>VWZT01012213.1:845412-864672 GCA_013397055.1 Pachycephala philippinensis
GGCTCCCCGCGCGGGGTGAGGGGCGGGCAGGTGGGCGATGAATGGGTTCAGCACCGAGGAGGACAGCCGGGATGGGCCGCCCGCCGCCCCCTTTTACGGCCAGAGCTGCTGCCTCATCGACGACGGGGACCGCTGCGTGCGCCCCGCCGGCAACGCGTCCTTCAGCAAGAGGATCCAGAAGAGCATCTCGCAGAAGAAGCTGAAGCTGGATATCGACAAAAGTGTGAGTGCGGCCTCGGCCGGGGCTGCCGGGCGCTGCCGAGCCCTCCGGAGGGGCGGCCGGGCCGGCCCCAGCCGCCACCGCACTGCGGTGCCTCCGGGGAGACGCGGATCCGCCCGGCGAGTTGAGCTCCCGGGCGGCCGGGGGGGCTGGCGGCGGCGCTGCGGGCTGGGGCTGCGGGCTGCGGGGCTGTGTGCGGCACACACCGTGCCTCCGGACCGCGTTTTCCCATGCTCAGCGTTACAGCGCTCGGAAACGGGGGAAGGACGTGCCTGGGTGGACCCGGCTGTTCCCCGGGTGCAGAGCCGGCTTTTCCCCGTGGCACTGCATGTCTGCTGGGGCGTAATGAAGCTAAAGCGCTAAACCCCGTGTTTGGGAGGCAGGTGGTGTGCAGGGAAGCAAAGGAGCGAGCTGTCAGTGCTTCGGAGGCAGGAGTGCTGTTCCCATTGCGGTTTCGGGTTGGAAAGGCTGGTGCTGTGAGGTGAAAACAGCGCTGTGGTTGCTGCTTCAGGCAGGCGGCTCTGACGTTACTTCTTTAATTGGTAGGAATTGGTGTTGTAGTGAAGCAGGTTAAAAAACCGAGCTGGCGGTGAGATGTGCTGCCTCTTCAGCAGGGCTTATTCGCACACAGAACAGCCCGGTTTGCTGCCTAATGACATTAAGTGACAGCTGTCAGCTCGAGATAGAAACGGGTTGTTTGCCCAGCAGAGAAATAGGCAGAGCAGAGCAGACCGTCAGGATCACAAAAGGAATTTCTCAGAAGTGACTCGCTTAACGGAATTCAGCTCTGCACGCTTTTCTTACCTGATCTTTAAAGACCAAAATCACTGAAAACAAAGCGGAAAAAAAAAAAAGGTGAAGTTTTGAGTCAGTCTGTTTGGCAGCTCCCCCAGTTGGTTGGGTCCCTTCTGCACAGCCGAAATGCATCGTGTCACGGGAAGAGAGTGACTCAATTTGAAACATATTCTTAAAAAATAGAGTGTTTCTCCCGGTTGTAGTCCTCAGCAGATTTGTCTAGTGGCGTAGTAATTTCTTGCATTTTAGAAATGAGTCTTTGTTGACAGATGCCAGGCTTTAGAAACAAAAAGGGGAGATCAGACTAATGAAGTCAGAACAAAGGGAAAGTGTAAAGCAGGCTGCATGGAGTGATTTTGGACATAGGGTGCCTATGTTATCTGAAGATATTTTTGCCTTACAGATACCAAATAATTTTGATAATTTGAGGTACTTTGTTTTGCTAACTCTAGTGAGATAATATTTGTTAAAAGGGAGGTTCAGTGGCTGAACAAGCAGTAGGAAAGGGGCTATTCTGCGTTTGGTTTGTTTGTTTCAATTGAGGTGATCAGCCCAACTTTTATTTCGTCAAGGTTTTGAAACTCTTGGATTAATAATCCTCTGTACTATTTAAGCCAGAAAGTTCACACGACTGGAATAGAATAATGCATTTTTTGGTAGTTACCTGCTAGTAAGTCCTGAAATAAATGCACTTCCTCCAGACAAGCACCCATTTTTTTCTGACATATGATTGCAGCCATAAAAAAGAAATATACTATCTGTAGAGGTTCAAGTTCAGCTGGAGCTTGAGTTCTTTGTTTTCTTTGCCTTTAGTCTTTGTAAGCTAAGTTATTTCTAAATAAAGAGTGTGATATCAGGCCTGGGGTGTAAGATTAGAAATTCCTGGATGTCAGGCAGTCACGCCAGTCTTGAGGGATGCACCTGACACTGGTGTCTGAGTGGCTGCTGTCGGATGCTGTTTCACAGTATCTTTTTTGATTGCTTTTTTCACCACTTCTGGTTCTTAGGTGAGACATCTGTATATTTGTGATTTTCACAAGAACTTCATTCAAAGTGTTCGGAACAAAAGGAAGAGGAAGACGAGCGATGATGGAGGTGACTCTCCTGAGCACGACACGGATGTTCCGGAGGTTCGTGGGCTGCTTTACCTGTTCTTAGCATGTTGAAGTTTCACTTGGATGTTCTCATATATCAGAAAATGTTTCTATTTTAAATTGCAAGGCCAACGAAGCTGCTGTGGAGTTACTTTCACTTTCGAGGAGGAGTTTTTTCTAACGTGTGGTGTCCTAATTTTCTTCCTCATTCCCGTATGAGTTCTTTGCCCATGTAAAGTTTTCTATAAAAAGAGGTGTGATAAGGTAACTGCCCAGCTTCATGTACGTACAGTTCAAACTGTATTTGATACTAATTTTTTTAAGGATAAAAGTAAGTTATTTTTGGTGGTGTCTGATGCCCCAAGATAATTCTTTGTTACCTAGCATGCATCATTTTGCAAATACACTACAGAGTTCAATAGGTCACTCTCTTTGATTGGGTGTTTGATATCCAGGGATATTGAGCTGCTTCAGATATTTGCATGTATGGTATTTTTTAGCACTATTTAAAACTACCTTTAAATAGTTTGTAACACATTTTTATTTTCAGGAGATAGGCCTGGGGGAAGTTTTCTGTGATGGAGAACTCTAGAATAATCCCTTCTCTGTGCCATTGCGTGCTGCACTTGCTTCAGTGATGTTTCTGGTACTGTTGACATGGCAAAAGTTGTGCAGAGGTGATGTTCAGAGAAGCAGAGCACGGCCACGTCAGCAGAGCCCTCTGCTGGAAATGCCAACCCTGTTGGCAAAAAGCCTTTTATTTCTGAAAGAAAAAAAAAAAAAAAACCACCAAGAGTCATTTTGCCTGCAAAGCTGTGTCTTGGTGCAAAGCTTGTGCACACACCTCCTGTGTGGAGGTGTTGAAAGAGTAGCAAGTTTTTGGTACGGGTTTTTTTTTAAGATAACCTGACCTTTTGTTATCACTGTTCATGTTTCTGTTCTACAAGGCTCTCCATCAAAACTTTCCTGTTCAAGCTTTGCAGTAGTTGCCAGGGTGATTGCTGAAGACCCGGTTGGCATCTAAAAATGTTGGTGCTGTAGAGCACACAGAATATTTGGTGACTGAAACCTGGTGGATGCACGTCACCCAGCTGAACAGGGAACTCTGCACTGTGTCAGTTTTAATGTCATTTTCCTCTCCGTTTTCAGCAGAGATTCCTTTTGTCTTTGAAACTTGGTATTTCCCACATGATCTTCATCTTCCCTGCTGTAACCTTGCCACCACCCCCTTTGCTTTTAAACTGTGTGCTTCCTATTTAAGTATTTGAATTTCATTTCATCTCTGTACTCTGTTTTGTGTCACAAGCCATTTGTTCAGTGCCTGCTAAATTGTTATTTCATGTGTGAGCTTTTTAAACCTAGTGGGAACAAAAGGTTCCCCTTTGCTTGGAGGTTGCAGAGGTGTAATTGAGAGCAGAAATTGGCCAGCAATTCTGTTGACAGCATGTGAACCAGAACAAAATTTTCTATTTCCCTGAGGCTATTTTGGTCCTTTAGCATTAACAAATACAAAATATACTTAGGTTTGTCAGTAAGATAAGCCAGTGTGGTTCTGAATGCAAGCAAGGAGAAGTCCTGTTGAGGAAGAAGTAGTTATTTTTAGATATTTTTAGATAAAATAACTACTTACAGAAGCTAAAGGTAGTGCTCATGCCCTCTTCTCTTCATCTGTTCCAGGTTGACTTGTTCCAGCTCCAGGTGAACACCCTGCGACGTTACAAGAGACATTATAAGTTGCAGACTAGGCCTGGACTCAACAAGGCTCAGCTTGCAGAGGTGAGTGACGACAGCCTGGCGTTATCTCTGTTACCAGAAAACTTCTTATCTCCCCTGTTCAAGTGCACCTTTTGTGGACACTCACACCTGTGTGACTCACTGGTATGGACCCAGTGCTCTCTGAAAGGTTTCAGGGAATGATGCCAGCAGAAAGCTGCTTTCACCTGGGACAGGCTTGGAAGGCGTGGACACTGGCTCTTGAAAGCCTGTGTTAGTAACTTGTTTGTCTCTGCTTCCTTTCCCACCCTTTTCATAGTCAAAATCAGTGCCCTTTAGGGAGCAGAAACAGGACCCAGTTTTCCGTGGCCTGGGGGTTATCTGGGGGTGGCTGCTCAGCTGAAACTCAGACTTAACCCATTTACAGTCTCTTTAAGTGCTCCTGTTAGTTTTTCTTTCCTCACAGGCACTTGAACTTGTCGGAATTGCTTATTATTGAAGGCAGCATCACTGTCCATGGATTCAGATTCTTTATTTCTCTCCCCTGTCCTGAAGATTCTGTATTATAAAAGGCTTTTTTCTTAAGGGCCTCTGCTGCTTTCTCACCATATGGGCTCCTTGTTCAGAAAGAGCGCTCTGTATCTCTCTGTTATTTGGGCGAGTTGTGCTTGCTGTGCTTCTGCTCTGCTCTCTTTCCTGACTTGATCTGAAGGCATGCTGTGAGAAAAATCTTCTCTAAACTTGAAAAAACTGTAGTAGTTACTGATTAGTAGTGAGGTTGATTTTGTTAAGTTGTGGCTTTCACAACTGTCTGCCTAAAACTGTCTGGTTTGCTTTTACTTTTGCTTTAAAGAATAAAAACCTGACAGACCAAAAAAGTCAGCAAGACACTGTCTTTCTTTCTTTCAAAGTCACCCGAGGAATGAATGTACAGGATGTAGAGAACGTGCAGTGTAGGGCATGTAGGAGTAAGTTGAACAAAGCAGGATGGGGTTGTTCCTCATTAGTAGTAGTGATTTGTCATATTCTAACCAACCAGTTCATAGTCTGTCAGCTGCCTCCTGCCATGAAGGACTGCCTGCTTAAGGAATTTACCATGAATGTACCCAAGAGGAAAGAAAAGATCAATTACCGTGCAGGCGGAAAATAAAGGGAGCCTAACTTAAAGTTGTCACACACTTCCCAGATTTCTCGTGAAGCCTGAGCAGCTTTGACTCTACGCTGGATCCTCATCCAGCTCCCATGCTTGAATCACTGCTGCCTGAGGCTCTTACACTCCTCATGCTATCCCACTGTAAGGAAAACTCAAGCTTCCATAAATCTCCTTGGAGTGACTTACTGCTCAACCTGCATCAAAATCCCATTCTGGATCTGTGTTGGGTACCAAAAAAGAGCTTCCTCCATGTGAGAAGCAGATCTTGTCCAGCTCCAACATGTTTTCTACGTTCAGTTTCTGAGGAAAAAGCAGCTAATGTTTCAGGGCTTATGCTGTTGTCAGAGAGGGATAGCCCTAACCAAACCCTAACCCTCCCATTGCAAATTCCCTGACGTTCCTTTCAGGGAAAACTTAAGAGTCCAAAGGAAAACGCTTTGGATAAAACTTGGTTACACCTGGTTCACACGGCAAAGTGCTGCAGTGTTTCTGATACTCTCCTTTAAAACACGGAGGTGCAGGGAAAACTTGCTCGCCAAATAATCTCGGCACGAAATATCGCTGAGGAGAAGCTGTGCTGCTTTGGCAGGAGGACATTCTGGCTTCCAAATTCCGCTTGTAGGTTGGCTGCAAATCCTGCTGACATAGCAGGGCTATGCTATGTTCATACACACATTCCAGCTGTAAAGAGAGAGGGAGGTAAATGAGGACTGACAGTTGGAATTGGTGCATGTTTCACTCAAAGGATAATGCGCTCACTGGCCATAAAATCGTTTTTGGAAAGTGAAGAGAAACCCTGTTCTGATTATTTCTAGTTTTTAATTCCAGCGTTTCTGTCTCTACCTGTTGTCCTTCTAGACTGTCAGTCGTCATTTCAGGAATATTCCAGTGAATGAGAAGGAGACACTTGCATATTTCATCTACATGGTGAAGAACAACAAGAGCAGGCTGGACCAGAAATCAGAAGGCAGCAAGCAACTCGACTGAAGATTAACAAGGCTTGCAATAAGAGGGATCTTGAAGGAACATGTGGTATTGTGCATTTTAGGTATATAAAAACTGTTAAAGTATATTGTAAATTTTTTTTAAATGCAGTGTCTGGATGACAGAAAAAAATATAGACATTCTTATGAGGAGTATTTGAAAACATGTGCCGAGCATGTTTCCGAAGACTTCTTCCCCTCATTTCAAAGTCATATTGGAATAAAGAAATGAGGATAATGGGGAAACCAAATAAACCTGTAGAACTGTGGAGTTTGTCAACTTGGTGTTTTAAACCATTTCTGGAAATATACATCTCAGTGCAGTTCAGATCCCAGATGGAATTTTTTTCACTGAATTCAGGCTGCATCACAAACCACCATGCAGTTTGTCTTGGTACAGGACTGGAAGAGCAGCAGAGATAAAATTCGTTATCGAGGTGCATGGGTCAGAAGTTTGTCTGAAGCTTGCTGCTCACCTGCACATGCTCTGTCTTGCCTTGAGTCAGTGCTTCAAGTCCCAAACTTCTACAAATGCTCCAGCTCACCAGATCTACTCCAGTGAACGCTACTTGACCAATATGAAATTGATGTATTTTTTTTGCCATTTTTACCTCCTGACCCCATCCGACACAGATGCCAACCAACTCTCTGCAGTCTCTTTTTCTAATTTCTTTTATTTAAGAACTCACTAATTAAATTTTCTGTAAGCATTTAAAAACTACTGCATTTCTCTGAATGTGGTATTAAGGCAAACACAACCTATTTGCTGGGTCTGATCATGTTGGTAATTGATTTATGCATATTTCAGTGATGGTAGGTGAAACAATGGCTTGAGACATCAGTCTCTTAATTTCTGTGTCAGGTCAGTATCGGTCACAAGTGATGTGAATTTTATACTGAAGCTTTAGCAGGTGTCACAAAACTGCTGTGTGCATTCAGGGGCTCTGTTTAGTAAAAAGCAGATTTATGGGTGAGACACCATAATCAGGGCAGTGATCTGACTGGAGCATTTCATGATACATTTCATCTCTCTTTGCAATGGGCAAGAAGCATCAAAGCATTTGCCTTTCATAACCATTACATGTGCTTTCATGAGAGCTGTGTGAGTGAGGGTGGCACACTGGTGCTCCCTAACTGGGCACTGTAGGAGGAGATCACCCTGATTTTTTTTAAAGCCAAGGTGTCCTTACAGATAATACAGTGGTTATTTTGGCAAAAAGAGCTTGTAAAAGTGTTGGTTGTGACTGACTGTTCTCCAGTGACCTCAAATTCTCTTCAGGGGATCTCATGATTTAAAGCACTGCTCTGTTTCTTCGCTGTCCTGACCAGTGTCTCCATTCTGGTACAAGATGCCAAGACTCCACATAGAGAGGATATTCTTAACAAGCCTTAAGCAACGAAATGAACAGTAGAAAACTTTGGCTAGCATTTTGTAAATGGCAGGTTTTATTATTTCCAAACTGGATGAAGCTTTGTTGAAGAGCTAAACACACTGGTCATGGTCCCAGCTTAGTACTGCATCGTGTTTTGTAAGGCATGAAGGGTTCACTTAGTGAAGCTCTTGTTGAAGCTCTCCCAGGGTCTCTTTAAAATTCAAGTCACAATTTAAAGCAAGTTGTTCACATCATTCTGGATTGTTTGCTAATACTCCAAAAACATATTCAACAAACTTCAGCATGTCTTAAGTCCTGTGTCATAGGGAGAAATACTCTGTTATGGTACACGTCCCATTTGTGACATCTGGGGAGTGTGATTGTTTCAACATTTCCTTGTTTGACTCCGTATGGATTTTTAGAACATCAGACGAGAGAGGTTCAAGGAATGAGGAGAGGATGTCTTGTGTCAGTATTTCATGAATGTGTCAAAATTTCCTAATTGTGCTGGTCCTTTCCTTATTGAAAGGGTGGAGTAATTCCCACATCAGTCAACACGATCTGGCTTCTCTCATTCAGGACAGATGGTTAGAAGGGTATGTTCTCTGACTGCATGTTAATCTCCAAAGTGGTCATGTAATCAGAGGATGTTACCAAGGGAAAATGAGTTTCTGAGTTGAGAGGGTTATGCCTCATAGTGATTCTTCCCCTGTGCTGGGCAGTGGTGAGGCCACACCTTGAGTGCTGTGTTCAGTTCTGGTCCCCTCAGTTCAGGAAGGACATTGAGGTGCTGGAGTAGGTCCAGAAAAGGGAAACAAAGCGGGTGAAGGATCTGGAGCACAGGTCCTGTGAGGAATGGCTGAGGGAGCTGGGGTTGTTCAGCCTGGAGAAGAGGAGGTTCAGGGGCCACCTTCTCACTCTCTGCAACTCCCTTGAGAGAAGGGTGGAGCCAGGTGGGGGTTGGCCTCTTCTCCCAGGCAACAGCGACAGGACAAGGGGAAATGGCCTCAAGCTGCACCAGGAAGGTTTAGGTTGGACATTTGGAGGAATTTCTTCACAGAAAGGGTGATTAAATATGGGAATGGGCTGCCCAGGGAGGTGGTGGAGTCACTGTCCCTGGAGGTGTTTAAGGAAAGACTGGATGTGGCACTTGGTGCCATGGTCTAATTGACACGGTGGTGTTTGGTCATAGGTTGGACTCGATGATCTCAGAGGTCTTTTCCAACCTATTTGATTCTGTGATTCTGTGATTCTAGACCAAAACTGTAAAAATGTAGTTTGTTTGGGATTTACTTTTTTTGTGGTTGTATTTTATTTTGTTTTATTTTTAAGAGTAAATAAATCTGTTGGGGTGTTTTAGTAGCCAGCAGCAAAATGATTCTTTTCAAGGAAATATGGTGGCAGGTTCCATCTGTTCAGGTGTATTCACTGGAATGCTTTTGTGCCGAGGTGGTATCCAGGAAACTTTTCTTTTTTCCTGAAATAGTCAATTGATGTTAAATGTGATCCTTGTTGGTTTCACTTCTAAAGCAATTATACTTTTTTGAAAAAAATTCTTAGTGAAGTGTGATGATGAAGAGATGTTTACCAGCCATTAGCAGTTGTTTATAAGGTGGAAAGCTTGGAGGCAAGACACCAAAGAAACAGGAGAATCTTTGGCTGTCAGACCCCATGGCCTTATAAACCCCTTGCAAATGCCTTATTACCTTGTTCTCAACTTAGCTAAAGCAAAACACCTTGAGCAACAGAAAGCTGATGGTCTTGTTGGAAGGGTCAGCCACTTGCTGGCTCCCGTGCTATGAACTGAAACCACACGTCAATTCAGTAGCAATATCCATGTTCAGGGTGCCTGTGATTCTTGAAAAGCATTTAGTGTCTAATAACCAGAAAACGCAACAATGCAATTGTCGTTGTGTACGATACCGTGCTGTGTGTTCAATTCCTTATGCTGCATGCCAAGTAAAAAAAAAAAACAAAAAGACTTTCCAACTTTTTATTTTAAACGTCAAAGTAAATGTGTTTGAACCTCACACTTGTGAAGCCATGAGGTGGGACATTTTCTCAGCACTTTTAGATGGGACTTGTTGGAAAGGTGTAAGACCCAAATCGCTTTGGCTGGTATGATAAGAGATTTTTTTTTTGCATTTTGCTTTTCACAGATGGGCCTTAAATTCTGTCTAGCTTTGAACCATGGAGCACAAGCCTTGGGGGCATGGAAGATGACCAGATATCATCTTCTATTTATAATAGTGGAAGCTTATTTCTTACAAGCCTGCATAGGTGACATTCACCCTGGGGCAGAGGAATCGTCTCTGAAGGTCTCCAGCCATTATATAGCCTAATGCAATTCCATAGCCTAGCTCAATCCTCATTGCAGAGTTTCATTAACTTAATTAGAGTTCTGAATAGATCCAAAGCCATTAGTATGCAATCCAAATAATGCAGAAACATCTCTTCTGGGGTTAATTTCATCCTGTATGCTGACCCTCTGCTCACTTCAAGGGAAGAAGAAGAAATCATTGCTGGTAGTTATTGGCTTGAGCTCAACTCAGGGGAGTTGGAAGCATGCAAAGACTCGAGTCAGTAGCGACCTGATGGCTGAAAAGTGCAAATACATCCAAGGAGGCTCTGTTAGAATGCAGTTGTCAAAATTTCTGAATCTGAAAGACTATTATATATCAACCTGAAGTAAACAATTGTATTTAAAAGTAATGTTTCTTTTGCTAGGCACTTTAGATGCTCAGCCTGAGAAAAGCAGAGGTTTGTACCACTTCTCTCCAGTATTCTGGTGTCCCAGTTTTCCTTTGAAAGGTGGCTGTAAACCACTGTATACCCCGGTGTGCAAGGCTTAACCAGAACATGTCAAGCCTGGCATTTCGAAAGTGCAAGCTGGGCTCAGAGAGGCTTTGAACACAAGAGCTGAAATAATCTGCAGTAAATGGGAGTTTTCATGTGGGTCATGATGGCACAGGGAGGTTGAAGCAGGACATGGCCCACAGAGAGACTGAACAAAACTCTTCCACAGCAGCAGCAGCGTGGAGGGAGATTTGTTCTGTGTCAGCTCTTGTGATGGATGTTTTATGGAAGGGGGAGGAGGGCGAGCTGTGCACTTTACATCTTTAGGTTGAGCCAAATGTAAATACCAATGGGAGATCTTCAGCAGGAACTGCAGTCGGAGGGGAGAGGAGGGGTCTGCTGAGGGACTGTTTGTTTGAGTTCGCAGATCGCTGGACTTCCCTGGAGCACTAGAGTCACTTTGTCTCTACAGTTTAGAAACGTGGGTAACACAAGGTGGCCTCCTTTCGAAAAGGAGTCCTTGTGCTGCCCAGAGTAAGGACTGAAGGGTCCTAAAGGTGAAGGAATGTTACTAATGCCTCACTCCTCGTGTCACTGATGCCCTTTAAACTCTCTAGCTTATCAAGTTAGGGAGTTCTCATTTCCCACTTTGGAAGTGCAAATGAACTGTTAGGATGTAAGATACTCCTTGCACTTTTCACAGCTATCCCTGGTCTCGCGTTTTTGTCTTGCTTGTGAACACATCTGTTTGGGATGAACTAAATGCTTGAAAAAAGTGTGGGGAGAGGGGGAGGCTCCTGCCTTAAACCTGAACTTCCCTTGCAAGCAGCTCTGCAGGCCATCCTCTACATCAGCAGGCTCCAGGAGCCTCTGGCTTACCTGAGCCTTACCAGGGCTGGGTTTACTCCTGTCCTACCCAAGCCTCTGCTCCACAGCTGCTGCAGGGGAGGTGGGTAGCAGGTAACTTGCAGAATGGTTTGGAGTCTTTTGGCAGGCTTACTGGGAGAGAAAACTGTGTTCCCTCTTCTGTTTCTGGCCTCCATGTGTTGTGCTGATCTTATGCCAAATGTTTTGAACACCTTGTATTTTTAACTGTGTAATATAGCTGTGTATTGTTAAAGCAACTTAGTAACTTATAGCAAAAACTGTAGAACTCATTTCTCTGAGGTGTAGGAAATGTCCTGCTTCCACTGTGTATGAGACTTTAACTCTGTACTGTCTGACAAAGATAAAATTCTGAATTTCACTTTAATAAATGATCTATCTAGCAACCAGGCCCACATTCCCTTGTTTGCCTTTCTGCCCTCAGCACGGATGGTTCCAGAGCCAATGGAGTTGTGCTTTGTGTGGATGTTTCGTGCCAGGCTTCTCAGATTCACTTTGTCACAGGTGGCTTTTGCCAGCCACCTCCCCAGGGCTGAAAACACTGCAGACATGGAGCAGAGAATGGCACTGCTGAGTGGGAATGCCAAGCCTGGAGTAAAAAACTCAGGTGATGGGATATTTTGTGACAAACCCATGTGGGTTGCACAGGTGCAATTCATGGAGTCTTTTGAATGCAACAAAAACACAACTCACAAGAATGATGGAAGTTGTTGAAGAGCCACGTGCCCTTGCATTTTGGGGAGTGTTGGGCTTTTCTATGATGGGAATTCCTCCCCTCCTGTATCATGAACAGTCTATCAAGTGCTGCTTCTCGTTTGATTCATGTTTCCTAATGAATCTTCTTTACATCTAGTTCAACCCTGTGCTTCTGCTCCCTTCTCAGGCACATCCTTGGCTTCATTTCATGCATGATTTATAACTCCTGTTGTCCAGAGTCAAACCTGCATGCCCAGTTGACAAGGTGGGCGCTGCTCCAGAGCAATAAATGACATGGAGCATCCCAACATTCAAGATCCTTTCCCATTAAGTGTTTTGTTTCATTTCTTTTTCTGATACTCCTCTTCCTCCTGACCATCAGCCTTACAGGCAAAGGTGCCTCATTTTTTTGCAGCACTGAGGAAGCAAGTGAAAAAAGCTGGGACTTGAGTACTTGTTCATCTGAACTCTGTCATGGTGTTTCCAAAGGCTCTGCTGGCACTGGTTGAGTCATGCTTTCAGCCTTGATTTTTAGCCAGGAAAGAGGTCGTAGTGTAGCTTTTCACACACTTGGGCTCTCACAGAGGAGGATGATCAGATGTTGAAAGCTTTACACCCAAAACAGAGCCCACTGTCCCCAGTGCCTGTCTTTGTGGATGTGTCTGGAAGCCTGAATGAACCAGGATAATTTTGGAATGTGCTGCCATGCCACAGGAGGTTCTCCCTGCCTCAGGGAGCTCTTTGTTGAGGAAGGCAAGACCAGAGGTGACACAGGTGGGCACCATGGGACAAGGATGGATCACATCACACGACCTGTGTGCTGTCAAGGGGTTTTGGGAGGTGTCAGCAGAAAGTCTTCAGGTGAGGACAAGGGCAGCATACCCCAGTGGAAGGGGAAAACTGTTATTTGCATTCCCAAATTGATGAGTGGGGGCTCTTCTACCTGCACAGTGAGAAGGAGAGGCAGCAGGGCTAAAGGAGGACATCTGTAAGCAGCAACCTGTTGTGCAGGTGCTGACTTTAGTATGAGAGGGTATAATGGAAATTTGTGATAGAAATAAACCCTGCCAGTTAATCTGTTATTTGTATAGAGTAATGAATAATGCTACTTAATCTTATGTTTGCTCCCTGCCAAGAAACCCACAGAAGATTTCAAACTCACAACCAAGGCGGAATCTGCTCGGTCTTTTTAACATACTCACACTGAGAAACAAAGGAACCAGAGAACTGCAAATGGGCCGAGAACTGCACATCCCTCTCCGCACCCGGGCTGCCGTGTGAGGGCAGTGTTACCTCGGGAACCCGGGAGGGGGGATCGCTGCCCCTCCGAGCCCCGGGCAGCTGCCGGGGGCACCGGGGCCGTGTCCCCATCCCAAAGATGCTTCCTTGGCAGGAGCTGGCTGCGCTTGTCAGAGACCGGAAGCGGGATTATGCTGTGCTGGGATGTGGAGATCATAAAAACGGTTTGTTTGGGTTTTGAGGGTTTTTTTGCTGGTTGGACATTGAAATTGAACACGTCCGATCCTCTGCGTGAGCCGTCCTTGCAGCCTTGATGGAAACCAGGCGTTGCTTCCCCGCTCCCCAGCAGAAAGGGCAGCACAGAGGACCAGGGAAAAATGTGAATGTGGATTTAATGGTTTTGTGTCTTAGAGATGTGGCTGTGCAGGAGGAGTGTGGGGGTGAGAGACTCAGGGTTTGCTTGCTTTTTTTTTTGCTTTATTTTTTTTTTTTTAATAATTTCTCCTCTATCCGATAAAGGGTAACTACACAGCTCCACCAGCACTCAGTCTCACTTTGCCAGGAGCTGGAGTCCATTTCACATTTCTTATCCTTGCAGGCAGTGCTGGCCTCTTCCCTAAGAACCTGAAAACCCTCCAGTGTGCTTTTACTTAATTGCTTTTGGAACTTTCTCCAAGATCTCTTCCCTTCATATGCTGTAGGAAGAACTCCATGACCAGCCCAGCACCTTCAGCAGGAACACCGTGGTGCTGTGGGGCAGAGGGAACTGTCAGGTAGCTGAGGTGGCTCTGCTGCTTCTCCTACCACAGATATGGACTGCTAGGGACCAGAGCACAGTGATGGGCACCCAATAAGCCCTGTGGCTCTTCTGGTCTTGGTACCTGTGGGGGCAAAGCCTGTTGTATCCAGCTCGTTTGCACCTCTCAGCAGCTCCTGCACCCAGCCCAGCAGCCATGGCCTGGGAGGAAGCCCAGGTGAGCAGAGGAGGGAGTTCCAGGGTTCCTGCAAGCTTTGTGCACTAACTCAAACTCCTAACTCCTTCCCACGCCTCAGTTTGGGAAGGAGCTCCTGGCCAAGGCAATTAAACCAGCCTGCTCTGGCCCCTGCTTTCCCCTCAGCTGCTCCTGCAGGTCACTCACAGGCCATGAGAATTTTGTCAAGGTAGCTACAGTTTGAGGAAAAAAACCCCTTTTCCTCTCAATCCCTCAGCTTTCAGCTGCTGGTGATGCCATAAATTCCCCTACTTCTCTGGTTACTGTAAAATCTTTCAGGGTGGTCAGGACCTGAATTCCTCACACAAAAGAAGAAGCGGGGGGAAAGGAAACAGCAAGAAGGGCCTTCCCTGCCTTGGGGATCTGTCACAAGGGCTCGGCGAGGCTCCAAGTGTGTACTCCTGCTCTGCAATCCCTCTGCTCTTAAGTAACTGCCTCTCACTCCCCTCTCACCAGTGCACACCCTCCTCCCAGCCTGCGCTTCCCACTCGTGCTCCAGCAGCTCCATCTCGCTCCTTGGCCCCTCTGATCTGCAGGCTCCTGGAGCTGCAGCATCTCCAGGTTTGGAGAAACCAGGAGAGACAGAGCTCATCCAGCATCACAGAGCTGTGGGGATGGCACTGAGTGCTGCTGAGCAAAATGCCCAGCTGGCTTCACCCCCTGCCCTGAGCTGTACAGCACCAGTCCTCCACCAGTCCTTCCATGCTGGGCCTTAAATCCAGCTGCTGCATGAGACACAAGTGGGCTGATATGCCACCCCACCCCACCCACCTTCACCTGAGGGCTGTGCCAAGATGTCATGGGACATCAGTGGGAAATTGGCAGCAGAGTTTCAGCAGTGCCAGAAAAGGTGTTTGCTGCGGGGATTGCTCCACCACTGAGCAGGACAAGAACAGGTCATTCTGCAGAAAGCTGTGGGTCTCCCAATCCTCTGTGCTGGAGGAAGAGCCTTCATGGAATAAAGGAGCAATGCAGGTTGGCTTTGGAGAGGTAGGGGCCTGGGATGGATGATGAGTTTGTCCATTGTTTGAAGGATGGTCTTGGGAAGGCTGGCGCAAGGTGCAGGGTTCTTGGTTTTTTCCCAACACAGAAAGCTGCATGGAAAAATTTACCCTGGGCAGAGCTCAGTGGCAGCAGACCCAAGCAGGGACTGCCATAGGGCTGAAAACCCAGAGAGTTTGGATTTGGTTAAGAAAAATAAAATAAAATAAAAGCAAGGAAGTAAAAAAGTTAGAGTCTTCATCTGCCTTATGGCTGCAGTCTTCCCGTGCTTGGACATCATTTCTACAGCTGTGGATTAGAAATGCATCTTCTCTTTAGATGGGTCTCAGAATCACGTGGCTCCAGGAGCACGGAGATTTGAGGAAGAACTATCGAATGTCATGAACTTTGCAGCTGGGCGGGGCCTCGGTTGGGCAGAAAACCTTCCCACCTGAGCCGTGCTCCCAGGAGACAGTCTGACTTAGGATCCAGCAACTGGGCTGAGAGGTTCCAAGTGTTGGGAGAGGATCAAAAAGCTCCCCTGGCAGTAAATCTTTCACCTGCCATGTGACTCACTGGGGCTTGTGGCCATTCCTCCGAGGTCGGCCCCGGGTCAGGATTTCTCCTGTCTCTGTAGCCCCCAAACCTGGGGATTTTTGTCTTATCTTTGACGCCATCTTGACACCGAAAACAAATTATGGCCCAATTACCCTTACTCAGAGGGGCTGGGGCTACCTTAAATGGCCACAACGACCAGGCGCTTCCTTAAGAGCAGTAATTAGTGGGGCGTGGGGTGGGGAGGGGGCAAGGACTGGGGGTACCCCTGGCATGAGGCTGCCCTTGCTGCCCTGTTTGCCATGGCAGGAGGGGACATCCCATCCCATCCAGCCCCGTCCCATCCTATCCCATTCTATCCCGTCCTACTCAACTCTGACCCAGCCCTGCTGCACCCGCACAGGCCGCGCAGAGGTGGGGCTCGCTGCCACTTTGGTGACCGGGGTGGGGGCTGCCCTGCCCCCTGCCTCCCCCAGCGTCGTGTCACCGGCTGGGGCCAGCCCAGAGGGGCCCCGTGACGGGAGGCAGCAGCCCTGGCCCTGGCCGTGACCTTCGGGACGACCTCGAGTGAGTCCCTGCCAGGGCTGGGGACCGGCTGTGCCTCTCATTCCAAGCTGGGACATTTCCGTGTTCACCCCGAGAAACAGGGAACAGCAGCATCACAGCTGAACTGCCATAACCACCGACCTGAAACTTTTAAAATTTATTTTTCTTCCCATCTTTCAGTGTTATTACACTGCCCTCTCCTCTGCTCTGTCCCTGGGCATTCCTCACCCAGGGTTGTGCTGTCTGCCTGAACCCAGCAGCTGTTTTGGGAGCTGGCAAATCCAGCCTGCAGCCTGGACAGTGCTCATGGGTGATCGGGGCTGGGTGTTTCTTTCCCCCCACCTTTTTTTTTTTTTTTTGTCAGATTGGTATTTTATTTGGCTCCATCCTGTCTACCGAGCTGTCCAGTGTAACCCTTCCCTTGCTGCTTCTGAGATAAGAATAGGCTCCCCCGAGATCAGATAAACAGGCCCATAAATACCTACAACAACAAGAAGCAGGGTCTGGGCTTGGCAGGAAAGGAGGGAAGGAAAAAAAAAATGGCAAAAAAAGAGCCATTCCTTTGCATGCCAAAGCAGGGGTGCAGAGCGAGGGGTGGGAAGTGCCCGACAGCCTCCTTGCCCACAGCACTTGCCCCTTGGCCGGACAGGCAGCCAGGGGCCAAGCAGGGCTGGCGGCAGGGCTCCCTGCAGTGCCGCTCGTGGCTGGATTCCAGCGGCAGGGAGCCTGGCACGTAAGATGCTGCCCCGGGGCCAAGCGATCGCTGCGTGCGTGTTCCTCTGCCCGGGCAACTGCCGGCCGCAGCCTGCGTGCCCGGAGCCAGCTGCTTCCCAACCGCATCAAGTTCACGGCAGGGTCGAGCCGAAGGGATGTGCAGGGCCATCTCCCCTGACCGATGAGCTAGGCCCTTCGATAGCCCAAAACTCAAAGCTGGTGGCCAAAGCGTTGTTCCAGCCAGTTCTGGTGCCGGCGGCACCGGGAGCCCTGCCGCTGCCTGCCCGAGGCTGCCGGGACGCCGCTCCCAGCCGCGGTTCGCTGCCGGAGGAAGGGAGGCTGTCCCTGTGCAGGGCTCCCGTCCCCCTGCCGCTCCTCTTCTCCCTTTGGGGGTGAAGGGAGTGATCCCATCCTAGGCTGGAACAGGCGCTGAGCTGGAATCTCGACTCCTTTTCCCGGCCCCGGAGTGGCGGAACCGCCTGAGCGGTGCCGAGCTGGGGACGGAGCTCGCTGCTTGCGAACGCAGCCTTTCCAAAGCGTTTTGGGGAGCGGGGAAGCCCGAGGCTACAGGAAATGTTTAGTGCCTTTTTTTTTTGCCCACCCTCCCCCCAAATGCTGAGCCACTATCTCACAGGGAAACCCCCTTGCTGGGCAGGGAAATCCTCTGCAGCCGTGGAAACGGAGAGCGCTTTCACTTGCAAAATGCCGAAGGAGCAGGGAAGGCTGGCACTGGGCACACCTTCCCCAGAGGTTTGCAGCCAGCAGGTACCACCACCAGAAACGTGTGGTAAGAAAAGCAGAAATCCTGCGGGTGCAGGCAGAACCTCGCCCTGGCTGTGCAGGGTTCCCCTTCCCAGAAGCAAAACTGGAAACACGTAAGGTAAAAACCAGCGGAGATTTTTGGTGGGGGGAAAGGTCCGCAGGGAGCGTTGGACCAAACAGAGCCTGGTGTGCCCGCACCAAGGACACGATTCCCGTGCAGAGTCACCTTTGCCTCACAGCAGAGCAAGTCCCAAGTCCCCGTTTAACCCTTTCCCTCATCTGCTGCCGAAGGGCAGCCCCGATTGGTGCTGTATGGATACAGGGATACCGGCTGGCACATATAAACAGGACTGGGGCTGGACACATTTATGGGGCGCTGAATTATCGTGTTAGTGACAGCTTGGGAGCTTTCCCATAAGAGCCCAGTCCTTCGGGAGACAGTGAAACTTAGACATAAAATTGAATCTTTGGGGCTGACTTTCTGTATGGGGTTTTTTTGTTGGTTTTTTTTCCCCCTTTGAATGTGTTTGGGTTTGGTAGTGCCCTACTCTACTTCACTCGTGGAAGTGGTAGCATGCTAAACTTGTTACAGCTCAAACAAAAAAGGTACGGGCGGGCATTGCTCTTCTCAGGCAGTCAATTTTCATCTCAGCCTCGCTCAAAGAGATCAGAAAATAGATCGGGGCAGAGGAGGCAGCCGTGCAGCAGCTCCGGGGTGAGGTAAGGCTGATTCACGCAGTCGGATCCTTCTTAATTGAGAGTTAATTAGTCTGGCTGTACCCCCTAGTGTTTGTGTGTCCCTCCGTCTGTATTTGTACACATGCACAAAGCGGTTATAAAACCCAAGCTGCTTCCCCACGGCTGAGCTGGGGTATTCTTGGTGTGTGCGGCTGCACAAGCACAGATTGATCCATGTGTCAGTATTTTACAGATGTTGCATCATTATTTCTATACCTTTAGCCGCAAACAAAAACTTGGTTTCAAACAGAAAATGTAAACGTCCCTGCTGCGAGCCCTCAGATTAGCCCTAGAATAATGTACAAATTTACCCGTGCTGTTTTTCTTTGCCCCAAGCAGCCGCCCGAGTTTATCCCGGTGTCTCTGGGAACGACGGCGTGGCCAGGCTGGGAAGGCAGGATCAGGCTCTGAGCCCATGCACTCACGTCTTGGAACTCTTTGGTAAGAGCACCGTGTGTGCACAGTGTAAAGGAATGAGGATTTGGCTTTAATTATTAAGGATTATTAAGGATTTGTGCCTGAGTGGTGACAGAAGTGAATTTGGGCTGCATGAGCGTTGCTGTGTCTGAGGCTGGTGGCATCCATCGTGTTCGGATGGCGAGGAGGGGACGCTGCTCCTTCGAAATGTGGCCGAGGCAGCGCCTAACAGAGGATCCCTGTGAGAAAGTGCTGCCGGTGCCAGAGCCGGGCGAGCTGCCCCGGCAGGACACGGGAGCCGAGCCCTGGCTCTCTGCGTGGCAGCAATAAAACCTGGGGCTCCACAGCCCTACGGTGCCGTCCAGACGCTGTAAAGGCCTGATCCTGCCATCCTTCCTCAAGCCAAATACGAGTCCAGTCCCTCTAGAAGGTCTCCTGGGTAGGGAGGGAAGGGGTTGTAGGGCAGGGGGCAGAGTTCGTGCCCTGGGGGAGGCTGCGGCTACAGGTTTGCAGAGCTCCACCAGCTCCTGCGGTGAGCAAGCACGGCATAAACGAGTCTCAAAGGATCCCGAGCTCCCCAGGGAAGAATTCCCTCACATGGATCGGCC
>VWZT01012213.1:867040-909113 GCA_013397055.1 Pachycephala philippinensis
GTGCTCGGGGTCGCACCCGGAGCCGGGGGATGGGGAGGAAGAGGGGCGACGGCATCGGAGTGAGGCCGGGCTGGACACCCCTGGGGTTGGGGATGGCAGGGATGGGGTGTGGGCTCCCTGCGCATGGGGCTCCTGGCCCACGCCTGCTCCGTGCGTTGCACAACTGCACGGGGATGTGCGCTGCACGCGTGTACAGCACACGCCGGCACTGTGCAATCTGCGCTGCACAAATCCACGCTGCCGATGTGCTGGTTACACCACGCTCGGGTGCTGCTCACACCAATACACTGGACACCACATGCAGCGCAAAGATGCTGCGTACACCACACAAGTCCCTGTGCTGTACACACGCTCCACAAACGCGTCACACGTGTGCACCCTGTGTGTTACATAAACCAGCAGCACGGATGTGCTACACGCACAACACCATCATAAAAATATTACACACCCACGTGTGGCACACGCACACCTATCACACACACGGCTTATAAACACACGAGTGTGTGCTGCTCGCCCATGCACAGACACCGCATAGATATATAAAAATGATGTTATCCATGCACACAAACTTATTTACAATAGGAACGTGGGGATCTGCCCCGTGTTTCCCTGTCCCAGCCTGGCCACGGAAGGGCTGGGGGAACCCACTGGGGTTGGGATCTTGTGCTTCACCACAGCCGCAAACCCAAGCCCAGGGTGGGGCCCTGAAGAGGACAGCACGTCCTGCTTGCCTCTGCACCCATGGGAGACAGATCCCCATGGAGGAGGATGTGTCCCAGAGCCCGGGCTTCACCCCCAGCCCTGCCTGGTGACATTGGGGCCGACCCCTGCTCTTGCTGCAGTGACTCCCAGCGAGGACAGGCTGGGCACGGCAGCGGTGATCTCAGCTCGGCGGGGCAGGAAGGGGCTTTGGGCCCAAGGTATGTTAGCGATTAACGGCGCTTTCCAGCGATTCATCTTGCAGCGGAGGGTGGAAACGTTGGAGGGTTGTTTGCAGGCGCTTGTATTAATCATCCGGGCTAACACACCATTAACGTCCTCCTGCATTTTAAAGATGACAAATTTTATTTGACTTCTCTCAATCACGGTTCCCGGGCGGATTCGGGAGCCACTTAAATGCCTCGGATTTTCCATCGTTAGTTGTTACAAGGCGAGTTGCAAAGGCAGGAGGCTGGGGGGGCCGGGGCAGGGTGCAAGTAGGTCTCCGGTTCTGCCGGGCCCCGGCGGCTGGGGGGGGGCGGCCGGGGCGNCCGTGCCGGATCTGCCCAGCTTTGTTCCCCCCTGCTTTGTTCTCAGCTGCTGCGAAGACCCCCCTTCCCCACCCCCTTTAAACAAGCGCCCTGCAAACATTTGCAAGTGATTATTCTCCCGTTAGAGCTGGGCCTTGGGTAGGGTAGGGCGTCGTGTCCCCGATTTCCTTCCAAACAGCCGTGGTTGGGTGGGATCCCTGAACCCGGCTCAGAGCCGGTGGGAGCCAGTGCCCACCTGGGAGAAGTTCAGGGGTCCCACTTCATGCCTCACCCTCTCCGTGCTGGCAGAGCATCACCTGTGGAGCCCTGCTCCTCTTACAAACCCCAGGCTCCTCGCTGAGCTTCTCCCCAACCCTGCAAACTCCCAGGTTAGAGTTTGTGCCACCAAACCCCATCTCTAGAAACACCCCCCAAAAATACCCCTTTCATCCCTATATCCCTGCATTGCACAGGCCACTTACAGCCACATCCTGCTGGGAGCTGTCGCCTCGAGCCGTGCACCAGAGTCACCTCCGGCCTCCAGCTGCCGAGCCAGGTAAGCCCAGCCCAAACCCGGGCATTATCTTGCTTAATCCACCCCCTGATGGAGGTCTCTGGACCCCGCGGAGTTTGGAAGTGCTCAGCTGAGCAAATAGTGGGACCAGAGGGTTGATTTGCCTTTGGAAAATCATTCTAATCTTTCGTGTTTTAATAAAATAATAAAACCAGAGCCCTTTTCATGCCGACACCTTCTAAATCAAACCAGACTGCCTTTGTCATGGCGTCCAAATTTAGCACTTCTCAAACTTTCGGTGAGTTTCTTTAATTTCACATCTCCCCGCTCGCATTGGGGAGAAAACGCCGGGCAGTTTGGATTAGGCGATTTATGGCTGGCATGGCAGGAGGAACCACGTCTCTCTCCACCTGTTTTCCTTCAAATCCTTCCCAGAGAAAGAGCTCCTGCGCTCAAGGCCAGGCAATGGTGAGGAGTGAGGTTATCCCAGGTCTCTGTGAACCCCAGCACCCCAAACGCAGCAGGAGCCACCGAGCTCTGCATCCCTCCCCATTTCTGGGACGGGAGCTGAGGTTTTGGCCCCGGCCCCTCAGCCACCTCCTTATCAGCGCCCAGCGAGCGGCAGCCCCGGGTGTCCTGTGACTTTGACGCCAGCTCTGCTCCCCCCCTCCGGCTCCCTTATCTAAATAGGAGCGTAAATCAGGGCCTTGGCAGATGCCCTGGCAGGACAGGGACTCCATAAAAAGGGGCTCTGCTCCAGCTCTGTTTACATTGCAGCCCCGTAAAATATTCCCCTTGTCTTCCTTGTTAGCATCTCCCTGCAGCATCCCGGCACCCTCCTGCACCCACATCTCCCCCAGCCCAAGCTCCCCTGCAGCCCCAGGGTGCAGCCAGGAGGGTCCCAGCCCTGTCACCCCACAGCCCCACACCATGTCCCCCATCAGGTTCTGCCCAGGGTACCTCCTCACTCGGCCACTGCCTTCGATCCCCTCCTCAGCCACTGCAGGCGCAGAGCAGGGCTGAGCCAGCTCCCCTGGGCAGCTGGGTTGTGTCTAAAGGTGCCCCTGGGTATTTATAGCACTTGCCTGGAATAATGCAATAATAATCACTCAGCACCTTCCTAACAGTTCTGCTCTCAGAGGCCTCGGGGGACGGTGGCAAAAACCCTTGGGAAACTGAGGCATGAGCAGAGTCTGCTTCAAGGAGAGCTGCAGAGAGCTGCTCTGGGGGATTATTTTCCTCCTGGCAATGTGAGGAGCGAGAGAACCTGCAGAAGTGAATGAAATCAAGTCAGTTTGATCAGCAATGAACTCAGCCCTGGGGTCACAGCTGAGGGTGAGCTGCAAAAGCCCACTCAGGGCATCCCTCCACCCCAGCAGGGTTTGCCACACGTGTCCTGCTGTGCCAGGATGGGTTTCACAGGGGTGGGGGGTGCTGGGGTGCAGCAGAGCTCACGCTTGCTGGTGCCCGTGCTCTCCTGTGCCCAAACACCGCCTGAGTCCCCCAAACTACCTCACGGGGCTGCTTGATCCTACATCAGCATCACAGGAGCAACTCCAAGTGGGGTTCAGTCTGTCAAAGCCCCACAGAAGGAGCCGGAGGAACTGGGGGTGAACACGGGGCTGTGCCTGGATGTTCCTGTTCTCAGCAGCAGCCCTCAGCATCTCCTCTGTGCACACCCCTCCCGTGCCGCCCCTGTGGCGACACACAGGATGACTGCAACCATTGCCCCTCAAGAAATACCATCTATTTATGGCCAAACAGCCACTGTCTTGCGTGGATAAATCAAGAGGAAAACAAAGCTTTACGGAAAAAAGTATTAAATTTTCCGTGTGCTCCTGAAGGGATGGGCCAGGCACTCGCTGTTTATTTTTCGGGCTCTCTCTTTGCTAGTACTGTAAGTGACATTGTGTTTACAAAAGTTTTTATGTCATCAGAGCAAAGTCACAGCTCAGCTTCCTCTCCTGTGTATTTTATGTAGATGGATGTGTCTGTGAGGAACATTCAAACTAAACAGAGAGCTGGTTTATAGGAAAATGTATTTATTTGAAAAATCATAACTCACAATTTCGGCAAAACCGGGCTCCACATTTATTGCTGCTAATGGGGTGTGGCGGCCATAAATTAACCTGGAAAATTGCTGCGGCCATTTCAACAATGGCTCATTGTGCTGATGGAGCAGCAGCTCCCCAAAGACGGCTCGTGTCAATTTGCAATTAGGTTTGGATGCAAACAATAGGTAAAGGGAAGGTAACAGCAGCCTCACTGCTGGAACCAGCCCCCAAATCATTGCTCTAGGCTGGCATGGGTGCCCTGAGTCTCGGTTAAAACAAAGCTGTTCCCTCATCTGATTGCCATGGAAGTCAGTGGAAGTGGGCTCCACCTGCCGTAAGGGGAATTTCTGTTTATATTACATTACCTGTCATAGACAGGTGATTGGAGATGACAGAAAAACCCAGTCCATGAGCTCTGACTGGCAGCCCAGGTGAGACACGTGCTTGGAGAGCCCATCCAGTTGCTCCCTGATTGACCTCTCTTCTTGAAGGAAATTTTGCACTGAAGCTGGAGTGATGCTCCTACTGAAAACCTCTGCTTTCCCCACTCAGATTCCCTGCTGAGATAAACACTGATCCCCAAAGCCTTGAGGCTGGCTGCTGACCCTGGGGTAGAAGCTGCCACTGTCATTCTCCCATCCTCGATGCCCTGGCTTGGGGCAGGGTTTGGCTGCTGACCAGTGGTGGCAGCTCTCCACTCGTGGAGAAGAGCTCCCAGAAGATTCAGATCCCTGACAAAAAACAGTGCCTCTCCCTTCCTTGAACCACTTTCCACTCCTGAAGCAAATTTACAAGGGCTCTAAAATGTCCTGCTTCAGGGCATCAGCCAACTGCTAATGGCTGGGGATTGGGAAAGACATTTCCTCTGCTGAGAAGGATTGCATAAGCGCTTATTAAGGCAGCTCCTGGCGTCTTCGTCAAAAGCATCTGGTTTGGGGCATAGCTGGGGACAAACTGCTGGCTCTGGATGGGCAGAGCTGGACTCGCTGCTTCCAGCTTTTCCCTTGGTCAGACGTGAGTGCAGGTTTGGGTCATCTCCTGTGTGCTGGTGGGGAAAGGGAGCTGGGTCATGATATGGGGTGTGTCCTTCTCCCTGTCCCCCTGCTCTCCATTAATCCTGGTGGTGCCACTGTGGGGAATTCTCTTCACACTCCTTCCAACTCCAGGAGCTCAGGGACCTTCCAAACCCCAGGTACCACAATGCCCCATGTGCATGAGGGATTTCCCTGGTCCCTGCTTACACCACCATCCCATGTTCCTTGAAAGAGGGGCTTCTCTGCTGTCCCATTGCTCCTGTGCCTGGCACAGAGACTGACCTGGCTCGGTGGGTGAGCTCCTGCTCTGCACCGTGTCCGTGTGACATTGCAGGTAAATGGCTTTGTGGTGGGAAAAGGCTGCTGACAGTGGTCCAGACCACCAAAACAGGTTGGGATGAATTTAACAGGGTTCTGCTGTGTCACAGGCTCAGTGTGATGTGCTGGCACTTCCCAGAGCCAGGGAACAGCACCCTGTCCATGCTTCCCTGTGGTGGGACCATGTCCTGGTATCCCAGCCTCCCACCTTCCCCTCTGTGTGGATCCACATGGGGTTTTTAATTCATTTTGTCTCTAAGATTTTCAGGGCAACTCCAGTTCTCATCACTCAGTGCCTCGTGCCAAGTCCAGCTATGCCTTCCCAGCTGTGCCAGGGTAGGAGGATGAGGACAATTAGTGGTGCCTTATTATCCTGGTTATAACCAGCTCTCTCAAAATTCCAGGTTTTCTCTCTGCTCAGGTGCAGGAGTTACTGCTCACTTCCATGGGAGCAGAGGGACTGATTTTCCCTTGGTTCCCCCCACTGCATCCTGAGATGTCTGTGCAGCTGCCGGGCCAGCCATTGCAGCAAGACTCTCAAGATGGGTTTTCCAAGGTTGGGTTTCTTGCAGATTGAGATGGTTTTAAGAATTAACAAGCATCTGTTAATACTTCTTTTGCGACTGAAAATTATTTGGGAGTTGGGGGCTTTAAATAATTTTAGTGCTTTTTCCCACCCTTTTTTCCCCTGTTTTATAAATGGGAGGTGGCAGAAGCCTCCCCAGGGCTCATTATTCCCCATCCCAAGCTGGGATCCAGCACCCAGCGTGGCTGTGCTGCTGCTTTCATAGGCATGGGGGGAGCTGGGGGTATTTTGGGGCAAAGAGACACTGAGTGTCCTTTTGTCAGCATGGTCCATGGTGTCACCATGGATATCACTAGCTCCTTACTTTCAGGGAGTCACAGGATGAGGACATGCTGTAAAAAGTGAATCCAGACCTCCAAAGAATAACGCTTTTATTGTATATCAATATATACAGTAAATATGTGACTCCTCCTAACACGCTCTGGAGAGAAAAACTGTCTGAAATGGAGCTTATTGGAAGGAAATAAATTGCTCCCATAAAAATGCTGATCCCTCCCTACTTCTCAAAGCTGAAACAAAATCGTTTGCTGTGAGCTGAAGACATTTCTTCCCTTGGCTCCTGGTTTTCCAAGAAGAGCAGGGAACATGAAGGAAAAACAAGCCTTCCCCATTAAAACACGCTTAAGCGAAACTCCAGTTTTCTCTTAAACTTTGCTCGGAAACATTTGGAGCAGCTTCGTGCGAACCAGTTCTGCTCTTTGAAAGGCCATTAAAATAAAAAACACCCAACCCAAAATAGCCATCTCTGCAAGAAGCATCTTGTTTGGACAAAAGTGGTTTGTTTTACACCGTAAATCCAAACACTCCTGGGGAAACATTGTGAAATCCACGGCGCTGGCGCTGCAGTGGCTCCAGGGATGTTTTGTGGGACACAGACAAAGGTTGTGGGTGCTGGCAAGGTGATGGCCACCAGCAGCACTTCACTGCTGGTTATCCCAGCTGCTGGAGTATCCCTGACTTCAGCACAGTGCATTTTCCATCAGGGTGAAGGCTCGCGGGGTGAGCTCTGGCAGGGAGGGATTTTGTGCCAGCATCCAGCCCCACTCTGATCTTGGCCCAGAGCTTCTGTGGCCTCTCTAAAGGGCCCATCATATGCAGGAGCTGAGAACGCTCACCCTGGGACAAACAGAAACCATTCTCCAACAAGGTATTTAAACCCTTCTTAAAGTTTGGGGTTTTTTTAACATACTCTATGTTATACCTAGAGCACAAAAATAAAAAAAGGCAGTAATTCCTAAGGCCGCAATATACACACCAGCAATTCTGATACAGTATTTATGTATATATCTAAGAATATACTTGCATATGTAAATCAGTATTTTAATAAATAAAAATAAAATAAATGTAAGTACGAATATAATTACTATAGTAGTTATAAATATACAGAAATAGATGTAGNCTGTGATTTAGGCACAAATATTTCTATCCCAGGGTCTCTGGCAGTGAATTTTGGCCGTGCAGCTGCCCCTCCTGTGCAGCAAGCCCAGCCCAGTGAAGCCCTGCCTGGAGCCCAACACCCACAGAATTAGGGAGAAGTTGTTCCTCACGGATTTGCGTGAACCTGCCAGTTTATGAGGGGAACTGGGACCCTCAGGATGGGTGCTCCTCCTCGCTGTGGCTCTCCAGGAGGAAGCTGGCTCAGCCTCATCTGCTCGGTGTGATGCTGAAATCGTGGTGTGGAGGGTGGTGAGCCCCCAGCGCCGCGTCCTCCCACCCCAAGAGCTGCTGCCTCTGCCCTTCCTCTGGAGGGGATGGGGGGAGAAGAGGCTACACCGCTGTGAAACCGCGGCTTTAGAGGGTGGTGGTTGTTTTCTCGAGCCGAAAGGACAAGAAACATCATGTCCAAAGATGACAGGCTCGATTTGCTGTGTCATTAACCAGAGCCGAAACTCTAGATGGGCTGGGTCTCCTGCGGGCCGCTGCTGCTTCCCGCGCCGCTGCTGAGCTCTGATTCTGCCAGATAAAGGCCTTTGCGGGTGCATTTCTCTTGCTCAGACCTTGTTTTAATTCCATGGATGCTATTATGCAGTGTATGGGATGAGGAAGTTGTTTCTCCCCCTCTCCCACATGCATCCGTAATGGATGAATGTGCCCCCTAAAATGCACTGGCTCCCCAGCACACGTGTGCTCCCCCGGGTATTTGCAGGGGCTTCAAATAAGCACAAAGCATAACCCTCCTTCTCACCAGGAAAAAACCCTCTCATTCCCAACCTCCCACAGCCTTGAGATCTCATGGAAATAAGTCCCAGGATACCAGGAGTGGTGTGGTGACAATGGTGTGAGGTTCAAGCGGGCAGCAGGATCAGGAAGCCCCACAAAAGCCCCATAACCACCCATCTCTCCGTCCTAGCTGTGGTTACAAACCCCATTCCCAGGTTAAAGCCGCTGCTGAGACCCAGATGTGGTGGCTGAGGAGAGCAGGCACCAGCCAGGTGAGCTGGGCTGCAGCATTCAGCCACGCCAGGGGCTCTGCTGTGCTCGGGGACACCAGCACCTAAACACAAAGCACTTCCTAAATGAACACGGGTGCTCTGGGCTCTGAGCAGCCCCTGCCTTGGCAGAAAGCAGAAAGCTGGGGGTGACAGGGCTCACATGGAGCTTGCTGGAAAGGGAGCAGTGGAGCCGGGTGTGCCGCCTGCCTGCGCCGCGTGAGCCAGCTCAGAGCACAGTAGGAAAAAATACCGCAATAGGCAAAGCATCTCCCATTTGCCCCTAAGCTCTGGCTCTTCCTGTGCTGATAACAAGCCCAGTAAATCTCCTTACAGCAGTGAGACATTTTTTTCCCCTCTCCTTCCCTCCTCACAGCCTTGTCAGACAGCACCAGCTGCGGGAACTGTAGTGGGGCTGCCCTCCTCACCCCTCTGTGGGGAAGTTTCCCAAAGCATGCAGCCCCCCGAGCATCCCAGCAGGTTCCAGAGGCTCCGAGCCCTGCCCTGAGGTGTGGGAAGGAGCTGAGCACAGGCAGGAGCTGTCTCCTCTCTAATTGCCCCCGGAGCCCTATGGCTGAGCCACTTGCTGCTATCTCAGGCCATCACAGCTGGTGCTGGGCTGAGTCAGGAGAGATGCAGACTGATACAGGCCCTCTGTCCGGCTGACAGGGGTGCAGGGCAAGAGTGGAGGAAGAAAACCTGGGATACACGTGTCCAAAATCTCCCTGGCTTTAGTGCTTTGGCTGAAATAGGGAGCTTAGGCACTGAGCAGGTTCCTACCAGCAGTGTGGTGTTCAGCCCTGGGCTGGATGAGCCCCACTGACCTGGTAGATGTAGCTCCAGACCTGGGAGAGTTTGAGCCTGCCCAAAGCCAGGCAGAAAGAGCATTGCTGCTCTGAAAAAGCAGCTCTGGATGTGCTTGGCAGCAGGATGGAGTTTACTGAATTTAGGAGTTGTGGTGGGACGCAGGGCTCATAATTTCCCTTTCAGGAGATGGCCACAGAGCTGCCTCCCAATCGCTCTTTTTATGGCTGAGGGCCAGGGCCCCTTTTTGGTCCCACCACGCTGCTGTTCCCTCCCCATTGGCCAGAACCCTGCCACCAAATTTCCCCCAGTAAATGCCACCACTCCATGGCTCAGCTGCTGCCCTGTTGGGATCTTTCTTCCTTTTGCATCAGCAAATGCTGTTCATTTTCCTCTTCCTCTCGTGAATTCCTCATAAATTTCCCGCTGCCGTCTCCACCAGCGCCACGTTCCCATTAAACCTTGCAGGCTGATTGCATCTGTCAGTGTCACTGTCTGGGGCTGGAATGTGTCACCCTGCTCCAGAGGAGCCATGTATTCAGCCGTGGCAGAGCATTTCAGGACAAAGCGCTGGGTTAGATCACGGTGGGACAGTTCTCCTGCAGTGGCAAGCGCTGATCCATCTCACGGAGCGGGAGGAAAGCACCGCCTCTGGATTCTTTCCTATTTATTTTTCCTAAACAGAGAACTGAGAAATGCGAGAGTCACCTACCAACAGGATCCTGAACTTCGCTGGAGTGTCCTAAAGAAAGGGAGTTTGCTTTAAACCCCGTGTCCAAGCCCCGTGAGTCTGGAGCAGACATTTTTTTCCACTGTCTTTGTCATGTCTCACTGCTTTTGTCCGGATTCTTGGGGTGCCTGGTTGGTGGCAGAGCTCTTTGTACTTTGGGGTCCCTGCTGTGTGGTAGCAAGGGCCGGGGCTTGTAGGGTCTGGGATGTCTACAGTAGTGGAGGAAGCAGGTACAAGCATGACCCAGCTCCTCCCCGGGTCCCTGCAGGCAGCGGGGACAGGGAAACTCTGGTGGTGACAGTGCAGCAACAGCGGGGAGCAGCCAGCTATGACACTCCCATGCCCACACCACACACAGCAGGTCCCTAACGCTGAGGAGGGGGTCTCTTGAGCTCTTAGATGTGATAATCAGACATTCGGGGTTAAAACATAAAATGAAATTATGCTTCTGCTCTCATTATCTGTGTAAGTGTGCAGCCCATGTGCTGGGAAATACTTCTTCCTGACCTTTAGGGACTTCATCCCCTGTCCCTGCCTGGGGAGATCTCATCCCGGTAATGGCAGGGATGTGTGTTTGGTGGGGCATGGAGTGAGACGAGGAGATGAAGGCACAGCTGTAACCTCGAGGACAGCCACCCTTGTGCAGTGTTTGTGCAGCAGGAGCGAGTCATTGCTGGCACAGCAATGGACTCAACTGCCTCCCTTTGGGATACATATCCTTGGATGGTACCGTGCCACTGGTGAGAGGTTTCCCACTGCTTTTCCCCAGCTACCTGTGCTGGTGTCCCCCGAGGGGGGCTCGGATGCGCTGGGAAGCGCCTCTCCCCAGGGTGCTGCCCGGTGACCTGCGCATGGTGAGGGTGGAAGAGACAGTCAGTCTGTGTTGCTTTGTTTATAAGAACATATTTGCCGTGATTGATGCCTGAGCTGGGGAAGTATGCTTGCAAGTGAGACTTTAAAACATGAATCAAACGATGTTTGGAATATGTACGCTGCTCTGTCAAACATTTCTCGGCGTTTGGAGTCTGCAGAGCCTGCGCGGCCAGAGGTACCAGTGCCTGCGCAGAGGTGTCTGCAGGGAAAGCATCCACCCCGCCCTGAGGGTGAGTGTGGGCATCCTCCAGCCTCACCACCGCCTCTCCACACCGGGAGGCTGCTGGGAACAGTTCGGGGCTTGCATCCGTGGCCAGGGGTGCACGTGGAGGTGTCCCATTAAGCGCCGTCCGTCACGGGACATTCCTTTACGCGACGCTCCTTACTGCCAAATTGTCCCCTGGGCTTGCTGAGGAATGAAAGCGGCCCTGGAAGACAGAGTCAGCTTTCAGGCTTCCTTCCCCTCCAGATAACCCGACTGCCCGTGGAGGGAAGAAAGGTCTGGAAGGGGTGGGCCGTATCCAGATGTTCACTAAGTGCATTAAGACCCTCAGCCAGAGGAGCACATGCTTCAGGTTAAGCCCCTGAGCAGTCCCAGCTGCAGCAGTATTAATAAAGTCTTCACTTAATCGCTTACTGAATGCTCTCCCTGATAAGGGCCGGGGTAGTTTATAGTGGACAGGGAATCTTCTCAAGGTTTCTCTTTGCATGTCCTGCTTGGGAAGTCCTGTATGGGCATCCCTGCACACTGGCATCCCTGCTGCCATGCCAGCTCCTTTGCCAGTGGAGTGATGTGGGTTTCCCAGTTAGGAGGGCTGCCTGCACCATAATGCAGGGACTATGGATCCGGTCCCATATTTTCTGGAGCTCTGCTTTCTCTTCCCTTCATAGGGATGTTTCACTCTCCATTACCCATGGAGTGGGACTGGACACGGCTCATCTGGACAGAACCAGCTGTTGAAATCACTGCCAGCTCTTGGAACAGCTCTGTCCCAGCTGCTCCATCCCACTTCCTCCAGGTCTCAGGGGATACCTTGTCCTCCTGGCCCCGAAATAGCCCTCAGCCACCATGTCACCCCACAGAGAGGATCCAGCCATTCCAGCTGAGATGAGTCTTGGGAATTTGCACACATGACCTGATGTGTCATAATCAGGTAGCACCAGGTTTCTAATACTTGCAAAAGTAGCATCCTCATCCCAATAAACTGTCCTGGTGGGCAGATACCCAGGGTAACGCTAAGCCCACCTTTCCTGGGAAAGGGATTGGTTAGGAACAGCTTGAGAGGAGCAGGTCCCAGCTGGCTGCCATTCACTGCCCATAAATGATGTATCCAGCCCCAGACTGGGTGAGGGCATTTGGAACAGAGAAGGGACACCAGAAACTGGGCATCCCTCCAAGATGGGCAGACCTTCCTCCTCTAGGCTTTCTGCCCACTGCTGCCTGTGGGGACAGCAGGTCTGCCTGCCTCATTCCTCCTCCCAGCCATTATTTATTTATTTATATTCCCCAGGAATCCCACGAAAACCATCAGAAAGTCTGCTGTTCCTCCACCCAGGCACGGCATTTCTTGTGCGAAGTCTCTCTAACTGCGCGCATGGAAAACACATCCCACGAGCAGATCCCCTTCTCACGGGTCCGCTGTCGTTGCCTTTTAGCACAAGGGAGATTTATTCACTCCACGGGTATTTTTAAAAGGCATTTTTTTTATAGCTGGGCTTCTCCTACTTAGGGGAGATTAGGAGATCGTATTTCATGACTTCTTGTGGATCCCCTTTCGCAGGCTCTAATGAACTATGGATGAGTGACCATGGTAATCCAGTCTGTGCAGGACCTCATTAAAGTCACCAAGGCCTTTATAATAACTGGCTACATCTGATCACGTTACTTCTTTAAATCGCTGATTCCACTGGCGTGTGAGAGCCTGCTCTTAGCCCAGCACGGGCAGCAGGAGCTTTGCTCTGGGCTCTCACCTCGTGCGCCGCTAACGAGGCACAATTTGATTAACTCACACTGCAGAAAGGCCACGGGATTTCCCTTCACTGGTTTGCTCAGCCAACCCCAGCCAGAGCAGGCAGTGTCCCATCCTGCTGGAAGCAGGTGGATGGTACAAAGAAAGGATCCAGACATTTCCCAGTTATAAAGTGGATTTTGGGAAAGGGCTGGCAAGTGGCTGTCTGGAGTCACATCCAGCCTGAGCCTGTGTGATGGCACTGGGGGAAGTGGCGCTTTCAACTCCATACCTTGTGAAAAGCAGCCTGGAGCAGCTCCAGGCTGTCCTGACTGGCAGCTGCCTGCTGCCAGCCCTGTTCTAATACTTGCAACCCCAAACCCATGGCATCCCCACAGTGTCAGGGCTCACAGCCCCGGAGCCGTGGGATGGATCCCACCACAGAGTCCCAGTAAAACGGAGCCCAGCCCTCCAGTTAAACAGGCTGCAGCCCCTCTGGCAGTGGGGTTTGCCCTCCTGCCCCACACCTTGGTGGTGGTCCTGACCCCGGCCCATATCCCTTCCTTACTGAAAGCAGACACACGCAGCCCAGCAAATATCCAGAGGGGCAGGGTGGGGGGGGGAAGAAAAAAAAAAAAAATCAGATCCATCTGCAAAAACCCAGGCAGAAATGTTTCTTTGTCTTGGGAAGTGTCAGCGAAAGAAATTCCCTTTGAGGGCAGGTTTGTGTTTGCAAGACTTCAAACCCCTCATCTGGACAATAACAGCTTCTGTCTGCGGGAACGGCGAGGTACGGGCCGAGCCTGCGGTGTTGGAGCTTCGGACAGCAATTAGGGCTCTGGCGCTGATAAGGGCGCAGAGCTCAGGCACCCTGGGCTCTGCTCATGCCGGAGCAGTGAGTGTGCATCGCGGCCCGGGTGCGCAGGGCTCCGGCGGCGCGGAGGCACCGCGGGATGTAAACAACCGCGGCCGGGGCTCTCCATCCTCGGCACCGGCACCCCGTGCTCAGCGACAGCGGGATGTGCTCAGCAATCAGGGCAAACACGTCCCCGCTGGCAGCGTAACACCAAACATGATTTAGTATCGGGGGAAAAAGTGATTTTTTTCCTCTCTCGGCCACCCGTGCCCTGCCAAACCCCTGCAGCTCCCGCTCAGCTGTGGGTTTGCCATAGGGTACCAACTCTGGTCAGTGCCAAGTCCCTGATGCACAGGCACACCCAAACACATTCAGGACCACAGAAAAACCTGTGTTCTGGGTTTTACAGCTGCTGAAAACCAAGGATCTGCCTTCAGTGCCTTCTCAGGCCGCTGGCAGGGAGCCCCAGGCTGGCAGGGGCTGGTGCCAGGGCTGCACAGCCCCAGGCTGCAGAGGAGGAGGTTGATGCACAGGACTGCAGGCAGAGGAAGGCCGCCGGGGACTTCTGATCATCTCATTAACCACGAGAACGGCAGAAAATAATTGCTCGTGGTTCAATGCAGTCCATCTGTGTGGGATTTTCTCAATAATAAGTGCATACGGCCTGGTTTTAATGTTTTTCAACGTTTTTTAAACTGAAACATTTCCTAGTGCCGAAGCCCGGGCAAAAATCAGTTCCAGCCCTGGGGGCAGTGAGGAGATTTAGAGGCACAAGTCTCAGGTTGACTTTTTAACAGGGTTCGTACAAACTATCCTGCCCATAATGCTCGTGTAATTGATGCTTTTGAATACTCCAAGGAGGCCAAGGTCCTCTGAGGCTTTGAAAGTATGTTTTACAGTACTTTCTGATGTGATATATAAAAAAAACTCTGATCATGAGTCAGGCAAGCAAAGCTCTTGAGACCGACTTAAAATTATTTACATGCACACACACCCCTTTTTAAGTGATCACACTTAAATCTTTTCAAATATTTGGGATTTTTTTTTTTTTAAGAAAAGCAGATTTTTCATGCAGAAAACAGAACTTTAGGACTCTGGCAGTTTTGGTGTAAAAGCTGCCCCTCAGCCAGCTGCAGGGATGCAGGGAGGGCAGGACAGGCTGGCTGGACAAGATTGGGCTGTGCCTTCCTGCAGGAGGGGTCATACCCAGAGCTGATTTGTCTTATTTCCCTGCAAGATGCAGTTTGAGGCTTAACTGTGGCCAAGCAGCGAGTGACTGCGAGGAACTTTGCTCATCAGGATGGATGAAGCAATGGGCTTGGTCTTTTCCAGTTTTTCCCATGAAAGCCAAGCAGGTAACTGGAGCATTTTCCCTGGGATAAGGGAACTTAACGGGCATCTTGCAGACACACACATGCTTGTTAAAGTCATTGCTGTTAAAGTGGCGCTCTGACCCTGCCAAAATTCTGTCCTAATAATTTCCCCAGTTGGTGAAACACTGGGCATTCTTTGTGGCTTTGCTCTGCCACCTTCTCCTCAAAGAGGGGCTACACACCCTGCCCACCCCAGGGCTCAGCCCCACCACCAGCAGCCCCAGCCCCTCCTGGTGACTGGGGAGGGAGTGAGGAATAACCCTCCTTGTCCCTTATCAGGCTTGTGTGCTTAATCCCTCTTTTAAGTGGCACGGAGTTCACTGGCTCCCTTTCCTGGGGCATTGCTCAGGGGAGAAGAAATGCTCCCCACGAGGGTCATGGTGACCCCCCACGGCCCCTCTGTGCCTGGACCCCACTGTGAGGGTGCCAAAGCCCTGGGAGCAGCCAGCCCTGGCTGTCTCACTTGGCTCTTTCTGTTTGGGGCTGCCTCCATGAGACAAAGCATTCCCTGTCCCCCCTGTCCCCACGGTCCTTCCCATCCCAGAGCTCCCGTGGGTGTAGCAGCGCCCACCCCAAGGACCCCCCAACAGTGTGGGTTCAGCGCCACAGTCAGGGGTTATTTTGGGGAGGATTTTTTCCTGGGCAACCGTTTGGAAGCTTGAACAGCACAGGAGTCCGAATCCGGCCCGAAGCATTTCAAATATGCCTCGCCGTGGGCTGGAGCACCGAGCCTGCCTTAAGTGGGCAAGGGATTTAGTAATCACAGCCTCGCATCGTCCTGCCAAGGGCACGGGAGCACAGCTCTGGCCGCCACTAAATACTCTCTAGAGGCTGAATATTGCAGTTTTCCACCTACCCCCGAAGCCCACAGTGGGGAACTGGGGCTGAGCTCGAGCTGTGCCACCTGCCCCAGCTGTGGCTCACGTGATGGGGGCTTGTAGGGTTTCCAGGGGCTGTTGGTTATTTGGGTGATAACATCACTAATTGTTGTGATTAGTGATAATCCAGGAGAGAGAAACGGGAAAGAGAAGAATTGGATTTTTTGGGTGACTCAGGAGATTTCTTCCAGCAGAGTGGGGAAGCAGATGGCGTTTCACTGAGCTCAGCATTTTGGGAACTGCCACCAAAACTGAGAGCTTCCCTTTCCCACACACTTACTGACTGGTTTGGGTTTCACAGCGCTCCCCAAAAATGTATAGTGGGCAAATAAGGAGATTTTGGTGCAGGAAAGCTACCAAGAAGCTTCATTTAAAGGTTGCAATGTGCTTATGTGATCCAAATTATACTGGTTTGGTTTGGTTTTGGAGGAGACACTTTCCAGATTTAACCATTTTTTTGCTGAGTCCCTTCAAATCACAGAATGTGAACTTAGGGCACAGAAGAAACATCTCCTAGACATGGGAAACCAAGTCATGTGTTTAAATGGCACTTGGACTTTCTCAGCCCATACTCCAGGCATCCTGAGCTGATTGCAGTTTGATTAGAATTTATAAATAATTTTGCTTACCTCCAAAATTACATTTTTTATAGTGAATATATACTTCTCTGACATTTTTTTGTTGCTGATGGGCAAGGGCAGTTTGGGCTATGAAAAGGAAAAGAGTGAAAATGGGTTTTTCCCTGCATGGCTTTGCCAAGAAGAGGGAACTCCATAAGCAGTGGAGCCTGGACAGCACCCACAGTGGGGACACGCACTGGGAACAGGGTGATCCATCCTGGAAAGGGGGTGACAGGCTGGAAATGGGTGACACATGCTGGGAAAGGCGTGATGCATGCCAGGAAGACGTGGCACACTGCAAATGGGGTGAGACATGCCAGGATGGGGATGACACTCACTGGGAAGGAGGTGACACAGATGCTGTGGAGTGTGTGACATATGCCAAGAACAGGTGACACTTGCTGGGAAGGAGGTGATGGACATCAAGAAGGGAGAGACACACATTGAGAAGAGAGTGACACATGCCAGAAAAGACACGATGCCCATCAGGAGAGCAGGGCAGGGCCCTGAACCCCAGCCCAGCAGCTGCAGAGGGCACAAGGCACCCAGGATGGCATTTTTGTGCAGCAGCACGGCCAGATCCCGTGGTGACAGGCCATCTCAGCTGTCACACACGTGTGCCCACGTGTGGAGCAGCCTGACAAGGAGCAATGCCTCGCGGAGCCGCTCCCCTCTGCCCAGCAGCAATACCCACCACTGGTGCTCGAGCTGTGGCTAATGTCCTTTCACCGTGTATTATACAAATAATATAAATAACTCCTCCTCGGACTTCAAACATGCCACTTCAGATGTATGGTGGGAGATTACAGAGTTTGTTAAAGCTCAGGTCTTCAATCATCCGGGCAGTTTCGAAGCTGCTCACTAAAATACAGATCAATGCTTCAATTTTATGGGAGGCCTGTCCCATGTGACCAGACTCAAATCCCTTATTTTATGGCTTGCTTATACATTCCTGGTGAAAAACGGTTTACATTTTGGGCCCCGGGAGCTCTCCTAAATCAGCTGCCAGGTTTTTGCAGCTGGTAGTAAAGGGAAGCGCTGTCATCGGGCTGCCCGGAGGTGAACAAACGAGCCGCCAGCCACGGGACTGACGGCTCGCCCCGACCCTGCGCCAGCTCCCCGCCTGCTGCTGCCACAGGGACACCGATCCGGCAAGGAGACACTGCCTGTGACACCCTGGGCACCCCCCCAGAGGCACCATCCCCACGGCAGCATCTCCCCCCGGGAGACCCCAAAGCTTCAGGGCTTCGGAGACACTCAGATGAAAGGGTTAAGCCGGACTGGACGGCTGGAGAGGAGAGGGATGTTAATCCCTCAGCTCTGGGCCTGCTAATTATTTGCTGATTCAGCTGCTGAGCAGAGCCCAGCTCCAAAGCAGGGCCTTGCTGTCAGCACTGAGGTGCTGATGCTCCTGCTGTCAGTTTTGGGGTGCCGGAACTCGGGGTCACCTGTTTTGTCCCAAGAGGCAGAGCTGAGCTCCAGCTGCCCCTCTGTCTTGAGAGCAGCAGTGTGTCACGAGCAGGTTTTGCAGGGAAACTTAGGCACAGGTTATTCCTGGGCAGACCAAAGGAGTGGTGATTTTATCCTCTTATTTTCCAGCTGTGCTCCACCCTTTCCCTTCACTGGTGAGCATGAGAAAGGGGGCCAAGGGCTTGCTCCTCTTGGAGGACCCTGAGCCCCAGCAAGGAAAGGAGCTGCCGCCCACCACGGTGACACAGGGACCTGCAGGAACACGGCACAGCGAGCAGAATTTGGTAGTGCACCCACCTTTTCCGACTTCATTGCTCCCCTCCTTTAACAATCACAACAAGCTCCCAGCCTTTCCTGCCATCCAAAATCCCTGAGTTTACCACTAAGGCAGTCCCCTCCAAAGCCCACAAACCCCGTTGGCAGCTACCACCTCACCCAGGCAGCTCCAGCACTGAGTTTTGGCCGTGATGCTTGGCTCCTGCTGGGGGAGCAGAGGTGCCATCAGTAGCAGGCTGTGGCTGAAACTCCCACACATTTAAACACCTCCTTGCCTGGCTGCATCCCCACAGCACTGTGACAGAAAGCAGCTGCTTTGACAGAGAAGGGAAATTTGGGCTGTGGAGTAATGGAGGTGAAAGGAGCCCGAAGGATGAAGGTGGGTGTGCTGATGGGGTGATGAACCCAAGCACACCTGAAGCAGTGGTGGGATGTGGCGCTGTGGGGTGGGAGGATGGCTGAGCCCATGGGCTCGGTTTTTCCTTCCATTGGTTCTCACTGAGGACACTGTCATGGGAGCAGAAAGCCTCACCTATCCCACTCGTTGGCTCTCCTCCATGAAGATGTTTGTCTCCTCATGGGGCTACCACAGATTTTCCACCCAGTAATCCATGATGGTATGATTGGATGAGATGCAACCAAAATCCATCTGGGCTAAGCCCGAGTGAACTTTCATGGTACCTTGGTGGCATCCTGAGGAAACCCAGCTCCTTTTCACCTCCTGGTGTGGCACAGTGCTGGTCTCCTGCTCTGAGCATGGCTGAGCAGGATTCCCTCTTCCCCACTCTGGTAACGGCCAGTAAAATGCCAGGTGATCTTATCCCACCCTTACTAAACAAGGCTGAATTTCCATCTTGGGGAAAGCAGACAGCATCCTCCTGCTTCCAGCTATTTGGGGGATAGCTGAAGGGTTTTTTTTTTCCCTGTTGCAAATGGGTAGCTTATAAAATACAGAAAAAGTAAAAAATGGCCACATTCATCTTGCTTTGAAAATGCTGTAAATAAATCAGTTCACTCCCAGAATAAGCTCTGCCTTCTTTTTGCGGTTGACTCCTGCCAGTGCTAATTGGAGCCAATAGGCACATCACGAGGGGAGCAACCCCCTTTACAGGTAACACTTTAGCCTGGCCAGCATGTTTACAGCCTTATTTCAAAGCCTTAAGGAGGAAGGATCTATCATAAACCCTGGCAGCTTTCGCTGAGCAAACGGTGCTGCTAGAATAGTTAAACCCCCGGCATTTGGGTGGAAAAATATAGAAAACACGTGTGTTTCCATGCGAGCTCTGCTGCTGTGCAGAGCTGCCTTTGTGGCAGTGCAGGGCAGCTGCGGAGCCCGGCATGTCCCAGGTGATGAGGAGCCATCTCTGGCAGGGCTCAAGGGCACTGTTAGGTCTGGGTGACCCTGAGGACCCCCTGGGACCCTCACCCTGCCCATGGAGGGGCATCCACATAATCCCCATGCAAGGCTCAAGGAGATATATTCCCTTTACTGTGCTTGTCCTAAAATGAGCCCTTCAGCTCATGAAGTGCCTGAAGACAGTGATCTAGAAGAAAACCAATGTATGAGTTAGGTGTTGGTTTGTTTTTCTAAAGAAAAAAAATCTTGGGGAAACTGCAGAAGCTAGTCAAGACATTTTCAGGATTACTTTTATCTGAAGAAAATAAGGAGAGATTTCCTGTAGTAAAGATGTCAATGAGGTTTATAGGAAAAGCTCCGTGCAGGTGTCGATGAGTGTGTGAAGGAGCCATGCTCTGGGACTGGGACTGGGACTGGGACTGGGACTGGGACTGGGACTGGGACTGGGATGAGGGGACCACGGCCCCCACCCACAGCTGATGCTGCCGATGCTGGATGCTGCATCTCTTGCTGCAGTGCCATCTGCTCAGCCACCCTCACCTCTAACACTTGGGGATAAACTCAGTGTAAAGAATTAGCAATAGATCAGATGTTCCTTGCGCAGACCCTCCTGATGGTGCCCTTTGTCAGCCCCCCTGCACACAGTAGCTGACGGTGCCATTTCCCACCCTCTGCAGGGTTAGGACCTCTCTGTCCCAGCAGGGAAAGGAGCAGGAGGCTGGCAGGACTCCAGCAGGGACACGGCACTGCCACAAGCCTTCCCCCAAAGATGAATGGCTGCCAGTTTTCTTAATCCAGCCACTTTGGAAAAATTGTTTGTTCTCATCCTGTTTGAAACAGCTTCAAAGTGGCTCCAGTCTAGACTGTGCCAAGATAAATTACAAACCTAAAGCACTGATATAAACCATAGGGGAAGGAGTCATTTGCTCTAATGTAATTAAAACAAGATATCATAATGTATGTAAGTATGTATATGTGCAGGCAGGCTCTCCTGGCAGGGAAGGAGCAGGATGCTTCCAGGCTGTCCCCAGCACAGGCTGGACCATCCCCCCTGGGCTGGGGGGGTTTGTCCCTTTAAGGGGTGGTTGAGCAGGGAGACCACGCCTCCAGCACCTGACAGCCAGCCAGGCTGTGACAGGTACCTGTGACATCACTGCAGCTGCTAGAAAAGGTAAAGACACTGAGCTCTGCTGGGTGTTGGCTGGACATTGCGGTTGGCCATGATCCTGGTTCATGGAGGTTGGTTGTGTCCATGATCCTGGTGTGCAGTGGTTGGTCATGTCCATGATCCTGGTTCATGGTGGTTGGTTGTGTCTGTGATCCTGGTTCATGGTGGTTGGTTACATCCTTGGTCCTGGTTCAGGGTGGTTGGTTGTGTCCATGATCCTGGTTCATGGTGGTTGGTCGAGTCCATGATCCCAGTTCATGGTGGTTGGTTACATCCCTGATCCTGGTTCATGGTGCTTGATTACATCCATGATCCTGGTGTGCAGTGGTTGGCCATGCCCATGATCCCGGTTCATGGTGCTTGGTTACATCCATGATCCCGGTTCATGGTGGTTGGTCATGCCCATGATCCTGGTGCGTTGTGGTTGATGCCCATACGTGGGGCTGGTGTGCGATGTCATTGCTGGAAGCAAAGTGGAGGGCTCTGGAGAGGTGCCAGCGGGACAAGGGAGGCCCAGACCATGGTCATGGGAGGAAGGGAATGGCAGAAGGGCTTCCCTGACAGAGATGAGGCAGGGAATGGGAGTCTTCCAGCATCAGGAGGCCTTTTGTCAAAGGGTATCTGATGGGAACTTTCCTCCAAACCTCCAGTGGAGGCAGCTGAGGAAAAAGGCTTTTACTCCACAAAACACAGAGGGAAATAAACACTTCTTCCTTCATCTGGAATAGGTCTAATTTTTGATGAACCAAATCAAATGATAAGCAATTTTCCCACTTCAATTAAATGTAACTCAAGTGAAATAGATGGGGTTCCCCTTGCTCCTTAAGTTTCCTCTCATTTACTGAAAATGAGGACGGAGGAGAAAAAGGAAATAGAACAAACAAGCTCTGAAATTTGGGGGAAGGGAAAGTAAATAAAATTGTGATAAAAATTTTAATTCTGAGTCATTTTGCTGACAAATAAAGAGTCCTTGATTAATAATGATTATATAAATTTAAGAGACCTTACAAAAAGTTAAAGATCATTAATTTTTCACCATGACTTAGGATGCAAAGCTCAATGAAAGTGAATCCTATGACAAGAGGCAATTACCAGCTAAGCTGTGTGTCATTTTATTTTAACAGCATTGTGACACTTGTAAATTCAGGTGTGTGTATGTACAGCTGGAAGTTAATAAGTGTATGAACATTTGTGTATGCAGACATGTTTGTGATTCTTTTCCCAGTCAGCCCTGAAGCAATTTCTCCCCTGGTGCTGCCCAGATGCCGTCCCCAAGGGTGCGGTGGGATGGGGAGGGGTGCGGACACCACGGCGTGATGCCCTGGGGTGATTCCCGATGGATGCGTGTGGAATTTCGGCTCGTGCCACAAGAGGTCTCACGGATTTCATCGGGACCATCGGAGGAATAAAATCCCGGTTAATGCGAGCGGGAGCAACGCTCGTGGGACCTCTCTGAGGCAGGTGGAGTGTGGTTGTGTCTGGGCCCTTAGTTCCCCTGGGAATAGCCCTAAATCTCCCTCCTGACAGCCCAAAAGCCAGTCTCCAAAGCTGCTTTATGCCTCTGAGACTGTTGCCTGTGAAAAGCAACTCAAAAGTCCCTCATCACTCCTGGCAAATGACTTGGAGTACATTTTTACGGGATGGTTTGGGGGCCTGCAGGCACAGAGAGCCCATGGCCATGGAGCAGAACCCCGTCCGGGGCTGAGCTGCTGTTACCACGTGTGCCCATCGCAGTGCGGGGTAACCTGCTCTGCTCCTTGCCTGCATCCCCTTTTCATTCCATCTGTCAGCTCCGCAGCTCCAAAGCGCGGTCCCCTCCCCATGTTCTGCCCGTGTCCCCACCCTGGGCCGCCCGCACCCTCCCGGCACCCACGCAGGCTCTGTGACCGCATAAATTTCAGCTCGGCGCTTTGAAGTCCCGAGGAGGGGAGTTGTTGTTTTTGTTTGTGAGCGCTTATCGCCGCGATGCTCCCTCCTGTCTCTCGGCGATGGCTCCGGCCTGCCGTCCGTGCAGCCCCGCTGCCAGGGACCGCCGGGCTGCCAGCGCCGCCTGATAAGGATGATGGATGGGGATGAGCTTGGCTCCACCACGGCCGGCTGCTTACTGGGAGCCAGAGCCGGCCCAGCGCTCCCTGAGCCCGGAGGAATGCGAGCTCGTGGGATGGAGAGCCAGCACGGGATGCTGAGCCCTCCACCAGCCCTGACGGTGGGTGTCGGTACCACACGTGTGCACCCCCACATCAATCATTAATTAATCATCCATATCCCCTTGCCCACAGAGCGGGGCAGGCAGTGCAGATCCAAATCTGCAGCCTGGCCAAGGGGCAGTGGGGAGGAGATGCTCCCACCCTGCTCCATCACATCCAGAGTGGCCCTGCAGCCCCCCCGGTCCCCTGCATGGGATGAGGGCAGTGGGTGGCTTTGACAGGTGATGGGGGACTGCCACCATGATGCCAGGGTGACACCACATCTGTTAGCAGCAGCCTGATGCCATGGGGAGACCTGCAAGCAGATGGTCCTCACTTGCTGTGCCAGGGAGATGCTTTTGTTTAAATTAGGCTTCCCGGGTTGGGAGCAGGTCTGAGAGGGCTCTGCACACCCTGATCCCTTTGGGAGGGTGGGCTCCAGCATCGAGGGGTCCCTACCCTGGGTTTAGGGCATCCCAGCTTTGAAATGATGGTGCATCACATCTGGTTCTCCCCAGCCTTCAGGGAGGCTTTTGCAGTGGTTTTTGGAGCTGAGCTGCTGCAAACGTACCTGGAGCTGCTCCCTCCATGGGCCAGCTCTTGTTCCCGACTCAAAGCAAGCCAAGGGAAACATTTTTGTGCAGCTACCACAAGGCCCATGTTGTAGTTTCTTTGCAATGCTATTCTTGCGTCTCTCCCATACCACAAGTTTTCTTTGCCTGCCTTTGACCCAAACCTTCCTCCCTTTTGTATTTCTTTCCCATTCCCTTTCTCCCAACCTGTGCCATGGAGGACTCAATGCCTCTGCTCCCAGGTGCGAGCTGCAGAAAGCAGCCAGCCCAAATCCTCTTCCCCTGGAAAGAGTCTGGATTTAGTTCCCTCTGACAGGCAGGATAACGAAGAGCCCAGAGCATGGAGATTGCCTCCAGTCCATTCCCCACAGCATCTCTCCCTGAGCCCTGCCAAATGCAAACCTGGGATAAAACACACTAATTCCAGCCCCTCAGTCAGACAACGGAAAAATTGGATGCCTTTCCACACCAGCCTCATTATGAGGGTTTCTTAAATGGAGGTTGTGCTTGTAATTAAATAGCCATATCTTGGCTCCCCAAGACAGGAGGAAAAGGCAATTTGAAAATGTATTAAAACAGAAAGTTTGGCAATTCTCCTGGATTCAGAACAATTCATGGATTTAAATTGTTCCGTTTCAAAAATGTGTGCTTGCTTTCAATGGAATTAAATAAAGATGTGTAAGATGGAGGGAAAGCAGTACTTTCCTGGATGCTTTTCCCTCTCTGGCTATGAAGGGAAGGGGTAACTCTGGGCTCTGAGAACTTCCTTGGTAGCCGTGTGGGCTGCTCTGTGTGGCTGACGCATTGGCTGACTCAGCTGAGGAGTGTAGGAAAGCAAGAAGTCCTTTTAGTGCCAAATTCTCCAAAGTTTTTCAGCCTGGTTTCTGGTTTTACTCTTACCTCTGGCACTCCCTAATGTGCTCCTGCCACTGGTGGGACCAGCTCCCCAGGCACGAGCTGTGACTGGGGATGGACAGGCTCCTCTTCTCCAGCTGCTTTTTTTTTGTTTTCAGGGGTGCCACATTAAAAATAATGGTCTCAAGGTCACTAAAAAAGGACTCCTCAGGCATTTTGCACTCTTTGATTTGGCATGAAACATTAGTAATAGCATCATTATACAAGTTTCCACGTCTACAGGGGGAAACTCACGAGATATTTGAGAACACATCAAAATCTAACACCTCTTTCACTCCAAGAAAATATAAAAAACACCCTTAATTTCTCTTTAGACAGCAGCTCTTGTGCTGGGAAGGTTTAGCTCAGTGATAGCAGCCAAAGCTCCTCACTTGACCAGGGGTAGCTACTGGGGAGGAATGGGAAGCTCCAGGAGAAAGTAACCCCTTTGCAGATCACTTGCACTGCTTTGCCTGCTTGTGCATTTAAACGTCACTAATTTTAAGCCCCAAACAGAAGAATCCTGTCCCTGCTCCCTCTGGCTCCTCTGGCGTCACATGTGCGTGTGTCAGCTGGGAGCTGAACGGGAGATTAACTGTGAGATGACTTCTCCGGGTAGCAGGGAAGATGGAGGAATAGCTTGAATCCAGCCCAAATCCTGAGCTCTGTGGGCTTGACATAAGCGTTTAAGCCTTTGGTTGGGATCTGGTGATAGAAGAGGGCTGGAAAGCACATTTCTTTTGTGGTTAAAGGTCCTTTTGCCAGTCCATAAATCCAGAGGGAGGTCTGTTTATTCTGTTTACTGCAGTTACCTAACCTGTGAGCCTCTGTGTAAATCATGGCAAGCTGTGATTTAGGGGGGAGCTGCTCTCCCTGTGGCGTGTGCACCGTGTCCCTGCCCAGACCCCCACGCAGGCAGAGGGATCTTCCAGAAGCTGGGAGATAAGAGCAATAAAAGCTGCAGCTCTCTCCAGCGCCACTGCTGCTGCCTTTGCTTTGGCACAATCACACGCTGTGATTGTGCCAAATGGTGGGAAGAGGGAGCCCAAATTATGCTTTTTCCTTCCCTTATTTTAAGGAAGCAGCAGGCATTTCCTAGATGCAATGTCCCATTTCCACCCCATCACCCCAGGGGTGTCTGATGGGGCTTGGCCAGGTGAGGGGGTGGCCAGGCTGATAACCCCCCCTGACTGCACAGCACGGGCAGCTGCTGTCCCAGCCTTCCTCACCTGAGAGATGCTGGCTCCCCGGAGCCAAAATCGGCTGCCAGATAAGGGAATGACTCCCAGATAATGGCGCCAGCTGCTCCAGATGAGCCCTGGGTCCCTGGGGAAAACTGTCTGTGTTGTCTGTCTGTAGAGCAAGAGGAAGAGGAGAGTTTAGGCTGAAAGGGAAAAAATGGAAGGGGAAAAAAAAATCACCTTTGAGGGCCCAGGCTTGGCACGCTGGGCTTGGACACAGGTTTGGCAGCAGAAGAGGGGTGATGCAAAGCTGGACTGCAACAAAGGAGGAAAGCGACCCCAATCCAGGGGCTCCCCACTTCCCACAGACTGGGCTCCATCCTCCAGAGTCCCTTCAGCCCTCTCTCCACCTCCTCCCACCCGCCTTCATTAAGCAGCCACGGGATTCCCTTGGCCTTCTCCTCGAGGAGGCTGCTGCCAGTTTTGATGCAAACCATTGCGCTCTCCCGATCCCCCCCCATTTCCAGGCCGGAGCAGCGCAGGGGGGATCAGCCCAGGTCCTTGCTGTTTAGTCTACCCATCAGATTGGTGACGAGCAGTCTAACAGCTGGCAGAAAGCACTTTTCTAATTGCTCGGATGCCGGCTCCGAGCCGTTTGTCCAGTGGATCTTTCTTTAAATCCTAGAGCGGGGGAAGGGGAGGATGATTGGCAGGGGGTGGATGAAAAATGTTATGTTCCCAGCATTGAAGCCTGGGTGGCAGGAAAGCTGCTGACCTGAGAGGTGGTAGCCGGGGGGTGTTGTTTGCCGGGAGCAATAAAGTCAAGAAGCACAGCATCCTCCAGTCTGGGATGGCTCACTCCACCCTTTGGGTTGGAGAATCCTTGACTGAAAAGCTGGACAGGCAGCCCGTGGCTCTGGGCATGCAGATGTTCATGCAGATGTGAGTGTGCATTTGGTGGTGAGGGTCTGAGGACCCCTCAGCCTGGAGCATGTGGGCAGCTTGGTCCCTCCAGTTCCAGATGTGATGCAGGGGCATGTCCTGCCTCCACTTCAAGGCTTGAAGGGTTGAGGAGCCTCATTTGGCTTCAACTCACGTGTGCACTCGAGTATGTAGGCAAAACAAGTGACTCAGGGAGCTGGGGTCCCTACTTCGAACACTGATCAAAGTGAACCCCAAAGAGCTCAGGGTTGCCAGCTCAGGGAGGGGTGTAGACACTCAGAGGAGTCAGTGCAGCAGCAGGAATGACAAAGTGAATAGTCCAACCTGATGAAAGAGATGGGCTTTGTTTTCTCTAGAAAGCTGGAAATGGAGAGGGACATGGTAAAAGTCTCCCAGGACCTCTGAGACAACAGTGATCAATTGATCTCAGGGTCTGCTGAAGTTGGGACAAAAAGTAATCAACCTCATTTGCAATGAGAAAGCTCAGAGGTCAGATATTTTGACAAATGATTCAGGCACCATAGGACAGTCAAACCTGGGCCAGGTTATGTGATGGGTGTTTTAAAACCAAGCTGGACAAGGCTGTGGGAGGGCAGTCAGGTGCAGGCGTGGGGCTTAGAAGGGCTTTAATTCCCTGAGCTTGGTGGTCAGGCAGGGGACACACAGTGACATCATGCACCAAGGACATCCTTGTCCTGCATCTCTGGCTGTCCCAATTCCAGCAGCTCTGTCTCCTAATTGGCTGGACAGGCTTGACCCAAACCATTCACCCCTCTGTCACAGCACAGCCTGGACCACTCAATGTCCCTCAGCAGCTCCTGCCCTGCAGTGGGACAGGGACGAGTGAGATCTCCCCAAACCCTCCCTCACCCTGTGGCTCCGCTCTGGAGGTGGCATTTCTAAGCCCAGGAGAGCAAAGCTCGGCGGCTTTTAGACACTTACAAGATATTTTACAGGAATTTTCAAGCTATTTTCTAAGCCTTGTTTTGGGCTGGTGCCTTTCAGCATTTTAAAGAGAAAAATTATGTGGAAGCTGAGGCTTATTAAAATCCAAAAACTCGACCACTCCTGCAAAAACAACCCCGCTAGTTCCAGGCTGGCTTTTATGGCTGCCTGTGCGTGATGAAAACTGGCTGGGGCTAGCGGCAGAGCGGAGTGGCTATTGCCATATCCCAAACCGCATGTTCACGGGTGTGTTCCTGATTTGTTGAAGCGCTCCGACTTTGGAAAGGTTTCGTTCAAACAGAGAGGGTGGGGAGCGGTGCTCGTTTGGTTTTTTGTGGCTCTTTTCATGGGACTTCAGATCTCCGGTTAAATAAGCAGAATTAATCAAGATTAAGCAAAAGAAAAGCACTTTCCTCCCCTTTCGCAGGCTGCAAGGAGCACACGCACTGCAGTTACGGTCTGCAGCAGGACAGCTCCCAAATCCCGGCTCTCCCCAGCTCACGCTCCTGCCCGCATCCTTTCGGTCGGTGCCTGCAGTCTGCTGGTGACTAAGGAGGTTTATCTGCAGGGCTTTGCAATCAAAGGGCTGCGATAGGCAGGGAAGGATTAACCCCAGAAGGGGAGGAAAATCCCTCGCCGCCTCCTGCTCCGCACATCAAACGCAGCGGCCGCGCGGCTCCTCTGCAGCGGAGCTCCGCAGTTAATCACGGAGGAGCCCGACCTCGGAGACGAGCGAGACCGGAGATCTGGCTCCTCCAGCCAGCACAGGACCCTTCCTGCGCTCCCTCAGCCCGTCCCAGCCTCGGGGCTCCCACTCGTGCCCATCACGCTCCTCCGGGCTGCTCTCCGGAGTTCCCCCACGCCAGATCCCGTGTGCGGCCGAGCGTCCATCTGGCAGCACTGTATGTGCACAGGGAGATGGGATGATTCATTCCAGGGTGATGGGACAGGTCGGGAATGGGGTATCAGCTGTGCCATTGTGGCTGCCAAGCCTCCCATCCTGCCCAGCCAGGGACGGGATGCACTCCCTGCAGTGCGAGGCGCTGCTGTGCAGGGGTGCAAGGGGGACAGGCTTCCCTGGGACCCGAGCATGTCCCTGGCATTACGGGGCTTCCCCCATATGGTTTCCATCCCGTGGGCTAATGCCTGCTGATGAGGATTCCTTGGAAGCTTTTTGCACTTACCACGAGAGGCAGCAGCTGGCTCTAACTCCACAACCCATTGCGTTCATAAACTCGTTACTTGAGCCGTCCCCCCTTCCTGTCAGTCCAACCTGCACCCCAGCCCAGCCCTTTCCCTCCAGTGCCAGGTGCTGGATCATGCCCACTGCAAGCTGACAGCAGTGAAATATCCCACCTGGGCAATGCCAACCGCCACAAATGGCACCGTGCCACACACTTTCCCCCAGGTGATTCATCACCACCAGGACTTCAGAGAAGAGAGGTGGTAGCCGGAGGAATCGTTCAACTAGAGAGCACAGCTAATGCTGTGCTGCCTTGCTGAACACATCCAAGAGCAGCTGTAACATCCTCCTGGCAGGTGAGTGGTCCCTGAGCAAGCAGAGTAGTTTGATATTTGGAGGAAAGATCAAGGGACTTTTTAAGGGAAAAGATCCTGTTTTTGCAGCCATAACAGTTTCTTTAGAAGAGGAAATGGCCATCCCTGCCCAGTCCACAAGCCAGCCTGTGAGAAGCAGTGAGGCATGGACGCTCCAGCTTGAACTGTTGTGATCCATGTCCACCTTCAGTTTAGCAGGAGGCACTCCTGGGACCCTCATGGTAGGCAGGAGGGGAGTATCCAGCCCAGCAGATGTGTGCTGCCACTCTGGCACTGCCACCTGGGCATGTTTTCAGGCAGCTGCTCAGTGCTGGCCATACCCCTGTGCACCTGATGAATGCCCTGCCTCGCTTGGAACACGATCCTGGCAGCTCAGAGAGCTGTGTTGGGCACGATGAGGACAGCTCCCATGGCACAGGGAGCACAGGCAGGCTGGCAGCAAGTGGATCCCTGCTCAGGGAGTGGTGGGGAGGCAGGATCCCCGGAGAGGGCTCTGCAGAGCAGCACAGGGCAGTGCCAGACCCGTTCGTGACGGGAGCTGATGGCCGAGAGGGTTATCCCGGCCTGTCTGCAGCTCCCCTGCGCATCCGCACTGGGAACAACTCAAAGGAGCAATGCAGGATGCATGTGTTCACCGTGCTGTAGGGATTTCTCTCCCGCAGGTGACCGTCACCTGGCCGGCAGCATCCCCAGGACGGGACCCAGGAGGGCGGAATGGGGCCAAGCCCCGAGCGGAGCCGCAGTCCTCATGTGCCACCCCCTGGACACTCGACGTAAGCGACTGGAAACCTCCGATCCCGCCGCAGGAGCCTCCAGCTCTGGCTGCTGGCCGTGGGACAGGGAGGTATTTGGCTCTCCTGGGACTCTCCTCCCGGCTCAGCGGGACCCAAAGGGACAGCGGGACTCAGAGACAGGATTCTGGATGAAGAGTATCGTGGGGTGACTTAACCCAGAGCCCTGACAGAGCATCCTCCCAGCTGGGCTGTTTTGGGAGGGTTTGGCTCTCCCATCCCTGAGCACTGCAAGGCACCGCAGGGAGCAGCAGGGTTTAGGAACTGTTACCTTAAACTATCTCCAAATTTGCGAAGAGCACGGAACCTCTGGGCTTTTTCACCTCGCGTTTCTGCCCGCCCAGCTCTCCAGGGTGCAGCTGGGGTTGGAAGCAGCTGTGTTGTCTGTAAAGATGATATTTGGGAAAATGAGGGGAAGGAATTGGCTCTCACTGGCCCCGAGAGCAGAGGACGCAGAAACAAAACATCGCCTCTTTCGGGAACCCTTGGGAAACGGGATTTTGTAGAAATTTATTGCACAAGCGGGTATTTGCATCTCCCTGCACACGCGGGCTCTTGCAGAAGCGCTGCTGCTGGCCTGGCACCGGCGCCGCTCTGGGATGCCGGCTCTGCGAGCTGAGATCTTATCTCGGGGATGCCCCAGTCAGAGCCAGGGCGTATCAACCCGTCCTGTGCTGAGGACACCTTGCAAACATCCCAGCGTGTTCCTGGGATGTATTTCTGGGATGAAGCCAGGCAGGAGGAGGCTTTCTGCTTTCCTGCCCCGGGCAGCTACTTTTCAAGCAAATCCTTCGTTCCCGCAGGACAAATGCTTCCCTTTGGAAAGAGGGAAAGGGTTTGTTTTCATGGTTTTTGGAAGAAGGGCTGAGCAGTGCTCTGGGCTCCCCCCGGGCCGAGTGCCGGCGGCAGGTGGCAGCAGAGCCGAGCCGGGGCTGCGCTCCGCTCCCGGGGCTCCGCTCATTCATCCCCGGACCTCCCTGATCCCGGGGCTCCCCCGCTCCCCGGTCCGGCCTGGAACGAGCCAGCCGCAGCATTTCCTTCCAAAGCCATTTTCCTTGCGGCGAGAGGAACTTCTCTGCTGCCTGTGCCGTGCCCTGGCTCCTTTCCCAGCTGGAAAGGGGAAGCACGCCGGCGAATTGAAGCTGGCTCTGCGCTGCTCCCCGTCCTCAGCCACCCCAAAGCTTCCACCGTGACCTTTGCAGGGCTCTGCTGGGCACGGTGACACTTCAAACATCTCTCTGCCTGCACCATCCTGGGGTCTCATCCCTCCCGGAAAGGATGAGCCATTCCCGCTGCATCGATTTTCTAATGCCTCTCAAGAGAGAGCCCTGGGGACCAGCGAGAGGGGGAACCTCCTCTCACCTCCAAATACTCTCTAGGAAAACAAAAAAAAGCACAGCACAAGGCTGTGGGAGCCATAAACAGGTTTTCAGTGGGTTTTCCATGGCACCTACCATCTGCTGGGAGCTCAGCCAGAACCCATGGCAGAGCATGGCTGGCCAAGGCACCAAGCAAAGCTCTCCCCTGGCACCTGGCTCCAGTGCGATGCTGGGCGGGGGCCAAGGACACCTCCCTTCATCCTTGGGGTGCTCTCGGGTGCCTGTTTACAGGGTCAGGTGGTTTTGTTGAGTCACGGGGCAGGGCTGGCAAGTGCCCAGAGCTGCACCATCAGCTGGATGGAGGCTTGGGGCTGTGCTATCCTCAAAGAAATAGTGGGGGAAAAAACTGTAACCCCTGGCAGGGAGCTGGGAGCATCCTCCCCAGACTGCCATGCTCCTCTAACACCCTGCTTGGTCAGAAAAAGAAGTAAATTAAAAACACGGAGAGAGAAAAAACTCTGCTTTGAGAGCACAGAGCCCTGGCCTGGTGGAGCAGCTCCTGCCAGGAAGGTGGGCACAGGAACGGGGTCAAGCTGTCCTGAGAGACATGGTGTGGGCTGCAAAGCTGGGACCAGGTCCTGATTTGGAGCCATATGATTTTAGGAAGCCCAAGTCTGGCCACAGGGGCACATGAAAGCTGCTGCAGAGTCTCTGAGCTTGTAAGTGCTTCTGAGCAGGACAGGAGGTGCTTGGGACCAGCTAGGGATGCTGGTGGTGGAGGATCTGCACCCTGTGGTGCTGAGCCAACCCCAAATATCTCCCTTTTACTCCCTGGATCACCTCTCCCTGGAAGCAGGGATGGGAGAATTTCCACTGCAGAGGCCCAGGGTGAGGGCGAGGGCACGACAATGGCACTGCCAGTTCCCAAAGGTTCCATGCAGGGAAGCCCACCACAGCTGTACAACTTCTTGGGCTGCACCAGCACCTTCCACGGTGGGAAATCCTCCCTGCCAGAGGCAGCCCCTCTCTCCCCTGCCAGCTCTGTCTGCTGGGGTGCCGAGTTATCTCTGGCACTGTCGTGCTGGGTGCCTGTGTCACCCCACCCAGCCTGGCTCACCACAGATGCAGTTAAGAGCTGGGGCTGCCCTCTCCTGATTACACACAGGGGTGCTGAAGCTTTTATCGTGGGCAAAGCCCTGCTGGCTCACTCCATCCCTCCGGCCTCTCCGAGGGCCCAGCGCTCAGAGCCCGGCCGCGCTATCTCCCCTCCTCATGTGAACTGCACGCCTTGCAGCCTGCCTATCTGCAAAGCCCTGCTGAGCAGCACAGGGTCCCTGGCCTCTGCCCAAGGGAAAGTCCCATTTGCTGCGACCTGGGGAACTGGTTCTTCCAGGGAAGGACGGATCCTGATTGCTCTGGTGCTGGCAATGCAAACCCCCAAACACCAGCAGCTGCTCCTGGGACAGGTGCAGCCCAGGAGCTGGCTCCAAACCCTGCCCTGTCCCCTGGGAGTGGGATGAATGGACAGGATTGGCCTCCAGCAGCCAGCAGACCTTTGAGATGGGACAAAAATGGTTATGCAGTGCGTTAGAAAAAGTTTAAATGTGAGCAGCCAACCTCACTGCAATTTCCTGGGTGTTTTCCTGGTGTTTGGGCTACCCCACAACTGAGCAGGACACTAGAGGGATTGCAGAGAGAACAGCTTCAGTAGGCAAAGCATCCCAAACAGCAGCACTTGGGGAACTCCATGGAATCATCTTCCACTGCCCTGTGGAAAGACGGTGCCATCCCCAACAGTCCTCAAAAAGCAATTGCACTGCATCTGTCACTGGACCCCCTGCTTGGAAAGGGGACAACATGGAAGTGTTTGGCCCCCAGAGAGCGTGGGGAGGGGGAGAAAGGCTGGAGAGCCCTGGAAGGACATGTCTGTGTTTGAGGATGGAGCAGACGGCGTGCCCGGGTGCCTCAGAGCAGCAGCAGCCCAGTGCCCCAGCCTCGGCTGGGATTATCGGCGACTGTAACACGCCATCGCCATGTGGAGAAAGGCAGGAGGTGCCTTAATGAGGCTCGCTAAAGTTAATTATTAAATTAACAGCTAAGACAGTACAGCTGCAGAGACAGCCAGTGCTGGCACAGGAACTGCAGTGCCACGCCGAGCAGGATGGCTCCTGCCTGCCGGAGGGAGCGCTCGGGCAAAACCACCTCGGGACCTGCTGGGAGGAGGAATGGGGCTGGATTTGGCAGGTGCAGGCAGGGAGAGATGTGTGTGCAGGGACACTGCTCTGGGTGTTCCCCTCTTTGGCGTTCCTGTCCCACCTGGCAGGAGAGAAAGTCAAAAGCAGCCCCTAACAAGGGTTTGTGTCGTGTTGTCCCGGGGAGCTCTCGTGGCCCACCAGCATTCACCATCCCTGGCTGCTCTCCAGGCTCCAGCTGCTGTCCTGCTCCAGGCTCTGGGCCACCATCACATGCTCCTCCCCGCTCGGATAAACTGCAGGGATGTTTTGGTTTGGCACGAGCTTTGGTTTTGCATCTTTAGGAGAGGAATTACAAAATAATAAGATAAGGCTGTAGACTGGAAGCAAGCTCAAAAAAATCCCGTTTCAAGAGTAAAAATGTCTCTCCTGCTGTGCAGACTTACAGGGTGATCTTGGTTTAGGACAGAAATTGCCATCAAGGGTTTCTGGAGAGCTGGAAAGACCACCTTGGGGTGGTCTTGTGCTGACCTTGTGCTGGCTCTACTGAAACAGAGGCAAGATTTCACTGTGGGAACAGGAGCTTAAGTAACTTGCTGGTGTGGAGAGGGGCAATATGTGCTTTTCTCCTTGTGCTTTTTCTGGGGATGGAGACGACCTGAAAGATGTCTCTCTCTGAAGAGGATAAACTCCCCTCTGGCTCCTGTTGCTTCCACTCTGAAGCCCTGGCCTTGCTTGCTGTCAGATGAAAACGTGTTTAGGAACAAACAGCGTTAGCTGAGAAGCATGAAAATTGAACAGACTGAAACACAGGCGAGAAATCCTGGCTCTGACTGCACACGGCTTCACTTTGCATTTATTTCGCTCATGATTTAACTTCAAAGTCTAACAACGAGCCTGGCAGGAGGACAGACTCCCTTACAGGTCAGCACTGTTCCTCTCACCAGACGAGGGAAAGCTCTTGTATCACTGCCAAATTGGGCAGCCAAAATATAACAAAATCCACCTGCAAATTCTGCACTTCTGGCCTGAGATCCTTTCACCCAGTGTGGCTGGAGCTGGTCTGTCATTGTCACTCCTGCATCAATCTCCATCACCTAACATCCTCAGGACTTCTTCAATCACTGGATGTAATTGATACTGCTTGATATAATTGTAAAAATGAACTCATCGATGCAGAACATGGCCACTGCATCCCCAGATTTGCAATTAAACTTCTCATCCCACATTAATTTCCCTTGACAGTGTTGGAGGCACAGGATATTTCAGGTCCCTGAGGTCAGTCTCTTTTCCCCTCGTTGCGTGTTTGGCTGTCAAGAACCTCAGGAGCTCATTGGGAAGTACAGGGGCAGAAGAGGCAAGGGCAAATATATAAAGTTATAAAATACGGTATCTTGAAGCCTGGGCTGCTTGTCCCCTGTCTCTCTGTGGTCTGTGGATTCAAGATCCTCCTGGAAGCTTTACAGGAGCGTGTCCATGAGCATCCCATAGTCTTGCTTGCCCCCTGGAGCTGGGAAAGCAGACAAGCCATATCCTGGGGTTACTTAGAAACACTCTGGTTTATGCCATTGCAGCTGCTCACCTCGATGACTCTTTCCTACAGCAACAGCTCCAGGCTGACTTTTTAGAACCACTGGTGGAACAATTCCTTTCCTTTGCTCCCATCTCCAGAACCAGGTGAGGTTCTCCAGCCCTCCTGAGAGCCACTGCACAGCCAGGGAGTTCCCTGCAACCTTCCAGGCCCTACAGCATTATCTGCCATCCCCAGCCCGGGTCTCACAGGGAGGGGAGCTGGGGGACAGTCCCCTTGCCTGAGTCCAATCTCACTCTGCCATCCCCAGCCCCGTTCCTCCTCAGGCCGAGAGGACTGACGCAGACACCGCATGTCCGGCCCTCCACGACCCTTTCCCATCCCCAGTGACCTCCCTGGGGACAAAGCATGAACATGAGCCCTTTTAGCTGCCGTGTTTGTGTACACAAGCCCACTGCTGACACAGATCTCTTAATCCCCCAGCCTGTGTCCCACGGGCCATGCTTGTACAGCGGTGGCCACGGCTGGGTGCTGGCACTGCACTTTGCTGAAGCCCTTTTACCTCTGACTCGCTGATCAGCTGCTGACAGGGTGTTATCAGGAGGCTGTGGTGGGTGCAGTGGCAATGCCAGCATCCTGGCTACGGGGACTGTCCCCAGCTTGACTTGGTGGCACCAGGGCAGGCTGCCAGGGGGTGAGGAGGACTGGTGTATGTTGCTCTATGCTTTGGCATTGCTTTGCTTCCAATTTATCATCTCTCCCACTTCATGGGCTTCAGCTGGGAGGTGGAGGTGGCTCAGCTCACGATTCAGCAGGCTGATGTTTCCTTTGCACCAGCAAAATATTTGGGAAAGCAAACACAAAGCTGGCGAGGCTGAGTGGGAGTCACAGCCAGAGGGGCTGGCTCGAGGCAGAGCCCAAGTGGAGGGGAGGGGATGCTCAGAGCATGGAGCCGTGTCCCCTCCATGCTCCCTGGGTGCTGGGTGCATGGGAGAGCTGTGCTGGCTGCTGGGGGAGCATCTGTGCAGGATGGAACCCTCCCAAGGCACAGCATGGGGAGGAAAGGCAGGAAAACCTGCTCAGCACTGAAACTTCCCTGCACTGGAAGCAGGGATGGGAGCAGAAACATGCAGTAGAGGAAGAACCTCGTGATGCCAGGCCCACACAGCACATCCCAAAGTTAAAGGAGGCTCGTTCAGTCATGCCTGGGGGTCAGGTAGAGTCAGGCATGGAGCTGCCCCTGCTCCAGCCCCTTTGCTTATGTGCACGGTGCTGCTCTTGGGCACAGAGGTGTGCTGTACCCTCCCGGGGTCATTGTCACTCACGGTGTGAGGGTCAGTGCTCAGGGCAGGCAGCCAGGACCGGCTGGACAGGGAGTGGGTGTGCACTGACCCTCTGCTGTGGGGCACAGGAGGAGACCTGAACTCTGTGTGGGACAGCTGGCCAGGCAGCTCAGCCACACCACTGCAGACTGGCTCTTGATGGGGTTCCTGCCTCGTTTCACTTCCTCTGATACCCCCATGATGCCTGTTGGAGTCCAGGCTGATGGCTGCTTGTGCCTGGCACCGGAATCAACGTGGCTGCAAAAGTGGGAAGGAAAGCATCGGGGTAGGATGCCCAGTGCCCTCAAAAGTTGAGGGGCAGAAGTCTGAACTCTTGCACACAAAAGAGCAAAATGATTTTAACTTATTATTTTTCAGGTCCCTGGCTATCTGAGGAGGAGAACAGCACCCACTGGATCTGCACCTGCTGGTGCAATGCACAGATCCCAGCCTGCTGCCTGCCAGGGAAACACCCAGCAGCGATGTCCTTGTGCTGTGGGTCAGGCCGGGATTTGAATGGCAAAGCCCAGGGCTTTGCTTTGACTGCAGAGGGGTAAAACAATATTTAAATAACTGCCAGCCACTGAAAGGAGCAGAAGTCCCACGGGAAAAGAGAGAATTTGCAGCTGTGCGTGGCTGATGGCTTCATCCTGAATGTACAACCTGCAAAGGGAGCTGCCTCTGATTTAGTATTTCATAACTTTGGTGGTTGACTCCAAGCATTTTGGCTGTTAATTATCCTTAGGTGCTTAGAGGAAAATATCCCAGCAATTCCACCCATCAATCTTATTGATTCTCACCTTGAGTCTTTGGGAGCTTTTACGGCACCTGCACAAGCTGCCACTGCTTGAATTAATTGAGCTCCGTGGAGCAGCTGCTGGCTGGTGCCTCCCTGCACATCAGGCACAAGGCAGAAAGATGTATGACCCTGGCCAGTGCCAGTGAGAGCAGCTGATGGCAGGGAAACACAAATTCCTGGGAATCACAGCACATTGCCAGCATGCTTTGTGTCTCCATAGGAGTGGCACATCCTTGGGTGGGCTGAGTCAGGGACCTCTGGCACTGCTGGGGGCAGCTGGGACCTGGGAAGGATGCAGGATGTCTCATCTGAAGCATGCAGTTTAAAGCATCTTGAACAAGGATGTAGAGCTCTTGTACCACATTTCTCTTTGTAGAAGTGTCTGAAATATTTCTGCTGAAATTCCTGATGGTGGAGGGGTGGCATGGAAGGTAAATATCCTTCTGAGAAAATGTCAGGTTTGGTGGTCAACTTATGTCATGTTTTCACAAGCTCCTGGTAATGGAAGTGGTTTAGGGGACATAAGAAACCTTGGGCTAATATATCTCCAGCAAAATATACAAAGTGAGAAATTGTGTTCTAGAGGACGTATTGCTTTCCAAAGCCCATGCCATCAATAACTAGGAAATGGGGGAATTTTTCTCAAGCAGTCAAGATTATTTACTGGCTTTGGGGCAGTCCTACAAGAACTGTGGCTTTTGGAGGGAAAAGTTTTGATGATAAAAGCAGTTATGTATCATTAGATATCCTCCCTCCAATCCGCTTATTAAAAACATGCAAAAGCTGCATAGCAGACTTCAGACTTTTAATTACAGGCTATTTGCTCACATTTCAATCTAACTTCCTAACACCAGGAGAACCCATGGGGTGCACTCTCAGACACGAACACATCTGCAGCACCACTTCCCAGTGTGCAGAGGTTGGTGGAAGCAGCGAGGGGCTGGCAGCTCCAGGAGCTGGTTCCTACCCCATGCATGGCACGAGTGCCCTGAGAGCACAGTGGCTTTGGCATCAAACCACTGAGCCCCAGCCCCTGGGCTGTGGAGTCCTGCTAAGTGAAAGCACTTTTTAATGGGCATGTAATGGAACTCGTTAGTGTCCGCTGTTTTATTACGCAGGTTGAAAATTACTTATTGGTGGGAATGCACTCACTCTTCACGCTGATCGCTCATATGCTTTGCTAGAAGGGTCCAAGTGAATTAATCTCGGAGACAGGGAGTATCTCCCATCTCTGTGGATCACGTGGCTGCAGATAGAAAAAGCCTGTGGGACTGTCTGGGAGCACTCGGTGTGTTCTCATCCCTGTGCCCTGGCAGCAGAAGTGGAGAAGCTGAGTTTGCTGCTCTGGCTCTGTGTTGTGCTTTAGTGCATGGTCCCTCTCTCCAGAGCAGGGGTGGGAGCTCTGGGGTTAAAAACACAGAGCAAGGAGATGCTAAAATCTGGGTTAAACAACAGGATGTTGGAGGTCTCTCTGGCATAAACCAGCAGGAATGGGCACTTTCTTCTGGTTCTGAGCTAAAGCAGCTTGAAATGTCGGTGTTTTGAGCAGTAGAATAAAATGTTTGGGTGTTTTATTTTAAAAGTACTCGAGTCTTTTGTGATAGCCACAATGTGCCACTAACAGGTGTCTGCTGGGGTTGGGAGGCACTTGCCATGGCACAGTGACAGGATTTGCTGGCAGCCTGCCCTCAGCCCCACTCACCACTGGGGCAGCAAACTAGGACTGGAATTTGGGCTTTCATTGCTTTGTGGGAAAGAATCCCACCCAGACTGAAAAGGTTGGGTCAGGTTATCCTGATGAGTAACTTTAGGGCAAGCCGAGTATTTTTCAGTGGGAAACAGTCAGGTTTCCTGAAATTGAAAATTCCCAGTTCAGTCTCAGAGTTGTAAATGGTGGCCCAGAGTCCTGAGAATGGTTCTGCACCAGCATACCACCCCCTCAAAGAGAAGATGTTTCTTTTCTAGGAATGAGCTCTGGGTGTCCTTTGAAAAGCTTTTCCCTGGGGGCACCAGCAGCTGGATGGTCAGGCTGCATTTGCAAGTCTTTTGGGAGCAGGACTTTGACACCCCTCGGGGGCAGTGGGGTTTGCTGGAGGGCAGCAGTGCAGGGCTGCTGCAGGAAAGTCAGCCCAACCTTGTGTGCATTGTCCCTGACAATGTTTCTGCCTGGCAGGCTTCACGGAGCAATAACAACCACATAAATAAGTCAAAGCATATGACTCGGGATAGGAAGCTTGGACTCTCCTTGGCAAAATCCTCTTTCTCTTTTGCAAAGCGTTAAAGATGCCTGAGCCTTAATATTCTGCCATCCACGTGTAAAGCTTGGGCATCTCACCAGGGAACAGTGTGACCAGCACTGGCAGCAAGCAAACTGGTCTGGAGGTGCTGGGGAGAGAAAATTCCCTCGGGAAGCCACTTCAAATCTGAGCTGACTGCGAGGGCTGCACAGCCCCTGGATGCAGGGAAAAGAGGTGGGATGAGGAGTGTGCTGCTGATCGGCGTTCGGGACCAGACTAGAGCAAAGGTGAAACTGTAGGAAATGCTTTTAACGGTGACCTCGTGGCCACAGCGCTGGACAAAATTAGGCAAGTGGAACTTGAGAAAGGGGCTGAGCTACCAGCCAAACAGGATGGTGAAGTTAAGGAGTATATCAGTCACATTGGCTGCTTTGTGCTCCTTGCCATGCGCAGGCCTCGCTCCAGGCCACTGAACTAAAGCTGTTCCCAAAGGGAAGGTTGGGACCCTAGGTGAGCTTGCCAGAGCAGCAGAAATGAAGCTGGGGATATTCCAGCCAAGCAAGACCCAGAGATGCTCAGAGACATTAATGGCCACCATCAAAGCATCTTTAAACCTCCAGGCCAGCACCAAAGCAGCCAGCTGTATGCGATAAATATGCTAGCCACGCTTCAGTCGGGGAGAAATAAATAAGCTGTTGTACACGGAGCAAGGGAGGTGGGGAGCTCCTGCCCAAATCACTGCTCAGCAGAGGAGTTTCCCTGGAGACTGCTTCCTCGGAGCCTGCGCAGGGCCAGCACAGGGCTGGGAGGCAGCACCCAGAGCTGCTTGATGCGGTCTGGGCAGGCACAGGGACACAGCTGGGGTGAAGGATGAGGCGGAGAAGCAAGACTGGGGATGCCGGTCAGGTGCTTCCATTGAATCTGGGGAAAGCAGAGATGGATTACTTCCCAGTGAATTGTGCTGCAGAAATGTGGACACTCCTTGGCTGCTTCTCAGCAAGCCCCTGGAGGGAGGAGCAGAATATCCAAGTGCGGTGGATGCTGGGCAGAGCAGGGGAAGATGGGTCCAGCAGAGGTGAGGACACCAAGGGGAGAGACATGGCCGGTGTGTTTACACCAGCTGGAGGTGGTGCACACTCAGCTTCCCTTCCCGTGAAGGATGGGTGTTTGAGAGCTGACCTGCCAAGGTGATGTTCCCTACGGCTGATGCAGGAAGCTTGCACGGACTCTTCCCTCTCTCCCCCCTTGTTTGTGCATTTATTTTCTAACACTGAAACCCTGCTGGGGTTTAGCCTGGCTGGGCACTGCATGAGGGTGAGACTTGCCCAGCTCCCTCCTGCCTGGCAGCTCTGGAGCCAGTTTGGCTCTTGGCCACCACGGGCTCCTTCCCGCTCACGTGGCAGCAGAGCAGCGTCGCAAAGGGACCGAGCTGGGATGCTGCACCCTGCCTGGGGGACAGGTGAGGGACACCACTGCGCTGCAGGTCCCCTGGCTGCAGCCACCTTCCTCACCCTGCTGTGCTCCCCATCCAAGGACCTGCTGCTAGAGAGGGTGTAGGTGGGACACTAGCTGGGAGTTGTGCAGCTCCCAAGTCATACTCGTGAGGAGCACAGGGACCCCCAGCACATGAGGGACTGGGCTATATGGAGCACAGGGTGTGCCTTGGGTTACTGCAGTTCGGGTATTGAGCCAGCCAGGCCAGCAGACAGCTCACTGCAGTTATATTTAGACTTGCTGTTGGAATTTTACTGGCCAAATTCTTGAATGATTTGGGATAACTGCTGGTGATCCCTGAGGCTGTGGCACAGGAGGGTACTCTCTGTGCCAAGAGCTTGGGTACTAAGGGACGCAGAGAGCTGAGATGGTCTCAGTGGAGCATCCTGGAACTCCCTCTATGGATCTGCCAGAGCCCTGACGCTGTTGCCCTTCCAAATGTTGTGCTGAGCTCATGTTTGTTTCTCACTTTCTTCTTTCCTTCCAACAGTGAAATCAGCTTTTCATCCTTCTCCATGCATCAGCAGCTGGGAGCTACATCTTCAGTGCCTTGTCATGCTGACGGGTCTCCTGCAGGGATTGCATAGATGTGTCCCTGGGGCTGCGGGACATGCCGGGACTTCCAGATGAACCTTTCTGGGCAGAAGCAGAGTGGCGTGCTTGCTGTGATGAGGGAGGAGGCTGGGAGAGGCTTGCGTTGAATTAAAAAGGCATCAAGTAAGGGCTGCTGTGAATTAGACAGGCTGTGCAAAATGGTATCAGCAATGCAAGCTGCCTTTTAAACGTGTATAATTCATGTGCACATACACACACGGGCTGCAGCCACTGTCTTGCTGGCTGCAAGAATTGAGGACAAATACCAGAAACATTAATGATGGTGATGAGCATGTGACATTCTATCAGCTAGAGATAAATTAAATATTTTAACCTCCTCAAACGAAGGTTTTGCTGGGCACAGGAGACGAGAGGTGGTCTCTCCCTCATCAGTGTGTATAAATACCTGAAGGAGGGGGTGCCAAGGAGATGGAGCAGGGCTCTTCTCAGTGGTGTCGAGCAATAGGACACAGGCAATGGGCAAAAATTGATGCACGGGAAGTTCCACCTGAATATAAGGAAGAACTTCTTTACTGTGCAGTGACCCACACTGGAACAGAAACCAGAGAGGCAGCGGAGTCTCCCTCAATGGAGATCTTCAAGAACCGTCTGGATACAACCCTGCACCATGTGCTCTGGGACGACCCTGTTTACACAGGGAGGTGGGACCAGATGGCCCAACGTGACCATTTCTGCGATTCTGTGTTCCCCAGGACACACACCGAGCCCCTTTCTGCACTTTCCAACCACGTTATCCGGTATCCCCGGGCGTCGGTACCCGAGAACATCCCTATCCCTCGGCTCCTGGCTGATGCCGGCCCGGGAGACTCTGTCGAAGCCGGCTCGGGGACTCGGGAGCTCCACCGGTGCGTTCGTCCCCGGAGTCCTCGAGCCGGCAGCGGCACCCCTGGCCCGAGCCCGGCATGTCCCAGCCGGACGGCGAGGCCGGGGTGTCGGGGAAGGGGCCGGTGCCCTTTAAACCCCCCCTCCCCGCGCCCC
>VWZT01012213.1:916678-971632 GCA_013397055.1 Pachycephala philippinensis
AGCCGAGCGGCGGCGTGTGCCGCTCCTGCAGAGTGACTCTGCAGTCTGCAGGGCACGGCTGCGCCGGAGGGAGCCGCGGCCACGGCCGGGCGCGGGGGGCTCTCAGCGCTTCTCCTTTCCTCCTCTTCTGGTAGTCCTTTGACTTCTTTGACTCGCCTGCATGTGAATGCATGGAGAGAACGGGGGGGGGTTTCAGGGCTAGGTAAGGTAGCTTTTAAGAAGTCTGAAAAAAACTGAGAGGTGAGTTTTTTTCCTGGCTAAATATGTGGGGAAACGAGTATGAAATTGGAAAAACCACAAAAATGAGGAGAGGGTAGAGTTTTGTTGATGGGAAAGTAAGAGAAAAGGTGTGTGGGGAGATGGGTGTTTTACCTGCCTGGTAACTCAGAGGTGCTGCCAGAGGTGGGTATGTTGCTAAATAATGAGCACTGTCTTTAAGCAGATTATTTATGATCTATGTTCAGGCTCCACACTGAATCACACAGCCTTTTTTATTTTCGTTTTCTTTATGACTTTGCTTTTGAAAACTTCTGGTCAGTGATGTAAACGAGTGATTATTTTAGCAAATCTTAGCTAGCAAACTATCTGATTTGCACACTTGCAGATGAGGAAGCTAGTGACAGAATAAAACAGAACTCACAGTTAATAAGCAACACTCAAATGTTTGATAAGCCAGCATTCACTTAAACTACAGGAAATTAATTTCTTTGGATTCTCCAAGGTCACATCTTCCTTTTTGTTTTTTCTTTTTTATTAAATGTTGCAGAAGAAGCACTGAGTTTATTCCTGCAAGACCCTTCGGATTCTCACTGCAATTTTTACGCCTTTTCTGTAACTGGAAAGTAGTGAAAAAGTCTGTGTCAGCTCTCCTGACCTCACAGAATGAGCCTACTGAAAATAGAGACAACCACAATAACAAATAGCAATGCTCTTGGCCTCATCTAGCACAAAAAGAGACACCTAAAGGAGTGACTGAAGCACTTTACCAGAGCTGGGTTACCTCCAGGTGGGCTCATGTTGGCAGGTCAGCTGCAGGGCTTTGCAAAGGGGAAGGTAGAGGGAAAAACAGAATGAAGAATTAAGTGTAAGGCGTGACTCCAGTGTGTGTGGTGCTGAGAAATGATGTGTCTGCAGCAGCATATACTGAAATGTGGAGAAACACATCCCAGAAATGCTGTTGGGAGGTTTTTACTGTGACTGAAACAGAAGTGATGGGATATTTGTGCATGAGGTTCCACCCAGCAAGACAGAAGAGCGAATCACAGAGGTGTCTCCACCATGTGCTCAGATGACAAAGCATGAGACTTCACTGTCTGTAATCATATTGAATTTCACTTCTCAGCTCCCAGCTCAACGTTGAGAGCTCGGGGGAATACCGACTATGATCTCATGCATCTTCTGAGTGCTCAGAAATCCTCTGCCACTGCAGGGGGTCTTGCACTGAGCTGAACAAAAGGGGGACTGTTGTCTTTTGGCTTCCCAATCTCAGGTGAGCTCTCGAAGCTCACTGTTGCTGGCTTTTTTTTTTTTTTTTTTTTTAAACTGTGGAGTGATAAATGTGACATTTGCATGCTCTGCAGGGAGGAATTTGCTGTAAATGTGCCGTGGTTTTAAATTTTAAAATTAAACCTGTGAAAATAATTGTGAAGATGATTTGGAGGAGACATGGCAGATTACAGTGAGATAACCCTCTTAGCTTCAGTTGGAGGTGAAATCTGAGTTGATCTAATTGTCAGCAGAGAGTGGAACCAAGCAAGGATGGAGTTTGGAGGGTGATTGGAGTGGCTGAGTGTTTGATTAAAACCAAGCAGATAGCCTGGGCCAGAGGGAGGGAACGCCTCAGACTGTGAGTCTGATGATTTGTAATTCAGTTAAGAGATTTAATTATGTTGTCTTTGCTGTGCTGCCTTGTGTATCGTACAGCCCCCTGCTTGGCCTTCTGCCTGCAGCCCAGAGGTGTGAAAAGCCTTGCAATTTTCAGTTTTTGGGGTTTTCACAGGGATTTATGGCACCCTTGTCTGATGTTACAGGGCATTCCTGTGATACTGGTGCATTTGAGGAGGTGGGGTGGGATCCTCTTTCATGGAGAGCCTGGATTCCCCTTTGTAGGGAGATGGATCTGTCCTGCCCAGTGCTTGTTAAGCTGTCCTTGGGCAAAGCTTCTCTGGAGTTGGGCTCTGCCCTTGATGTGCAAGCAGAAAAGTGTGTTGCACTGCTGAGTGCAACAACCCTGTCAGAGGGAAACACCATCCTATATCAGTTTCCACAATGTGGGATCCAGCTAGCTTGTGGGCTGCACCAAAATGGCTCCTGTATTTCAAAAAGAGTCTTTGAGATGTGTATTTTGCTTGATTGTGCCAGAAATTTTACTGCCCATTCAATATCCAGTGGCTTAAAGAGCAATTTGGGGAGGGTGACTGTGATCATTGGGCCCAGACTCTGGTAGGGTTGTTCTCCTGTAAGGCCTGAGGCTTGGTGGTGTCACTCTAGGCTTACTGGTGATTAAAGGATGTGAGGCAGGGAGCTGGGTCACCAGCTGCTCCATGGCGAGAGTAATCGAGCACCTTTAAGTTGCCTTGGATTTTCTTTGAGGCCCCGTTGTTGGGTTCATGATCAGGAATGTTGAGACTCATGCTCTGGAGCAGCAGCACGTTGCTGCTTCTCCATTTTGGAGATGAGGGGAAGGGGTTAATGGGAGAGAACACCCAGTGTTTGTTCTCTCCAGTGCAAGCACTGATAAGTGGATGGGAGAAACAACAGCCTGTGACCTTCCAGTTATTCCTTGTGCGCCTGTGCATATGTGAGTGTTGGGTTTGCAGGACTGTCTGTTTGGAGAGCTTTCATTCTTCTGGTCAGGTTCCCCAGAACCCCACTGGCATCTCTGGTGCTTGGAGAAGAGCCCTGGACCCTCTTCCATGTGGATCTCTGAAAGGTGTTTCTCTGAGAGGGCACTGTGCCGGTCCTGCTGGTGACCGTGTGTTCAGCTGGTGGCTCAGCCCTGCCGGGTCTGCACTGCTCCCTTCGGTCTGGAGGAGACTGAACATCAGCGTTGAGGTACCCATTTAGTGTGTGGTGTGAAGTTAGTTAGGGAGTTACCTCAGATAACAACGCTCTGATTTTGGAGTAGGTGATCTTTTTCTCCAGGGTTGTTCCTCTTGAAACTCTGTGATGCTGGAAGTCTTCATTACTTTTCAAGTGATGAAGTGAAGATATCAGGGGCACCACGGCTGAGCTTCACCGAACCCACAGCTGTTTATACAGTGAAAACCTATTTCAAGCATTTGTTTCTGTGTGGTTTGTGGGAAATTGATGTCAGAGCTCACACTGGCTGCAGCTCTTGAGCCAGTGTACGTGATGGGGGTGTCTGAGAATGAATCCAGCCTCTCCTCTGGACAGAAAACAGAAAACCCCTTACCAGGTGCTGGTGGTCTGGATACCCTTGCAGAGGAACAGATTTGGGATAAACCCTTACGTAGCTTTTTTTTGTTCCTCTTGCACAGACTGTAGTGGTGTCTTGGGACCTAGCCAGCATCGTGTTAGGATTGATCCATCTGTCTCATGCTTCAGCTTCCCTTTGAGGGGGTAGAGATCCTATAGTAAGTTGAGAGGCATGGGAGGTGTTTGCGTGGACCTGGCAGCTGGGGAGGGTTGGGATGATCTGGGTGACTGAGAGCTGGACCCTCCCAGAGCCTGCTCAGCAGGTAACAAAGGAGGGGAACAGGAAGCAAACAAGATCTCAGGAGGGATATAATTGGCCATGCTAATCTTCGGGTTTAGGGTTTCTTGCTTTGCTACTTTTCCCTGGCAGACCTAACCCCCTTCTCTGGTGAGTGTTGCTTTGAAGAGGCCTGTAACTGTCTCGGGAACCTGTGCAGGCACTGCCTTGGCCTCTGAGGGGGAGCCGGGTGACAGAGATTTGAACTGAAATGTTGCGTGGAGCCTGAGAAGAGATTCAAGCAGCTCTGGTCTCTTTGCAGTACATGCTGGACTATGTAATTCGGACCTTTTCCCTGCCTGGATTGTCCCTGCTGGGCAGCAGGTCAGGTTAGGAGGAGAGATACCAATCGATCCTTCTGTCTGCCAGCACTTCCCTCCCCAGTCCCTCTCCTGGGCAGCCCGTGCAGCCCTGCAGCTTTCGAGCCATTGTGATCGAGTTCTGGTCACGTCTCTGCTGCCGAGTCCCCGCGTGACCTTGGAGAGGTCATTTTTTTTGCTGACGTCCGAGTCTTTTGTCTGCAAAACATGGAGGATGATTTGGTTACAACTTCACGGGTCGAAAGCCAGAACAAATCAGCTGGTGTCTTCCTGTGGCGGTGTGGATGAGCCCTGTGTCCCACTGGGAGCAGCCGAGGAGCTGGCCATCATCTCTGCGCTTCTACCTGTGTGTGCAGAGGCCCAGCGCTCACCCAGCACACCGGTGTGGTGGTACCACTCACTGCACTTTGGTGACTGGCAGGTGGCATAAAGCACTCTGAGGTTGTTTTTCCCTCTTTGGAGAGCAGAAGGGCAGTGGGAGGTGGGGGCCAGCAGGGAGCTGGTTCCTGCTGGCACTGGGCCCGCGGCCGCGCGGCCCCTCGGCAGTTATGGCTGCAGGTTGCTGTAATAACGAGTCAGCGTTTCTCTTGCGTCAGGGATAATGAGCTGCTCTTCAGCCGCTGCCTCCCGGGCCCTGCCAGGAGGAAGCAGTGTCCGTGCTGGGAAAGGGGGGCTGGGGACAGGCAGTGGGTGGTGGAGGTCCCTTCCCAGCTGTAGCTCCTGAGCTGGGAGAAGACAGGCTTCCTGTGCGGGCGTTTGGATTCAGCGCTGTGAGCGTGGCTGGCGGAGGAGCGTGGTTGGCACGTGCTTCCTCAGGGAGTAGCGAAGGGGAGATGGGGGCTCGTAAATGGGGTGACCTTTCTGGACCTGTCCCAGATACCTGAATAGCAGCAGTAGCCAGATAGCCCCTGGGGAGGGGGGTATGTGTGTGGATGCATCAGCTTTTCTCTTTAAATGCCCCATTTTAGCATACGGTCTCCTCTGTGTAAAAATACCATCAGGCAAAAATTGAAATTGAGATCCACCCCCAGCACCACCTAAAATAAGGACAACTGCCCTCAATTTAGTTCTGTCTCCTGGGCTCTGTGTGCAGCAGCTCGGTATTGGTGCTCAGAGCTAGCACCCCTGTACCACATCTGCACCCTCACGTGATGGTCCTGAAAGGCTCTGTGTCTGTCCCAGCATCCTGTCAGCTGCCATGCACACCCCTGACCTCCTCCTCCTCACTCCTTCCTCCACCCCCCTTGGCTGATAACAGGAAGATTGACAGAATGTGTTCTCTGCTGAGATGTTGTAGGCTGTATGGATACTGTGCAGGGCTGAGGAGAGTGGTCGGGGGCTTGGGAAGTACCTGGCTCTGCAGAGACTGGTGCTGCGGTGAAGAGATCACTGGTTCCCGTGGTGACTACAGTCCCTTTGTTCAGACACCAAGTCTTTCTGATTTTGGGTGCATGCTGAGAAACAAAAGTGTCTGCATGCAAGAAGGGGAAGGAAATGTGAGACCATAGGGTCCAAATTTCATGGGTCTGCTCATTTGCATGGTCATATTGTTATTTCTTGCTCCTTCCCACTGGGCTACCTGGAGGGCAGGCTGGGCATGGCTGGGAGGGTATTGTGCTGGCAGGGGCAGAGCTGCCTGGGTCCCGTGTAGGGATTGCCTGCTGCTGAGCAGGTGGCTGATGGGATGATGGGCAGCTGTGAAACATTGTCCTGCAGCATCTGGCCAGTTTTGCGATACCTGGCATCGGGGTGTCTTGGGAGGTAGCAGGTGTGTGTGGTGGGAAGAGTTGGTGCGGCTGGTTTACTGGCTTCACCTTTTTGTGTTGGGACTTGGAGCAAAATCCCAGCCCAGTCTCTGTGCCTGGGTCTTTTGTGTTTGAGTTTTAGCCTTGGGAGAGCTGGAAGGGGAGCTGACCTGGGCAGGCAGCCTCAGTCCTGCAGTGTACGAGATGGGCTCCTTGGAGAGCAGCCCAGGGGTTTACCTGCTGGCCACATATGTCTCTGCCTCCTTCCCTGCCATGGCTTTCTTGGGAAAAGAAAGCACTGCCTGATTTAGACTTCTCTTGGGCACCTGAGGTGCTGCCCTTAATTGGCAGGCTAATTTTTAATTTAAGTCACTTGTGCTTGCAGGGGAAAAAGGTGTCCCAAAGGGTCGTTGTGCCTGCTGGTCCCTGACCAGCCCTACCTCACATGTGTTCTCCCAGCAGCCCCATTTTTCAGAGCAAGTCCTGCAGACTGGTGGCTCTGTGCTTGTTCTCAGCTCTGGGGAAAGCTGCAAGCCCAGTGTTCTCACAGTCTGCTCTGGAGAGCTTGGAGTCAAATCGGTGTTAATCATAGGTGTGATGAGTTGGACAGGCTCAGCCTCTCCCAGACAAGGGGGTGAGCACTGGAATACGAGTGTCCCTCCTTGACAGGAGTTGACCTGGCAAACCTCTTGAGGTGAATGTGAACTCTGTCTGCCCTTGGCCATCACATGTGGTCCTTGCTTTCTACTGACCTCAGCCACTGAGTAGCGTCACTGCTTTTGTAGTAAATGCAGTGGCAAAGCTGCTCTGGAGTTGAGGCTGAGCTCAGGAGGAGCCAGGAGAGCCCTGCTGCACATCTAGAGCGGGACAGGGCAGTGGGGAATACAGCAGTGAGCTGAGAGGAGACCTTGAGAGAATGCAAGTTTGGAGTTGCGGTGGTGACATGTGTGATAGGAGATGTTGCTGACGGGTCACCTGCAGCTGCTGCCTGATTTGGTGGCATTTGTGGTGTCTAGAGCCTGAACCTATTGTGAATGGCTCATTCTGTGGTGTGTATTTGATGAAGAGTTGGTGGGACAGCCTAGCAGGAATGCAGACTGGACAACTGCACCCCTCAGGGTACAGCAAGGGGAATGTTTGCCAAAGCCTGGCTTTGCTAAATTCCTGGCTGGCACAAAGGAATTTATTTTATCAACCATTGTGGTGTTTTTATTTATTTTGGTTTTTGGTAACATCTGGTACAGGTAGCTGATCCAAACAGGTGGGATACCAGTGTTACCATGCTGTTCCTTTGCAGAGAAGCCCAAATAGGGAAATAAATTGTATCGTTTGAGATCTTAAAGGTCTTTTCCAACCTTAAACATTTTATGATTCTATGAAGTACAGGGTGTTTCCGCTTGCTGATGTAGAAGCCTGAACTCATCAGTGACCATCACAAAAATACAAGATGTTTAAGTTCATTTGAGACATGGGCTGGTGGAAGATTGCACTAGAACATGCAACTTGCAAAGGATCCAAACTGGTGTTTGGAGACTGTTCTGGATGTGCTGGGCTGTCCTTGATATCGTGCCTTCAAATGGCCACAGACCATAACTGTGTAATAATAGAGGGAGTCTGGATTTAACTTGGGGGTGTTTTTGCTCCACTTGGCTCTTCCTGTTCTTATGTGGGATGAAAGCATCCCTGCCTGAGGATGCTTTGAACATGGTGCAAGTCAAAGGAAGAGAAGTTATTTTGTCAGAGGGGTGTTTTTGCTGTTTCTGCATGAGCTGAGCCCGGGCCAGAGAGCATTGCCCTGCCTGAGGGGTAGTCCTTGCTGCAACTCTTGTGACTTTCCAGCTGAATGTGTGTTTTGGGTAGCTGATAAGCAGGAGCCAGGGGCCTGCCCCCGTCCCAGGAGGACCTTGCCTTGCTGGCAGCCTTCTTTCCCCCTCCTCTTCCAGGATCCTTGAAGAAAACAATGTATTGCTCTCTCAAAAGTACTGTTTTCATATCTTCTGGGGGAGCTGTTATCAACAGGGTTTTTCCACACACAGTGACCTGTGTACTCCTCAAATGAAAAGTCAGGTCCTTCCCAGCTACTTAAGTGAATGTCTTCCCAGCAATACATAAGGTCTTCCAAGAGAAGGGCCTGTACCTCTAACTGGAAAGAGCTTGGGGGCTGGGGAGGTTGAATAATCTGTTTTGGGGTCTGAACCCCCCAGACTCCATCTGTCCTGTGCAGCTGGCTGTGCCTGCTGACAGAGACTCCTGAGCTGGGAAGGGATTCTCCTGGTGTGATGGGTGATGTGCCAAGGCCCTGGGTGCCCATTTGGTGATGGGGAGGGGTGTGTGTGTCTGGTGTAGGTGCTCTGTTAGAGCCAGGCGCAGCTGCTGATGTCCTTTGTGGCTGCAAAAGCCAAGGACCATCAGGAGAATGCTCACTTGGCTTTTGCCTTGGCTTCCACCTGTGCTCCCTGTTAGATGTTCTCTGTAGGTTTCCATCTGATATTGCTGCTCAGGGAGAGTGTGGGGTGCCACCAGGCTCATTGTGTGGATCTTCGTACATCTCAACAACCTTTTTTATTGCTCACTGCTGTCTGTTAGAAGCCAATACAGGAGGTTATATATGAGAGCAATGCATTCGGGTAAACACAGACTCCTTCAAAATCTTTCTCCCAACAAGTGGTTGAATTGAGGTGGGTTCCAAGCTGGATTGATGTTTAACTTGAGATACTAAGAAAATACTTCCTCTGTTTAGCTAAAGCAAACAAATCGAGAGAGGAGACCTTTTAAATATGATTTGCACTCCAGCTGCAACCAATACTGATTTTTTTTTTTTTTCTTTTACAGATATATTTCCAACTGATGGCCAGTCTGGTATGTATTAAATAGAACTGGAGCTCTTCAAACCTGCTTCTCCCTTGCCTTCCCTGCACTTCTCTTCCTGCAGAGTCAGCTCTAACCAGACTTAAGACTGGTATAGGAATATGCAATGAACATTAATGTAACAAAAAAACCCCAAACCAACAACCCCCCCCAAAAAAAACCATCCAAAAAACCAAAGCAAAAAAACTTCCTAAAGAAAGTACAAACCTTTAATATTTGGCCATTCCTGCATAGCAGGAACATCTTTTATGCTTTCATGTAGTGATGACTAAACTGCTGGAAGGTTCTTTCCTCCTGTACCTTGTAGCATAGCAGATTTGGATGTCCTGGGTGAAAGAGTTTGGGAACTTGTAGGTCTTGGTCATCACACATAATTGAAAACACTGACGTGTCAAGATGCAAATGTAGCTCAGATTGTTGTTGTTTATATGTTACCTGTATACAGATGGATGTGTCTGTGAACCTGAGGGTATATAATTGAATTTGCAATACTTTGGGCAGACACAGACCTCCCCCACGGCTTGTAGTCTGTGTGTTGCTGTTGACTATTGCTGTTAAGGACAACCAAGACAACTCACTGTGTTGCCATCAGTGCAAAGAAAAAACTTCCTGGTCCCAAAGGTGTGTGCAGCCCTGCTGGGAGGGAGGTTGCTCTGGATGGAGGTTTCAAATCAGGAAAGGAATGTAGTTTTCCAAAGCAGATATTGATGCTCTCAATTCCTGCCTTTCCCAAATTGCCAGAAGCAACCTCATCCAGTTTGATGTTGTGGAAGTGCCAAGACTGAAGGAAATGTTTGTGTTTTAACCAGTGATACCAAGATCATTCAGTGGGAGCCTGTTGCCTCAGAGCTGTAGTGCCATGTGGGGATGTCCCATAGCAAAGGCACTGGGAATGGAAGTCAGTGCCTGACTTGGCCTTGTGTCACCCCAGGCATGTCACTGTGTCCACCTCTAATGTCCATCTTTGGCTTTGCATGGGATCCCATTTCATCAGTTTATGGATAGTGTGAGGTGGAGGCATTGGAAATACAGAAATCAGCTCTGTTGTCTTAAAGTTATTTCAGTAAAAATAACTCACCGGTTTAGAGTGGTCTGGTTTAACATTGTAGGCACTGTAATTTAACTTCCTGAATAGAGGGATGGAAGTTGTGGATGTGTTTCCAGAGCTCTAGCCAGCTAACAAGGCCATGGTGTACAGCTAGATGCACTGGATTAAGGCTTTGATTCCACATGTGTAAGTTTCTCATGATTTTCTTGCTCTCTCAACGTGAGAGAGTGAAATATTGAGGTTTTGAAGCAGCAAAGGTATATTCCCATCTGTTGAGTTCATAGGAGGCTTTTCTTCACCCAGCTGAAGATCTGTCTTTGAGTATTGGGTTTTGTCTGCCTGTGCTGCAAACTCAGAGGTGTCCTTTGTTTGGCACAGCTCCATCCTCTGTTCTCCAGCTGTTTGGGGACCTTGCACAGCTGCCTTCAGGGTGGGGCACGAGTGTATGTCTGCAGCAGATGATAGCGCTTCAGAAAGTGTTTGTTACGTGTCAGTAGTGCTGCAGAAAACATTACCTACAGAGCTTGGGGCTTTTTTTACAATTCTGTATGTTTATTAGGAGATAAGTTAAAGCTTAAACAGGATTCCTCTAAATGGTGGCTGCACAGGACGCTGTGCAGTCTTTCTCATACCTTTCTCCAGAAGAGCCTTAAAGCTGGTGCCATGCTTTTTCTTCCCATGCACTAAGCTTATCTTGGAAGCTCTGGTATCTCAAAACACAGTGAAGTGTGAAGGCAGCAGGTGAAGGCAGAGTAGCACCACTCCTGCCATCAGAGCTGTTGTGCACTCCTGAGGCTGTTGGGTTTGACTCCCTCAGCTCCTTTTCATTGCTGAGGTTATTGAATGAGTTAATTTGCTCTGGTCACCAGAACTCCCATACCCGTGTCGGGTCTATTTTTTGAGGTTACTCCTGTAAAGTCAGGTGGGTCTGTATGGCTGGTTTCCCCTCTGGGTGAGAAGTCTGTTCTTCTCCCAAGGAAATGGTTAGCAGGGTGATGGAAGATGCTGAGTTGCAGTATCAGGGTTGGGAATTGCATAGGTGGGGTGTCTGAGCCAAAAATCTGCCATCTTGTAGGCACAGTAGCTGTAGTGTGCCCCAGAGCATGTTCCTGCTTGTTAGCATAGGGATGCCAGCGGCGTCCTGCCCTCAGCCTGGATCCTCAGCCTGGATCATCCCCGTGTCACGTGCGAGCACTATGCAGGTGGAAGGGCAGCAGTGTTTGCGTCCCAGTTACCTAATAGTGTTTGCAAATAAAGCAGTTGTTGGAGAGAGGCCTCACTTTCCTTCTGTCTGGCACAGCAGTTCCTCGGTCATCTCTTCTCCCACATCCCACAACCAGGATTCAGCAGCTGTAGGGTGCCTTTCAGAAGAAGCCACTTCAAACCATGTGATCTGGAGTTCAGATGGAAAGCCGAGAGACTTCAACACCCTTGAGAGATGCAGGGTTGGGCTTGGTGGGCAGAGGGACACACTCTCATATTCCCACTTCTGCTGTATAGGAGGACTGGGAGGGCACATTTGCAGCTGGATGTCTGTGGACAACTTCGCTGTGAACACCAGACTCCGGCGGTCGATGCTGTTAAGCTCCCAGGACTTGCTACTATGTGAAATTTGCTGCCTGCTCTGGAAGGGAATACTTACACCACTTCAAGTGGATCTCCTGCTAGCTTAGTGTGCTGTGCCTGTGCCCTCCTGGCCTCCTACATGCTGCAGCCAGCCCTCTGCCTCTCTGTGGTGGAGGATCCAGCCTTTTTAGTCTCACCTCTGGAGGAGCTGCCTCTGGGTGGTTTAATTGCTTTTCTTTGAGCAGCTGTAACAGCCCTGTGCCCTTGTTGAATTCCAGAGACCAGAGCTGACTGCAGGGTGCAGTTGTGGATGCGTTGGTGTTCAACAGAGCAGCAAGTGATGCTCTGTCTTGGTTTCACCACTCCTGATGACTTCTTTTCATCTGCTGCACCCTGACCTGATCATTTTTTATACAATTGTCAGCTGTGTCTGAGATACCTTTCTTGAGTTTATAAATGCCCCTTTGAATTAAACGCTGTGAAGTTTTCCATAAAGAGATGAGGGTGATGCTACCACTGCAAGGAAGTGGTTTTTAATCCCTTAGAAAGAAAAGGAGGGGAGATGGATCTTTAAATTAGGAAAGTGCTATGTTGCACTGCTTTGTAATTGGGTATTCCTGACTCCTTTGGGAAAACTTAGTTGGATTAGGGTGTTGTACTCTTCTATGCTCTGTATTGACATGGGAGGCAGCCACCTGTAGCACTGGAATTAACTTTATTAGAGAGAGTGGTTTATGCAGCAGGATTCATGGGACTGTGAACCCAGGAAAGAAGTTGTTACATCAGAGTTATTTAGAAAAACCCAGAATGTCACTGCATCTTGCTTAAGGTGGGGGGTGTAAGTGAGGATGCTGTATCTTGTGCTTGGAAAGCGTGCCCTGAAATCAGCTCAGCTGAGGTACAGTAATCCTGAAGTAGCACAGAAAGAAGTCCTTCTCTTTGCTCTCAAAGATCACAGGGATATTTGAGTGCCTTGTCATGGTTTTAATACTCTGGATTCACCAACAGGAGGAAGCCCCCATACCTGTGCTTAGTTTAATCCAGGTGGTTATGAGACTGTAAGATTTCTTCAGTGCATTTGTGGAGACACCCTGCTTAGTGGGTGACCTAGGTGTGACCTCCCTAAATTCCTGGGAAAGTTTGCTGCACCTGCTCCTACCACCAAATCACCATTGCTTTCTCCTGCCCCAGGAGATGGGGCTGGATTTGTCTTCCTTGGCCTCACAGGCTGAGCTGCTGCTCAGTCTTTTCTTGTTCTGTGCAGTCAGGGAGGCAGGTTTGCAGCTGTGCAGGCTGAGGGCGAGGTTAAGTGGTCACTTAGCAAGTGGCCACTGCTCAGGGGACGCTCTGGTCCTGCAGGGATGCCTCTGCAAAAGTTGCTGGTCAGGTACAGAAATCACAGTGGGAGGGACTCAGAATGATGTTATTTAAATTACATCACAGTCTCCTTTCTGGAAACCCATTCTGTTCTTTGAGGTGACAGGTTTTCCAGAGGCATATTTTGTGCAGAGTTTGCACTTTTGCCTTGTGTGACCCCTCTCCCCCTCCACCAGCACAGTGGGAGCTGCACAGTCTTCTCCTAGACAGTGCGAACGCTTGGAGCTGGAGGGTCTCTCTGCAGGCGCTTGGCTCTCGATTCCTGTCTCTTCGTTGTTAAATATTTACAGTGAGACGTACCAGATGCTTCCCATGAAGGGTTTTGTCAGCTTCCAAGTCCCCAGATGCAGCTGCAGAAGAGGCTGACGGCCATTAAAGGGATCGTGTCAGCGCGGCGCCCTGGGTTCGGCGGCGATGCAGTGACCTCCTCTCGCTCGTGCCACGGGCGCCGCCGGTTGTGCTGTCTCGTCAGCCGCAGCGGGATGCAGGCAGAGAGCACCCTTCTGCTGATGAGAAGAGATTAATGATGTCTGGTCCTCAGGCTTTTTGTTTTTCTTCTGCTTTGAAGCTCTTTCGCTGCGGAGGGAGCAGGTGATGCTCTTGGATTTTGTTGTCGCACCTTTTTTCTGGGGCCATCTCTCCGCAGCAGTGGTGCTACCTTGGCTCCCACTCTGTTCTCAGCATGCTGGTGTCTGTCTTGGTCACCCAGCTACCCTGAGGAGAGAGGGGTAGACTGATCGAGGGAGGCAGACTCCTGTCACCAGCCTTTGGGCATGGAGAAGCCAGCAGCTGGAGCGTTGCTGCCGAATGCCTCTCCTGTGCTGGTCACACTGGTCAGGTTCCCAGTGTGCCTCCTGCTTTCAAGATAAGGTCCAGGACCTTGGGCTAGGCCCCTGTTTGTTGCTCGTGGTGCTTATCAGCTTTTGCTGCTGACAAGGTGACCTGATCCAGAGCACTGAGGATGGGGAGGGAGGGTCCCCCCAGCCAGGGCTGTGTGCTGGTCTGGCCCCTCCACCCAGGATAGCCTGGACATGGAAACAGGGCTTGCTTATGTGCCAGGTGTCCCTGTTTTAACTGTTCCAAGTCCTGCTGGATGAGGATCTTCCCAGGTGCCATGGAGGTAGGATCTTGGGAGGTGGCAGGTTGGCTCCTCTGAGGGGGGGCCAGGGAGGAGCAGGCTCGCTAGGTCATCGTTTTTCCAACTAAATATAGTTGCCCGTGCTTTCATAAGGTCGGGATTTTTGCATCACGTGACTGTCTTATCCCTCCCAGCCGGCAGTCAGAGTAGGGGATCGTGTGTCTGAATGGGTAATAATTAACTGTTAACTAGCTTTTCATTAGAGCCTGGCAGAACAGGCAGAATGGTGCAGCAGAGGTAAACGGGGAGTGGAGGAAACTGCTCCTGATCCCTCCTGAAGGGTGGACACCCCCTTTTAATTTGCAAATCAGTTGTCCCCGAAGGTGAGTGGGTTGGGTTTTTTTCTGCTTTATAAGGAGTTGTGAGTCTTGCCTGGTGTCTGTCTTTGCTGTCCTGTAGTTCGTGTTCATGTCAGCCCTCCCTCTCCCCCACCACTGATTTTATTTTTTAGGTCGTGAACTATCAACTGGTCTCTGAGCTGGCTTGAAGGAGGGCCTGACCCTCCATCTCCTCCACGATTTGGCTCACTTGCATACTCTGGGCCCCTGCAGCCTTGCCTCAGGTGCCCTCCAGTCCCAGCGCTGAGGTGTCCTTGCTGTGCCTCGTGCCCTGAGCAGCAGCTGGATCAACTCGTGCCTTTTCTCAGGGGCCCAGACTGACGCGGCGTTTTCCCTGGAGCGCTGCCGGCTTTTCCAGCCCCTCTCCCTTTACCGTTTAACCTGACACAGTGTTTGCAGGTGTCCTTGAAGGCTTTTCTGTCTTCCATGCTGGCGGAGGAATTGCTGGTGACACGCTCTGCCAGCTGGAGATGAGTGCACCAGACATGCTGGGTCAGGCACTGATGCTGGAGTAGCCTCTCCTGCAGGGGTGGTGGGTGCATTTTCTCTGCTCAGAGAGAAGAGGGTGGCTCAGCAGCTCTGGGGGCCTGAGCAAGCCCAGCTTCCTCATTTTGACAGTTTCTGAAGTCTGGTCAGCCAGGTGACCTTGGCTGTGTCCCCTGGGTGATGCTGCTTGGTTTCTGGGAACCACTGGCTTCCCATGGAGAGCCCTTAGTTTAGGATTCTTTTCTTTTTTGTAGAAAACTGGTTGGGGGGTGGTGCATGTGCCGTTTCATTCCGGGTATGCGTGGCGTCTCAGGGATCGTGTGCAGTGCTGTGAGCATGGATTGTGTGTCGGGAGTTTCCTAGAAATCCTCTTCAGGGAAGAGGTTTGCTTGAAAAGGCGGTGGAAAGGATTTTAAGAGGGAGTTCATTTGCTACCTTTAATAGTAGCTGTCTGTGCCAGGAAGAATCCAGGGTGCCCTCACTGACACTGTTAATGTTAGAAATGCCTGTCGGCGTTTCCTAACCCGCTCCTCCTGCAGTGTAGCTTGGTCACAAGTTGGAGCGTTTCTGTCTTCGACTGAGAGGCTGCAGGGAAGATGATCATGCATTTTTGGTAAGTCCAGACCCTTCCTGCCCCTCATTTGCTCTGGAAATAAAAGTCAGACCCTGCAGATAATGTGTGTGTGTAGAGCTTGTAGCAGCTTTGTGCGTTTAAAGGAGCAGTGCTGTTCCTCAGCTCCCTGAGGAGGGCTGTGCTCTGCCTGGAGCCCCTGCTCGCTGTGAGGATCTGTGCTGCCCATTTGTGCTGTCAGCAGAGATGGGCTCTGCACATGTCTTGAGCTGCTCCTCCTGCTCTGGGGCTTTCAGGACTATCAGCTGAGGGATGTGAGGGCTTGGAGAGCTGGGATTATAACTCAGATACCCACACTCAGCCTGTGACAGTGCTGTCCTGGCTCTACCTGCCTGTACCCCAGCCTCTCTCCCTGCACTTTTCCAGGGCAGACTCCCAAGCTCTTGGAGCTGCCTAGGACACCCAGGTGGGAGTGTTCTCATGCTCTCCGTGGAGCTGTCAGATGCCCTTTTTGAAGTTATTTTTAGCGAGTGATCTTTGCAGCAGTTGCAGAGCTTGCATTGCAGAGAGGTGTAGGCAGCTCCGTGCTTCCTTTGCTGTTACAGTAGGGCTTGTACGGTGGAGCTTCTGCTGAGAAGCTGTGGAAAATTGCACGGAAGGCTTTGAGCCATGGTACCTGCAGCTTATCTCCTGCTCCAGGCTTTCCACATGCTTTACAAGCCTGAATCCTGCTCAACAATTCACCTTAAGGATCCAGTCTTCTGCTTGGTCCTGACCTTGGCCATACTACTGCAGTTTTTCTTGCATGTACAGGAAACTTCTGATATTGCTGAGGTGTTGCAGATATTCCTCTTACCTTTGTAAGCAAGGCCAAATGCTGCCAGCTGGGAGCTGTGAGACCTCATGCTGCACGTGATGGGGCTGACCGTGGTTCTCTGCAGTCCCCAGGAGCAGATGGGAACCCCTGTTGTGGAGACACCACCCCCTTTGTGCTGGAAGATGTCCTTGTGATGACATCTCGTTTAAAGCTGTTGGAGAACTCCATCCAGTGCTCCCTTGTTTCCCCCTCCGTGCACTCACGCACCTCTGGCTGCTACTGCAATTTGGTGGGAGGTAGAGCTGTAAAACATTGCAAACCTAGAGGAGGTGCAGCCTGTGGGCTGAGCGTGTCCTGAACCTTTCTGGCCTTGTGTGCCTTGTGATGCCTTCAGCAAAATGTGAGCACGCCAAGCAGTCCGTGCTATAAATCCCAGGCTTTTCCGCTCGTGTGTGGAGCTGCAGCGACAAGTGTTTCCCATCTCAGCCTGGCATTGGCTCTGGCACATGGCTGAGGCCGTGCTGGGAGCAGCTCCTTGGGAGGCAGGGCAGAGGTGGATCTGCTGATTGGTGTCTGGGGCTATTTGCACCTCTCTGCACACAGGGGTGCTACCAGATGGCTCCCTGGGGAGGCTGAGGTCCCCTCCCATCTGCCGCTGCTTCCCAGCCCCTTTACAGCAAGGGTGTGTTGCCCACCACAGCTTCTTGCTGATGCAGAAACAGGTGCAGCACCCACAAAAAGGGCATGAAGTGTTTGCCCATCCCTCAAGGTTTCCCTGCCTGTAAGTTCAGGGGGTCCTCTTTGGAATGGACTCAAAAAGAAAAGAGCTTTGTCCCTGGCTGCTGGTGGGAATGGGGACTCTTGTTGGCTTGCAGGTCACATCTGGCCTGCAGGACTGGTCCTGCAAATATCTCTGTGCTGTTGGTAGGCATGAAGCTCACCAGCTGTGTCCTCTGATGGCTTGGTCAGGCTCAGACTCCATGTCCTACACTGAGTGCATGGACAGTGAGGAGTGCCACAGGAGAGTCTCTGAATCCGTGTCATGGCCCTGCTGCTGTGCAGATCAGGCCACCCTGGGAGAGAGATTGCTGGAGGCCTGGAGCAAGGACAGGGACAAGGTTGGTGCCCTGAGTTTCCCATGTTGGCAGGGTGGGGATGCACCTTTGGAGCTATTCTCCGTTGGTTCCCTAGGTCTTCTTTTGGGCCAGGAGCGGGATTCTTGCAGCCACAGTGGGGTCCTGGCAGGCTTGGCTGTGGCTGGCTGCCTGCTGGGTCTGTCTTACGGGAATTTCTTTGCAGGTTGGTGCTGTTCCACCGCATCTTTCCTGTGTGTCAGTACCCCAGGAGGGACTCTCCTCCTTCCACAGAATGACTCTGAAGGAGCTATCTCCCTCCAGGGGAAACAGCTAATCCCAGGCAGAAACATTTTTAGACATTTTTCTCAGCTCACCCTTGCCCAAGCTGCACTTGCTCTTCCTCACCTAAAAACCTCGAAGAAGCATTGCCAGAGCAGGTGTCCCGTTGTGTTGGTTATGATTTAGTCTTCACAATTGCCAAGAGTGTCCCTTGGAGTGTGGGAAGGAGGGAGGATTGTTTGGAGACAGAATAGTGAAGTGGATCCTGGTGGACCACTGGGCATGTGACTGTCTGTCCCACATGGCTCCTTCAAGCTCCTGCCAGGGCTCTGGGGAAACTGGGGATACTGGTTTGGCTCTTCCAGCCCCATCAGGACCTGCATCGCAGAGCATGCGCCCCTGCCTCAGCCTCCTCAGCACAAAGTCCGGGCTCTTGGCTTGGAACCACCTTTATCAGCAGTTTCTCGTAGGTGCCAGGTTGTGGAGCAGGGAGCAGGATGGCTCCTTTCTGTCGACCTGGCTGCTGGGTAAGGAGGGGGTGCTGTGTCAGGGACAGTGTGTCAGAGCTGAGCACTCTGCATTCCTGCTGGGAGCCTGGGCTGCCCTCTGAGGCTGTCCCAGCTGCTGCTGGGGTTCTGTGAGCCCTCGTCTGCATTGCACATGAGTGGTACACCTGGAGCAGGCATTACGGCATTCTTGTTATAGGTACAGGTATTTCTGCAGTAATGCCAGGTCTCTGCCCAGCACTTCAGATTTATTCCCTCTCTTCATCTACCTTCTCTAAAATTCCATTATAAATTCCATTGGATGCAAGAAAAGGCAGGAAACCGGACTGCTGGGTGTTTGGTTTCATTTTCCCAGATAAGGCAGTAAATATGTCTCCTTGGCTGAGCTCAGTGGTCCTATGTTGTATGTCCCTGTTGGGGTGGAGGGACCTTTAGCTGTGGATCTGCTGTCACTCTGGCTGTCTGTGCAAGGGCCCTTCTTCCAGATAAGAGGTGTTTGCTCACGTGGATGCCCCTGTGAGCCTCCCACCTTGAGGGCTCTGTGCCCCAGACAGGTGTGGGCTGAAGGGAAGCATGAGGTGTCTGCACAGCCTTGCCCTTGGTGTTTGCCAGGTGTGTTGGGGAGTGAGTGTCCAAAGCCAGCGAGTGCTTTGGCTGTGGCACGGCCACAGGAAGGGTTTGGCTGTGATAGCAGCGTTGGGGCTGCCGTGGGTGCTCCCACCTGTGCCTTGTCCCCTTGGTTGCTAAGAAATAATCTCCTCGTGGCTGGGCAACCCCACGGCTGGGCAAACGATCAGGTTCTGGCTGCAGGCAGCAGATCAAAACTCGAGACCTGCTTTTCTGTTCTTGGCTGTGCCAGCATCTGCTCTGTGGCTGCAGGCAAAGCTGCTCCTTGCTTCCCTGCCCGCTGTCCCCGTGCCAGCCTCACACCACTAAAGCCCTGGCTCCTGCTGCAGCTGTTTTGTCTGTCCCCTCACACAGAGAGGCCCTGTTTTTCAGGAGGTGGTCAGGCACTGCTAGTGCAGCTGAAATTACTTACTGCCACCAAACAGATGCAAAAGGAGGGTTGTGAGATGCCCAGAGGTCTGAGACATCTGTCAGCAGCTTTTAAAGGCTGGGCTATGAACCAAGGCAGTGTCCCTCCCTGCTTGTCCTGAGCTCCTGTGTGGGATGAGCAGCACTGACTTGCTCTCAACTTCCCAGGTGGATGCAGTGAGGTTTTCCTGAAGCGGGTCTTTTCAGCTGAGGACCACAAGATGTGTTGCTGGTGCCCTTGATTATGTTGCTGTGCCCTGGAGGGTGCCAGGCATGCATGGCCTCTGCTTGCCGTGGTCTTGGCTCAGCAGATGGTGTGTGTGACCATGTGTCCACCAGCGCAGTCACACCCTCTCAGTCTCCTCCTTTGGTCTCCACCATGAATTGCTGGATCTCCGCTCCATCCACGCTCCATGCTGGCCAGAGCTGCCCGCAGCCCCATCCCGGAGCAGCCTCCCTCCCTCCCGCCCTTCCCTGCCGGGCTGCAGCCCTTTGCTTTGTGTTTTGTCTTCCGCAGCGCTCTGCAAATGCTAATTAGTCTTCTCAGCACCTCAGCGAGATAAGGGATCCCTGTTCATATCTCGCAGATAAGGAAAGCGGTAGAACTTGTTTCAAACAATCTCCTCCCTCCCCCGCAGAGATGATGGAGCCTTCGGCACCCGCCCCTGCAGCCTGTGCCCCTTCCTCCTCTTTCACGGGTGCTTGTGAGGGCCCCTCTCTTTGACTGCTTCCCAAAAAAAAAGCACAAGAACATCTATGGCCTTGAGGGCTCCTGAGCTGAAGCAGCTGGAGGAAAGGGCTGGATGCCATTGCTGTGAGCGGTGGGGCTGTGCTCTGATGGGAGCAGGCGCCTGGATGGGATCCTTGCAGGGAGAGAGGGAGCCCTGCTGTCCCCAGCCCTGGAGATTGGAGCCTGCTCAGGCTGTGCCAGTCCCATCAGTGCTGTTGGAGCAGGCAGGGTGCTCTGTATCGATGGAAAACCAGGCTGTGGGTTTGCGCTGTAGCTCCTGGTGCCTTTTGAAGCTATATTTAGTTGGTGGCATCTGTGGGCGTTGAGTGGAGGATTTTGGGGGGCTGTTTTGAAAGCGCTGGCTCTTCCTACACTAGCAGGGAAGTTTAAAAGGCTTGTGGCAAGCTTTGTGCCATGGAGCCAGGATTCTCAATGAAGTGCACATGGAATAAATGAGGGACACGTGGGACAAATGAGGGACACGTGGGACTGCTGCTGCTCATGAAGGCAGGCACTGCAGGTGGGTTGGGGAGGTCCTGGGGCAAAAAGGGAAGATTCAGGGACCCAGCTGAGAGCTTGGACTCTGCTGGAGCTGAAATCCCTATGCAGGAGCCGTAGAGAAAGGAACTGGGGAAGGGGAGTGCGCATGGTTCTGTCCTGCCGTGTCTGACTGCCTTATTGACACTTCAAAGCCTCCAGCTCTGAGCAAGGCCAGGATGAATCACTGGTTTCGAGGCTCAGAAGGGGACTGGTTTTGATCATCCAGGCAAAGTTGTCCAGCCTTGTGCAGGAGATCAAAGGCAGCTTTGAGCAGAGCTGAGTAGGCTACTCAGGGTGTTTCCCGGGGCATCCCCAGATAGCCTCTGCCGATCCTCCCACCCTCACCCTACCCCAGTCAGGGCTGCTTTTCTTCTAAACAAAGCCAGTGAGTCAGCAGAAATCCTCGCTGCAGGAGCCTGTCACCTGGCACGGGCTGCACCTCCGGGCAGGGCTCCGAGGGCTCTCCTCCACCTGTGGAGCACCAGTGTCCTGGAGGAGACCCTCATTGTGGTCCTTGTGGGGCTGGTTTGTGGGGCAGAGTCGTGCTGCTCCGTTGCTCGCACTCTGCGTGCCCTGTGTGAGCCTCATCCGGAGACTTGCAGCCAAACCTGAGGGAGAAAGCAAATTGAATTCCTGTTTCTGCTTGTAAGGAGGTGTTGTGTGAGCAGGAGCCAAGATGGGCCATGGTGAGGTTGAGATCCTGACTTGCTGTGAGGTCTGTGGTGGTGTGAACCCCAACAGTCTCACTGATGTGTTAAAACACCCCAGAGGCGCTTCAGTGCCTGAATACTTTCGGCTGTAGCAGGATTTAGGCACTTGATGTATCTGGCTCATTCTGTCTGTGCATTTCCTCTCGTGAACTTGCTGTCCCTGCTGGGATGCCTGAGTTCAAACCAGGATTCATCAGCCAGAGACTTTTGAATCCCTCTGTCAGAGCCCTGCTCTGCTCCCTGGACAGCACCAGCCTCATGGCACTGTGATGGGTCTCGGCTCTTTGAGAGCATGTTTGTTGTGCTGTTCTGTGGGTGCTTTGCAGAATGAGCTGAGCTCCTTGCATCCCCTCCTCCCTGGCTGGCAAGGCCAAGAGGGGAGGGCAGAGCTAAGGCAGGGAGTGCCTTCCTGCAGCAGGATGGGGTTAAAAGTCCATCTCTGGGCCACCTGGATTGGTCAGGAGTTTTCTGATCTTGATGGGGCCGTTCTGAGACTCAAGTCAGGAGCTGGCTGTGTTTTCTGTTCACCTTGTCCTCTTAGCCCTCCTTTGCTGAAGGGGGAGCTGCTTTGCTTCCTACCCACTTCCCTCCAGAGCCAACACTCCCACCCACAGCCCTCAGCTGTTTTAACACTTTTGTTGTCCTTCTCTTGCAGAACTTACAACTCCAGCGAAAGTGGTGAGGGCTGCCAACCCAAGACAGAGGAAAGGAAGCAAGGTAAGGCCGTGCCTGTTCTCTTCTTGCTGCCCCTCTGTTTCTGGTGCAGTTGTCAGTGCTGCATGAGACCCTCGAGGGTCTCGAGAGCTCTCCCTTCACAAGCTTGGTTGTGGAGGGGCTGATGTGCTGGCCTTGTTCTCTTATCTCCTTTTCAGCATTTTAGGGGTCTTGCATGCTGCTTTGACTGGTTTTCTGCCCAGCTAGGTCAGGGGAGACCTTCACACCTTCCCTCTGACAGGGAGGCACTTGGAGGAGTCCTGGAGGCGGGAAACCTCTCACACCACTGCGAGGACACCCCAGGTTCCTTGTGGGCTCAGCCCGTGCCCAGCTTTGCCAGGCAGACAGGGTGGTGACAGTGGTGTGTCCACAGCTCTGTCCTACCCTGTGCAGTCTGTTCCTCGCTGGCACACAGAGAGCCAGGGGAATTGATGTCAAAGTGACTCCTCTGGAGGAACCAGGGCAGTTTGTTCCAGGGAATCAGTGGTGATGGAGGGACAGTTCCTTCTGGGGCACAGCTCAGGCCATGGGCTGTTGGTGTTGCCTCCCAGCAGCCAGTGGAGATGTGTCTGCCACTTGATAGGACTTTCCTTCTCTGTTCCATTTTGGAGAGAGGAGGGCCCTGGGGATGAAAGGTGCTCCTCTCTGTGAAACAGGCATGGCTCTGCACTGGAATTGGTTTTCCCAGGAAACTTGCCTCCTGGGCAGAGGAGCATGGCACCTGCATGTAAAGATGTGATCTCCCGAGGGATAAAAAATTAATTTGACTCCAAATTAATTCAGAAATAACAATCCCACAAGGGCAGGGAGGAGTTTCTGTGCCCAGATAAACTCAGTGCCCAGCCATGATTCATTTGGTACCTGGGCAGCTGTTTTGCTTCTTTCCTCTGTCCTGCAGGTTCTCTGAAACCTGAAAGAGGTAGAAATAATAGTAGTGACCAGGTCATTTATTCAGCAAAGAAGTAGTTGATGTTCCCCTGTGTGACCATGGGGTGACTGGAATGAGGGAGTCCTCAACACCTGCTTGGATTTTCTTACCCACTGCGAGACCATCCCCTTGCTTTGCTGGCAGCACTTGGTGGTTGTAGCTGGGCTGTTCACTGGGGCTGTGCCTGGCTGTGACTGCCACTAGGTGGAAGAGCTTCTTCAGTGGGGTGTAGTTGCTTCAGGTGGATTTAGAATGCTGGAAGCTGAGTGCTTTCCCTGTCCAAGGGATGGTGCCTGTGATTGAGTGAATTACTCTTGTTGCCAAATGCTGCAAATTCTTCTGGGGCAGAATGTTTGGTGACAGGCTGGGAGCTTGCAGGACTGATGTCAGCCTTGTTACAATGTCTGATGGACGTAAACTTGTCTGCAGTTATTTGGGATTAGTTCAGGGACCCTGCTTGGGTGGGGAGAGGGGCTGTGTGTGTGCAGTGTGGGTGTCCCCTCCAGGCTCCTGGGGACAGCTGTTTGTGGGACAGTGGTGGGTGGAAAGGATTCTTCCCTGCTGCAAAGAACAGCACCTGCAGCTTTGTGCACTAACGTGACCTTTCTCTTTGGTACAAGGTTGGTGACTTCGGTGATGCCACAAATTGGCCAACACCTGGAGAAATAGCCCACAAGAGTGTCCAGGTGAGAACACAGAACCATTATGATGAGCAGGATAAGGCCCTCGCAGACCTCCCTGTCCCTCTGGAAGCACTGGCTGAGCCAGGCCATTTGGGGTGCTGAGTGTCAGTGCGGAGGCAGCCAGGAATAGCGTGCAGGGAATTTCCTTTTAGGGCTGCCCATGTGGACTCCCTCCCTCAGTGCTATTCTGGGAACTTGGAGCCCAGTCTAGACTCTGGGCTGGCTGAAGCAGGTAGGGCAACTCCCAGAGCTGCTCTCCTCAGGGCTGCTCTGTGCAGGAAGGGGCTGGGCCAAAGTCAGGAGTTCCACAGGAGGAGCTGAAAATGCACGAGAAAGGTTTGGTGTGCCCAAGGGGCTTGGCCCTTCCTCCCTGCTGAGGACATGGGTGTCACTGAAACCTTTCTATTTTTGGATGCTGCTCTGCCAGCTCCTGGCTGTCTGTCAGGGCAAGGTGGTCACTCACCCTTTTGCCACTGGGGCAGTCTGGTCCCTTACAGGACAACCCTGTCCATGAGCATGAGGTCTCCCTGTCAGCCCATCTTGGCGTCTCAGCTCAAGCACTTCCCAGCATCTGTAGAGGCCCTTGCCCTGCTCAGCCATGAGCCCTTCCCTAGGAGCAGGACAGCTCTGGGAGGTGCAGAGCAGGGATGCACCCAGCCTAGGGCAGCATCTTCCTGTTCCTGCTCCTGCTGGGACAGTTGGGGTCTGCCTCCAGCTCCTCGCTTCTCTCACCTCTCACATCTTTCCTGCACTGGTGTGTCCCCAGCAGCCGCACAAAGCACCGTCCCTTCGGAAGCTGCCTGTCAAAAAAGACATGAAAGAGCAGGAAAAGGGGGATGGCAGTGATGGCAAAGAGAGCCTGAAAACCAAATCGGATGAGTCTGGGGAGGAGAAGAATGGTGATGATGACAACCAGAAGTCAGCCCAGAAGAAGAAAGGTAAGGCAGGAGCTGGTGGGGACAGTCCCCTGGGCTCAGCTTGTCCCCCCTTTCACAACCCCCAGGCAGGTGGGAGCATCCTCTGCCTTCTCTGGAGGCCTTGCTGCGGGACACCATCCCAGAACAGGGACAGCTGTGGGGAAAGGTGTTGGCAGGCTTCAGGTGTCACTCTGGTGGGAGCAGGTGGAGCAGGGTCCAGGCAGGGGCAGGGCAGGAGCCTGCCCTCCTGTGTGCTCCATGGTGGCACAGAACAGCCCCTCACTGTGGGTGCTATCAGCTGTGGTTGACACGTGGGCTCAGGGCAGGCAGAAAAGGGCAGAGGAAGGACAATTGCCACAGGCAAGTTCTGAATCATGTCCCTCCTTGTCTCAGAGTCCTGGTCAGAGCTTTTGTGCATTCAGCAAGGCCTGGAGGGATGTCAGAGGACAGGGTCTGTCCAAAAAGCCCTGCTGCTTTCTCTCCTCCACGTGTGGGGGCTGCGTGGCAAGAGGGGGCTGCGGGGGAGGAAGCAGATACTCTCTGAACCTGTGTCACACCCAAACCCTGTCCTTTTGCAGGCAACAAACACAAGTGGGTCCCTTTGCAGATAGACATGAAGTCAGAGGTGCCTAGGGACAAAACGGCCTCTCGGAACAACCGGCAAAACGAGCAGCACAGGCACCCCTCCAACAACCGCAGCGAGCTCAAAGGTGGGGGCTCGGGCTGGGGACCTGCTCCCAGCCTGGCAGCAGGGCACAGCAAGCCCTGGTGCCCAGGGGGCAACTTTCCTGTGTTCAGAGGGCTCCGGGTGCAGCGGGCTCGCTCCAGGGAGGTGCTGTTGTGCCCTAACACCCCTCCTGCCTCTCCTTCCCGTGTGCTGCAGGCTGGCACCCCGACAACAAGCACGAGCGCAGCTGGCAGGACCACGACGAGACCTCCAGCGTGAAGAGCGAGGGAGGAGCTGTGAGAGGAACCTTCCGGGGCCGAGGCCGTGGCCGGGGCAGGGGCCGTGGCCGTGGCAGAGGAGGTGATCACTGTGTGTGTGCTCTTGTGACTGCAGGGAGAGTGACGCAGTGTGCAGAGCTCTGTGTCTGTGTGCCTGAGAGACCTGGGGCTCTGAAGTGGGCTGGGGAGGGCAGAGCACTCCAGGGATACAGGGAAATACTGTGGCAGGTCATTCCAGCTGGTAACTTGAGCTGCTTTTAACAAAACAAATAATTCTTACTGGTATTTTTATAAAAGCAAATGTCTTCCTGCTACTCAGATCAAATTTTTTCCTGTTGTCTGCTCTGTGCAATACCTCTGTGAGCAGGAGTTGAAGCATGTTGATAGTCTTTGAAGGCTTTATGCCATGTTGAGAGCCAAGCAGGAGTCATGGCTTGGATAAGGAAGAGCCTCTGCCCTGGCATTTGACTGGGCAGTGTCTGTGCTAACCCTGATGCAGCTTCAGTGTAGGGCCTTTGTGTGTCAGCTGGGCTGCCCAGTTACTCCTGGGTAAGGGTGTTCCTGGCTTCTTCTGTGGCAGAGGCAGAGAGCAGGAGGATGCGGGATGTGGGTGCCCCACTGCCGGCTTCCAGGGGGTCCTCAGGAAGAGGGAACTACTTGTACAGGAGTGCAGCCCCATGTGGCAGTACAGCCTGTGTGGCAGATCCCAGGGCTCTGTGCTGACCCTTCCTGGTGTCCCCCAGGGCACTTTGACTACCAGTATGGGTACCGGAAATTCGAGGGCTCGGACGGCTCCCGCACCCAGAAGTACGCCAGCAACATCACCTACTACTTCGACAACATCAGCAGTGCTGAGCTCTACAGCGTGGACCAGGAGCTGCTCAAGGACTACATCAAGAGGCAGATGTAAGCACCACCTCCTCTCCTTATCTGAGCGTTGGGTGGTGGGGACTGTGCAGCCAATCCCATGGGAAGGGTTAGAGCCGAGGTGTTGACTGTGCTTCCAGCACCAGCCACATCTGGGCTCCCCAGGCTGGCTCCCCTCAGTGTGTGCGGGGGTTCTTTCTGTGGGGGTGGCCAGAGGATGGTGGCTTGGAGCCTCCTCTCACTGACACGTTGTCCATACAGAGAATATTACTTCAGCGTGGACAACCTGGAGCGAGACTTCTTCCTGCGGCGCAAGATGGACTCGGACGGCTTCCTGCCCATCACGCTGATCGCCAGCTTCCACCGGGTGCAGGCGCTGACCACCGACATCAGCCTCATCATCAAGGTGAGGGCAAGGAAAGGGGCCTTTCCTTCTTGTTCTGCTTCTCACCACCCGTGTGTGATGCCTGTTCACTGTGGGTCAGGTGCAAGTGGAGCCTTCCCTTGTCCCTGACTTGCTCCTGCCTCCTATTACTCCTCCCAGGGAGGAATGGCTTGGGCTGAGGCCCTCAATATGCCACAGCAAGGCCGTGAGTTAACCAAGTATTGTTTGGTTCCAGGCTCTGAAGGACAGCAAGGTGGTGGAAATCGTGGATGAGAAGATCAGGAGAAAAGAGCAGCCAGAGAAATGGGCTCTGCCTGGGCCTCCTATGGCAGACTACACACAGACAGACTTCTCACAGTTCATCAATTGCCCTGAGTTTGTGCCCCGGCAGAGCTTCCAGAAAGAGACTGGTGAGCACTGGGGGAATGTGGAGGGAGGTGTGGGATGCAGTGCTGGGACTGCAGCACAGCTGAGACCCTGAGAGTCAGGAGTGTTCCCCAGGGCAGGGCTCTGCCACTGGCTTTCTCCTTGGTGGTGGGAGCTGGTGTGGGCTCTGTCCTTTGACCCCCAGAATGCTGCTGCCTCCAGACATGGGGGTAGTATGAGAGACTGAGTGTGGCTTTTCCTCTGTTGAGGCTGAAGGGATTCAGAGAGGGTCAATCCTGCTGACAGTCTCTTGACTTGCCTGTAGTCTACAGCTGCTGGGCAGACCAGAGGACACTTTTGAATCCCACCTTTCTTTACTGGTTGAGGAGATACTGGGCACAAATTGGGCAGCAGGTGTGGAGCTGTCAACCAAGTACTGCAGGAGGGTCTTCTGTCCTTCATGGGCTTCCCATGCTCTTGTCACCCCATCCTGGGGGGCTGGCAGGAGCCCAGGGCTGGGCCTGAGAGTCCAAGTTAAGGATCTTCTTGGTGCTGTTGTAAGAGTTCTGACAGGAGAAGTTCTGGCTCCAGACTCTCTTGGGAAGGTTTCCCAGAGAGCAGCAGAGCACCTGCTTTAGGGCTTTGTGTGTCTGGGAAGCTGTCACCTGCAAAGCTCTGTGGCTGCCCCTGGCATCACAGCCTTAACTGGAGATTGCCACTCCAGCACTTGCGGGCACTGTGGTAAGCCTTGGCCACTGGATGCTAGAGTCCTGCAAGCTGTGCCATGCTGCCGGAATGGCTGGGTAATTTGTAGCTACACACACCCCCTGGGTTCCCTCCCTCCCTCCCTCTAAAGCACCTTGTGGCTCTTGTTGGCTCCAGAGTCCGCTCCAGGCTCCCCACGTCCTGCCAGCCCAGTCCCCACCAAAACAGAGGAGGTCAGTAACCTGAAGACAATGCCAAAGGGCCTGTCCACAAGTCTGCCAGACCTGGATTCAGAGACATGGATTGAAGTGAAGAAGAGACCCCGACCTTCCCCAGCCAGGCCCAAGGTAAGTGACGCAGGAGCTGTTGGAGTGGGAGACTCCCAGTGGTTGGGGTGACTTGGATCCTACACAGGCAGGCTTTGGTCAAGTAGGAGCTGTTGGGAGTGATGTCCCAGTCTCTCCTGTTTCCATCTGAGCCCCTTTGGAGCTGCTCCTCAGTGGTGTAAATGAGGTGTTCTCCCCAGATGGGCTGGGATAAAGAAACAAGGGGCAAGAGCCAGGTCTCTTGTCGCTGTGTGGTGTTCACCCTGTGTCACCCTTGCCCCCTACCTGCAGAAACCAGAGGAGTCAAAGACACCACAGCAGCAGAAGCAAAAGGACCAAGATGAACCCGAGGAGCTCGACTTCCTCTTCGATGAGGAGATGGAGCAGATGGACGGCCGCAAGAACACCTTCACCGACTGGTCAGACGAGGACTCGGACTACGAGATCGACGACCGCGACGTGAACAAGATCCTCATCGTGACCCAGACCCCTCCGTACCTGCGCCGGCATCCCGGGGGGGACCGGACTGGCAACCACACTTCCAGGGCTAAAATGAGCTCGGAGCTGGCCAAGGTGATCAATGATGGGCTGTACTACTATGAGCAGGACCTGTGGACAGAGCAGTTTGAGCCAGAGTATTCACAGATCAAGGTGAGAGCGGCTGATCCGAGGATGGGAGGGATCGTGTGGGCTGTGGGGAGCCTCGTGTCCAGCAGTGGCTGCTGGGCTGGGGTGAAAAGGGCAGTGCAGCGGGTTACAGCCTGCTCGTGGGGTAGAGCTAAGCTGGGATTAGTCCTCTTGCAGTGTTTGGGATTCTTGGCTCCCAGCATCGTGCTCGGCCATAGCGGGAATAAACACAGCGCCAGACGTGAGGCTGCAGCCAGGTAAACAAAGTGCCAGTGGTGAGGTGACCTGGAACATGAAGCCCATTGTTCTGCTGTCTGCCAGGATCTTGGCTGGCAGTGCCAGATCTGTGAGGGGAACCGGCTGTCTCTGCACTGCCCGTAGTGCCCTGTGCTTTGTGGCTCGGTCTGTTGGAGACTACACATGTTGGGGACAGATTCATAGGTGGCTGGGCTGCTCTTGGCCCGTGCTCTTCTCTGTTTTGGTGTCAGTTTGCACAGACATGGACTTTTTATAGAAAGCCCATCTGCTGTTTTGAAACATTTGGGTCCCAACTTGGTGACTCTCACTTTCAGGGACTTGCCTAGACTCATTCAGTGACAGAAATCATGGCTGTGAGGTGGGATGACTTAATGGAGCTCCCAGCTGGGCTCAGGGCTTCCAAGTCTGGTACCTGGCCCATTGCTGAAGCAGCACTGCTCTCTGGGGTGACAGAAGCTGAGGGTGTGGGGAGGGCAGGTGACAGGGACACTGTGTGTGTTGGCTTTGGGTCCTTCAGATCCGTGCGAGTGTTGTGCCTCTCTGCCAGCGTTGCTGAGAGGATTTGGGGAGGGAGGCTCTAGGGACACAAGATGGTGGCAGGGGGGTCCTGGCCAAGAATGGGCCGCTGAGCTCATCTTGAGCTTTACTGCACTGGCTCTGACGTGGGTGGTAAAAGCCTGAAAGAAGCAGGTGCTGGTTAGTGAAGCTGCCTTGTGGGATCGCTGAAAGCTTGGGAGCAGCAATGGCTCAGACCTGGCCTGTGCAGTGCCCAGTTTTGTCTGCTGCATCTCCCTTTCCTGCCCCTGTGCAGCAGGTGCCCTCTGGGCACCCAGGCCCTGTGACTGCACTCGGGGCCCTGTGTTGTGGCTGTTGCACGAGCAGAGCCAGGGTTGTGATGGGGTGAGTGGTTTCTTCACCATCTTCCTCCTCCAATGCAGCAAGAGGTGGAGAACTTCAAGAAGGTGAATATGATCAGCAGAGAGCAGTTTGACACCCTGACCCCAGAGCCCCCTGTGGATCCAAACCAGGAAGTCCCTCCTGGTCCCCCCAGGTTCCAGCAAGGTAAGAGATGGGGCATGAATGGGTGGTACTAAATTTGTCCCTGCTCCTTATGCTGAGAGGTTCTTGGAGGTTGGGTGGCAGCTGGGGAGAGGGAACTGGGGTCACAGGTATGGTGGATTTTCTAGTTCACAGAATTCGCAGAATATTCTGAGTTGGATCTTCCCCACATTAATGGTGCTCTTCCAGCTGAATGCTTGGGGCTCTAGAAGAGGAGCCTAAAAGCAGGGGTGTCCCGGTGGAGTGAGGAAACCTTGGCAGGCTCTGATGTAGTTCCCTGGGTTTGGCTTTCATCTTGGACCGTCTCTGAGTACTTGAAGGCAGCTGCCTGCTGGGCCTTGTTTGCCTGTGTGACACCAGGGCCGTGTCCTTGGGGACAGGGATTTGTTGCTGCTGTTAACCACTAGGAAACAGATACCTTGTGGGAGAGCTCAGTCTTTGCATCTGCTGCTAGGATTTGGGCTTTCTGGCCAAACTGGGTTTGAAGCTGCTTGTGTGGGAGAGGGGATGTGTCCCTGCATTCCTGCCCCTGCTGCTTCCCATCTGCCGGATGGTAGTGACGCTCTGGTGGTGCCCAGGGCCCAGCCTGACACAGGGCGGGGGTTTCTCCCTGCAGTACCTACAGACGCTTTGGCCAACAAGCTCTTCGGAGTCCCGGAGCCTTCCACCATCGCCCGCTCTTTGCCCACGACTGTCCCAGAATCGCCCAACTACCGCAACGCCAGGACCCCCCGCACCCCGCGCACGCCGCAGCTCAAGGACCCGACACAGACGCCCCGCTTCTACCCAGTGGTGAAAGAGGGCAGGACGATAGATGCCAAGGTGGGAGCGGGCTGGGCTGGGGGACAGGAGCTGGGGTCTCCCAGCTGGGGCCTAGGGAGGAAAGGAACACGTCTGTGATGCGCCGTGTCTTGCAGACTCCGCGGAAGAGGAAGACGAGGCACAGTTCGAACCCTCCGATGGAGTGCCACGTGGGCTGGGTTATGGACTCTCGGGAGCACAGGCCCCGGACTGCCTCCATCAGGTACCAGAGACAGGCCTGTGGGATCATGGAGGAGGCAGAAATGGGGAAGGGAGGGAGTGTGGGAAAGGAAGGGGAAAGGCAGCATCTGGTCTTGCAGGGTAGGTCTCCTGTTAGGTGACTGCAGAAAGAACAGGGATCAAACTTGCCCTTCCTGGAAGAGCTTGGGGAAAATCTGTAGCAAGATAAGTCTTGGTTAGAAACATCGGTTCCCTTCCTAGTAGGCTGCTCCATGGCTCGTGTCCCAAACCCAGGGTAGTGACAGGGCGTGGGTGGGACCAACAGACACATGTTCTGCTGGGTGGTGTCAAGGAAGGGTGTTGACAGGAGTCTCTCACCCTCAGCTCCAGCCCCTCAGAGGGTACCCCAGCCGTCGGGAGCTATGGCTGCACCCCGCAGTCCCTGCCCAAGTTCCAGCATCCTTCGCACGAGCTGCTCAAGGAGAACGGCTTCACACAGCACGTCTACCACAAGTACCGGCGGCGCTGCCTTAACGGTAGGGACCCTGCCCTGGAGAGTGGCACAGGGTGTCTGTGCTCTGCTGCGCTGGGGACAGGAACATGGCAGGGATGGACACAGGCAGCGTCCTACAGGACAGCCCTGCTGGCAGCTGCTGTGTCCCCAGGGTTTGTGGGGAGCATGGGCTGTGCTCAGGGTGTCCAGTGCTGGGGCTGGGTGTCATCGCAGTGCCACAGGGCCCTCCTGCACATGAGCCCGACTCCATGGGAGAGGACTGGCCTTGTAATCGTCCCCTCTCCCCCAAACAGAGCGGAAACGACTGGGCATTGGTCAGTCCCAGGAGATGAACACGCTTTTCCGGTTCTGGTCCTTCTTCCTCCGAGATCACTTCAACAAGAAAATGTATGAGGAGTTCAAGCAACTGGCTGTGGAGGATGGGAAGGAGGGATACAGGTAAGAGAGGAGTGACAGTTCTCTTTTCTAAGAGTTTGGCCTTTTACAATGCTCACAGCAAATGAAGGCAGTGCCTCTGCCTTGCTTGAAGGTGGGTCTGGGGTTGCCCTCAGTCACCTGCTGCTGCGCTGTGTTGTGTGCACCAGTGTCTGAGCCCCACGTGCTGCTCCCTTCCCAGGTACGGTCTGGAGTGCCTTTTCAGATACTACAGCTACGGGCTGGAGAAGAAATTCCGGCCAGACATATTTAAGGACTTCCAAGAAGAGACCATCAAGGATTATGAAGCTGGTAGGTGCCTCCTCTGGCCTCCCTGGGCTTGGCAGTGATGTAGCTCAGCTGCATGGTGCTCCTGAGCCTCTTCTCATCATTTTGGGGAAGCCACATAGTGCTGTGCGTTGGGGACTGGGATGTCCTGTTGCTCATTTCTCAGGACAGGGTTGAGTAGATCCTTACCATCCCAAAGATTGCTGGGGGTTGGAGGAGGCCAGTGGGAGGCTGCAGCTCTCCCAAAGCATTCCTCAGGCACCATTTCCTGTAGGATATCTCAAGGCCCTGCAGTGGCTGAGCCTGGGGACATCCCAAGTCAAGGGGGCTTCCCAGGACTGATATAGGTTGCTTCCCTCCAGGTTTTCCATCTTGCCTAGGCGAGCAGGGTTTGTGGGGAAGCCTGGAGGAAAGGTGTCTTGTTTGGTTTTTGTCCTGCTGACTTCTGGATTTTTTTTTCCCCCCTCCAGGGCAGCTCTATGGGCTGGAAAAGTTCTGGGCCTTCTTAAAATATTCCAAAGCCAAAAATCTGGACATTAACAGCAAACTGCAAGAATACCTCAGCAAGTTCAAGCGCCTCGAGGACTTCCGAGTAGATGTGAGTAGACACATTTTCTGCGCCCCACTGATGGCCCCTGCAGACAGCCCTGTGAGGATGGAGGAATTTGGGGGTCCCCAAGTGGTGGCAGGAGGGGGGGCAGTGACACCTACTGTCACTCCCAGTCATTGCAGCCAGGCCGGGAACCAGCTGCGGGATTGGAATATGGCAAATCCACTCAGTGTGGGATAAGGGAGCTGGGTGAGCCTGTTCTCCCTGATGAGGTGAGGAAAGGGAGCATTGATGGTTTGAGTAGAGCCAGCATTGTGTGGAGCTTTGGCTCCCAAGCTTCTGGACTGCGCCCCTGTGTGGGAAGCAGGGGACTATGAGCAAGTTGTCACCATTGTGGTCAATTTGGAAGTCCGTCAGTCTTTTTGTCAAATCTGGCAGCAGGAAATTTGGACAGAAGGGCAGCTGAGTGCTTGGGGTGAATGTGTGTGTTCCTTGTGGGCCAGGGAGAGAAGTTGCAGTTGGAGGCTTGCAGGCAGGCTGTTTCCTGGTCCCAGGGGAGGGCACCTGCATTTGGAGAGGCTGTGCTGATACTGGGCTGCTTCTCTTCCAGCCACCCATGGGGGAGGAAGGTGGACACAAGAGATACCCTACGACGTCAGGGGGAGATGGCAGGAAGCGCTACCCATCCCAGTCTTCCAGCAAAACGGTCGGCCAGTGCCCATCCAGCCAAGCCCACGCCTCACCCAGCCAGCCTGCACAAGAGGATGCCAAAAACCTGAGCCAGCAACCCCCTGCCCCATCAGCTGCAGAGTCGCAGACAGTGGGGAAGTAGAGAGGCTGCAGCATCTGCTTCCTGCTGGGGGGTGGGGTGGGTTGGTGAGGGATGGCTCGGAGAAGGGCAGACATGAGGGGGTGGGACAGGAAGGGAGCTGGAAGGTGGGTTCCCAGGAATAGGCTGCTTGGGAGAAACTTCAACGCACACGATTTTCTTCTCTTGTGGCTGGAAGGCAAAGACGATCTGCATCCAAAACACCATTTTGCTATTACTACCCTGACCAGAGCCAGACCCGCTCCCAGCAGACCCACCCTTTCCCTTCCCTCTCGTCCTGTGCACACACTCATGTCTTAGTGTCTCTTCAAAAAAAATGTGTTCTGGCTGGGTTGGAAAGGGGAGATTTTTTTATTATTATATATATATATCAAGTTTTAAATTATTGCTAGAAGTTCGTCTGGATTTACCAAAACAAGTGTGCTCTGTGTGGCCCCAACAAGTCCCCTCTGTGTCCCCCCTCGGATCGCGGGGCAGCCGCTCAGGAAGCTCGGAGGAGCGAGGTTCCCCAGTGGGGGGCCGAAGCCACAGCGTGTGACGATGCTGCGGAGCCTCTGATCTCCATGACCCGGCTGGCGTCTCCCATTCCACGTCCGGCGGTGCCTCTCCGACACCGACCTCCGCGACAGGAGCATCGCCCTGTTCGTTCTCCCGCTCCCTTCTCCCCGACGTCTTCACCTTCCCGAGGGTCTGGCTCTCCCTCTGTCCACCTCTCCCTTCCGTCACGGACAATTTGGAAGTCAACCAAAGGACCTTTGCCAAGGATAGGCTCGTTGTGACTCCTTCCTGCGAGGATGGCTGGTTGGGAGGCTGGCAGGCACCCGGACTCGAGCCTGCGTTGGACGGTGCATCCGCTGCCCCAGGAATGCCCATCGCATGCAAAGACAGGACTTTGCCAAAGGAGCTTTTCTCTTCCTTTTCCCTTGGAAAAAATGACATAACAAAAAAAACAAAAAACCCACAAACCCCTCTAAAACAACAACAGAAAAACTCTTTAAAAGACACATCTCCCTTTGCTTTCTTCCTTGGAAATATTATTGAAGAAAAAAAAGAAAAAAAAAAACAAACAAAAAAACCCCAAAAACACACAAAAAAAAAGTTGCCTTATGGTGGAGCTGGAGCGGGGAGGCTTGTTGGCTTCCTGCACCCTGGTGTGCACTGGGCTCTTGGCTCCCCCCAGGCCCAGAGACTCCTCACGGTATTGCTGCCGAGCTGATCTTCCCTGCGGCCTTTCCTCTGACCCCGCAGCTCGCTCGGATGCCTCCCCCAGCACGGAGCCTCCCTGCCAGGCCTGAGTCTCCTGGGAAAGGTGCTGAGGGCAGTCACATCCAAGACTCCGCTGTGTTTGTACCATGGCAGCCTTGTCCCCACGACAGCGACTGTTCTGTCATGGCCTTGCTCGCACCCCCGGCCCTCCCTGGGCGGGAGGTGGTCTGCTCCTGTCTGTGCTTCCAGCGTGGCTGGGGAGTGAGCAGGGAGATTGTCACAGCAGCTGGGGGGACTGCTCCTGGCTGTGAGTGAGGGCTGCGTCTGCTGTAGCCTGACAGGGAGCGAGGCAGCCCTGGGAAACCTGCCCCACAGCAGTCACTGACTCAGGGCTGCTCGTGGGACTTGTGCAGGGCAAGCAGGAGACCTGCCTGGCGCAGGAGAGCTCTCGCCTGGGTTTCCTTGTGTGTTGTGTTGTGGCAGGTGGCTGCCTGGAGTCTCCCGCTCAGGGCACAGTCCCTGTGCATTTCCAAGGGCTGAGATGACACCGTGTAGCTCCTTACTCGGCTGAGGCAGGGGGTGACTGCAGAGCTGCTGTGGAATTTACTTGATTGATCCTTATATCCAGCAGCAGGTGGGCTTTGGCAGGCAAACCCTCCCCAGGCTGTGAGCTGGATCCTTTGCAAGAGGTGTGTGTGTCAGACGTGAGATCTCTGAGATGTCCAGTGCGACCTCTGGAGATGTTCCGGAGGTAGCACTGGACAGTCATGTTCCTTTCCAGCCAGACCCACTTGCCTTTCTGCCACCGTGCTCCTTCTGGGCCCCTGGGATCCCTGGCTTGGCTCTGGCTCCAGGGCTCCATCCCTGTGAGCTGCAGAGCTCTGCTCCTGTGTGCAGTGTGGAGTGGGCACATGCTGCACCACTCCAAAGGTACAGCTCGTTGCGTTGCCCTCTCCGCAAAGTCACGAGCTGGTACTGAACAGTGTTTTCCCAAGGGATCCACTTGATCCAGAGCTGTGTCTCATAGCTGGGAGGAGTCATCATCTCTCCAGGGCTGTCCCTGTGTGGCTGCAGAGTGGGTGGGTGAGAGCAGCCAGGAAGTGAAAGCAGGAGCAGGAGAGGGAGCACAGCCAAGCTGTCCATCAGCAGTGGCTGGGGGCGCTTGTGGGGCCCTGGCTGAGGTCATCACTTCCCAAGCCGACCCTGCTTCCAGGGTGCTGCCTTGGTGGGGGCAGGGGGGCTGGTCTGAGCAGAGTGGCTTCATAAACTGCTGCTAGAATTGAAAGCACAGCCGGGTTTGAGAGGCTGGGGAGCTGCCACTTGGCCGTTTCCTGGTGGTGTGATCCTGCCCTGGTCCATCCACCCCTGCCATGTCACCCTGCAGCTGGCACCACTCGCAGGCCTGATTGCAGCAGGCGAGCCCATCCGAGGCTGTGGATCTCTGTTATGGCAGCAGTGCTCTGGGGTTGTGGGGTGGGAGCTGGGCAAGATGGGCAAAAGTAACACTTGTACAGTGCTGCGGCCGTGACTGTTATCTCTGGATTTCCCCTCTTGTGAGCTGGAGTCAGATCTCTGAGGTTACAGGTATAAGTGGGTTTGTCCCTGATTTGGGAAGGAGGAGGCTGGAGAGTCCATCAAGGACGTTGTAGATGTGTTGCTGGTTGTTTGCAAGTGGAGGTGGGTCTGGATGTGCCACAGGTGATCTTGCTGCTGTGTCTGCTCCTTTCGTTGGCACGTGTTCTCTCTTGAAGCCAATTGTCTGCGTTTTAGCAACAAATTAATAGGAAATGGGGAGGGATGAGCTGCTGCTATGGAGTTGTTGCTTGTGGCGCAGACTGTGGAATTGCTTGGGTGGTAGAAGAGGTAGGACAATTCCCAGAGAACTTCCCAAAATATTAATTGATTCTGAATAATTTTTAATTTCTGATCCTGAGGCTCTAGTCTTGGCATGGAAGCGTTTTCCCTTCCCCCTCCGCCAAGTCAGTGGTTTGTCCCATTAGTGTGTGCACCCAGGGGAAGGCGGGTCAGAAGGGCAATCCCAGTGGTCCCAGTGCCCTCCAGGTCTGTGGACCGTGTGCCTTGTTTTGCTGTCCATGGGATAGCAGTGGGCAGGACAGAGAAAAGATGGACATGATAGCCTGAGGCAGCTGCTGCTTACTCACACCTGTCTTCCTCCAGGGAAGGGAACACAGAGCTGTTCCCTCCTGCTCCGTGCCAGAGTGGGTGCTGGCAGAGGGCAGGGACCTCCGTGGGTGCGTGGTCCATGCCTGGCAGGGTCAGGAGTGGCCACAGCAAGGCTGCCGCTGCAGGAGGTGTCACACGCAGCTCATGTCCCCACTGGCTGAAGGGACAGCTGTCCAGAGGGGGTTTGCATTTGAGGAAGCTCTTGCCCTTCTGCAGAGGAGGGAGCTAGGCCTTGCTTTTAGTTTGGATGCTTCACTTCCACCACGTGTTGTGCTTTTTTTAATTTTAGAGGACTGAGTGGTTGCCCGTGTGCTCCTGTGAGCGCTGATCGTCCCACAGCCCGCGAGGGCTGCGTGGTGCTGGCACTGGCACAGCCTGGGGGGAGCCCCAGCTGCTTTTGGAAAGGCTGAGGGAGGCTGAGTTGGGGACCATTCCCCATCCTGCCCCTCTTCTCAGGAGCTCCTCCAAGCTGCTGGAGCTTAGGGCTCCTTGCTGAGGTCAACTTGTCTTTGGAATGCAGGTGGCTGCAACAGGTACAGAGCTGTGGTGTGGGATCAGAGTGGAGGTACAAGGTGTGTTTCTGAGGAGGCTTTGTTGCTTTGCTGTGCTCATTTGGGAAAAAAAAACAAACTGAAAAATGTAATGATGCTGCTGCTCTGTTTTTGCCTGTCCATCTCTCTTCTGCTGCCCCCCTGGCACCCCTGGTGGCGCTTTCTCACTGTAGCCCTTGGGGTGCCTCGAGTTTCGGCACCTGCTCGGGACTGGTCCTTGTACTGTAACAAACTGATGTGTTTAACCTCAGTGTCCTGCCACGTTCCACATGGCAGTGCAGAGGGGGCCTTCTAGCTGTTAATGCCTTTCCAGTTACTTTATCAAAAGGAAAAAAAAAAGGAAAACTGTAAATGTAGCAAGCTGTGTTTGCAATGCTTATTGTTTCCTGTCTCCTCTGAGGCTGGTTATGTCACTTGTCACTGTTTGAAATGGATGCTGGGTTCTTCTTGAGAGGGTTGCTACAGTTGATGTTAAATGCCTCACTGACTTTTTTTAAAGTTTCCAATACAGGTAACAGATAAAAGAATTTCTTTCTCTTTTTTTTTTTTCTAAGCAAATGTTCATCTCGGTGGTGTGGAGAGGGTGGCTGGAGGGCAGCATTTCCAGGAGTAGTTTACAGTTTCACTTTCTGCAGACACTTGAACATAGGACCGATGTATCTGTGACAAGCACATCCCCTTGGTGGGAAGCTCCAGAGGAGCGGGGAGTGCCCTGGGTGCCAGCCGGCCCCTGTAGAGCGTGCTGGGATCCCTCCAGCTCCCCACGCTGTCCCCCTGCTCTCCCCGGGTGTCAGCCCTGCACCGGGGTGGCTTGTGCCTGTGGTGCCCCTCGTGGGAGGGGGTGCTTGGCACCACTTGGTCCCTCAAGCCTCCCTGGTGCAGCCCTGCTCCCTGTCTTCCCCCCCAGCCTGTCCTGGTCCCACTGGGGTTGGAAACCTTTGGATCTGTGGCTCAGAAACACCCACTGAGCTGCATCCCAGCGAGTGCAGCCTTCTGCTCACTTGCCTGGAGCTAAAGGGGTGATGGTTCGATGTGCTGGCCCTTCTCAAACCCTGTGTGTCCAACCTCAGCCTTCTGTTTCCCAAAACTAGAGAGTGTATGCAACCTTCTTCAGCTGCATTTATAGTAGAGACAAACTTAAAATGACTCATCACAGACCATGTATCACTTGAGAGGAAAACCTTGTTAATACGGCCCGCTGTACATGATCCATCTCTGTCGATAGTACATAATCTTTGACCCATGTGCTAGGATCATCGTCACGTATAAAAGGAAAAGAGAAAAATGTAAAATACTTGAATGAGAGCTTGTATTATAACATTAATATTATTCAGAGTATCTGCTTTCTAGGCTGATGTGATTCATTATTCTAGTAATGCTTTAGTCCTTTGTAATTTGTGGTAATTATGCTTTTTCCTTTTTAATACAAAAAAAATGTATAAAAATAAAAACTTCAAAAGACAATGGTGCCTGGGTTTTATGTTCTGCTGACTTGCCCTCCCCAGGGAGCTGCGGGTGGGTGACTGGGGTGAGTTCATCCTGGTGCAGGTGTAGGAACTGGAGAGGAGCAGGGGAAGTGACTTTGGTTCCAAGGGTAGAGCTGGGCTGACCACTGGTCAGTGCAGCACAGGTCAGCCCTGTGTGCCTTTTCCTCGAGGGGCTGCTCTAGCACTGGGGAGAGATGTGATGTTTTTGTTCCAGGGCCCCAGGCAGGACTCAGACTTGAGATCCTTGAGAAAATTCACAGTGTGTTTCAGATGGTCTGTGGCTACTTGGGGATGTGCATATTGTTCTGGGGCTGCCTTCTTCGGTCCTTTCTTAGGGGATTTGACTAATCTCCACACAGCTCAGGACAGCAGGGACTCTGCTCTGCTTTTCTTGGAAGATCTCTTTCTGTAATTTATCAGTTTTGGTTGTCTCTCAGAGCGAGGGGAGGCTCAGCAGGAGCAGGTGACCAGGGAGCACATCAGCTCCCAGCTCTGCTTCCATGTCCCACGAGGAGGAAACTCCCTTTGTTTGCAGCTGTCTGTGGAGCAGTGATGAGGCTGTGGCAGCCCCAATTCAGCCCTCCCGTGCAGAACTGCTCATGGGAAGTCAGGCCCTTGTTGCATATGTTTCTAAACATGCAGGGGAGTGTTTCTAAAGCTGTAGCCCCCATGATCTTGCACAGGGTTGCATCCTGTATCCCAGGTGCTGTGAGTCACAAAAACTGGTTTTAATTGTATCACGTGTAGATGGAATGACTTTGATGTTTCTATAGAGTGAGTGCTGATAAGAGAGGCCAGATCACCTGGGGAGTCTGGTGCTGAAACCTCGATAATGAGAACCCGGAGCCACGTGGCCCAGAACACACCTGGCTCATACACAGACAGCTGGGACCAAGGGACAGCACAAGTAACAGAGAAACAATTAAATTTTGTTAAAAAATAGATTTCTAAAGCAGGGTTTTTTGTGTGTGTGTCTTAGGTAGAAAATAATGGCAGCAAAAGTGCAGTCATTTCAAGCAGCATATTTAACTTCCCATTTTGTTATGTGTGGACAAGAACTTGTTTCCCAATTAAAATACTATTTGGCATAAATCACTGTCTCTCGCTCTGCTCAGGCTGGGCAAGAGCTGCTGGGCTGGTTCACTCAGCTTTCTTGGGTGCCTCGGGGATGCTTTCAGAGAGCGGTGTGAGGCCGAGCAGGACCTTGTGTCTCTCGAAGGCTTTGGTTTGTCTGAACACTCTGTCCGTGCCGTGCAGATAATCCAGCACTCCCAGCACCCCATAGCACTGGTTGAACCTGGGAACCAAACAGAGATAAACATCACTGCAAGTTACTGAGGTTGAACCTGGGACCCAAACAGAGATAAACATCACTGCAAGTTACTGAGGTTACCTTGCCCGTCTTCTTTCCATTCCTTTCTGAGCCCTGATAATCTGTCCATGTGAGTTCTGTCCCTGCAACATTCTCCCTGGCAGCTCTGTTGAAGCCTGGGTGAACCTTGTGCAGCTTCTCTCTGGTGCCATCATTGCCCAGAGGTGGTGGCACTGAGCAGCAGCTGTGTTTCTCCTGGGCAGCTCAGAGCTGTGGGAGCACTGGATACCCACATTACCATGCCCATGCGCTCTCAAGACCTGGCTGTCCTGGGATATGGAGCAGATGTGCTTCCAGCTGACACAGCTGTTCCACCCAGTGTCTGGGCTCTGCAGTGATCTGTGTCCTGGCAAGTGGTGACTGAACTGTCCCCTGGGCTGGTTCTGCAGCAGGGGCAGACTTTTCTGGGGAGTATGTCTGAATGCAGTGCCCACTGGGAGATGGGAATGGTTCTCCACTGCTCAGGTATGTATCCTTGAACACTGCTGCAACTGCTCTCTCTCCAGCACAGCAGGCTGAGAATCTGTCAGGAAGGGTTAATGGTGATTGTCTGGGCAACATGTAATCTGATCAGTGTTACTAATCCCAGTGTATGGGAGAGGGACAGACAGGCAGGCTCGCTTATTTCACCTGTGTGACTTGCCCTTGCTCTGTCTTTAGGTCGCAAGAAGTGTCTTCTAAACTTCCAGGAAGAGCCTTGCAGAGAACTGTCCTTAACAGGACTGGAATCCCTTGAAATCCAGACCTCTGTTTAACTGCTGTAAGAACTGGCAGCACTCAGCCTGCTCTCAGGTGAACTGGAGAGCTTCTCTGCTGGTGCATGACGTGGGCAGCCCCACCTGACCCTCAGAAAGGAGCTTTTCCTGTCATTGGTGCCAGGGCACAGGCAGGAGAGGCAGGAGAATGGGAAGCTGAGCACTGCCCAGACATACTTGAGGTGGTGGAAGTCGTGGAACTCTGGAGATGGCAGGAAGGGCAGGTGGTAGCCACAGTGAGAAATGCTTGTTGTTACCAGAGCGATGGAGAACCACGCTGAGATTGAAACAATATGAGATCCCATGATCATCGGGCCAGTCATGACAGGCAGAGTGTTGGAGACCTGGAAATGAGAAGAAACTACCTCATTAATGGGTTCACAACAAGCAGACTCTCCTCTAGGAGCTGAATTGTGTCACCTGGTGATCCATCACACTAGTTTTGTGCAGTGTAAAGGGAAGATCCCTCTGCAAACACCTTACTAAAGTTACATAATAATCAAAATAGTAGTAATAGAGATGAGAGAGTTCTACTAACTGCAAACCACTGTCATAGCCCAAGCTCCCTGAGCCTGCAGTAGAAGTTAGACATGACACCAAACCGTGGGTGTCAGGGCAGCATGATTCCAGTAAATCACCCCAGAGTCTGAGGTGTGAATTTCAGCTTCACCTTGGAATAATGCGGAAGCTGCTCTTGGGAGACCTCGCTATGAAAGGGCATGGCCTGCAGACACTCACAGCAATGTGACAAACCCAGCTGCATTCCTTCACTGTGTCCTCCCGTGGCACAAATGGCTCTGGCTGCCCAGACCCAACTGCCTGAACCAGCACGGCTCAGCTGGGCTCCTCAATCATTGCGCTGCCCAAAGACTGTCAGCTGGGGAGACCCTCCAAAGCTGTTGTGGGGCCCAGGACTACTGGTAACAGGAGACAGAATTTATAAGCGGAATCTTTTGAAGGTGGGATGTGTTTTCCTGAGGAATTTCAGCTAGAAGGAGTGTTGGGATACACTCCTTGCAAACACAGATCCCAGCCACCAGCATGAAAATCCTGACACAATTACTTGGACTGGGTGTCAGATCTCTTGCTGAAAACACTGTCTGTGCTCCCAGGCCTCTTGGGGCTCATGGAAGCCCTGTCCAGTCAGTTCCTTTTCTATTGGAGGCCCTTGGATCTGTGCTCTTAAAGCTACTGGAGTCCAGTACAAACAATTACTGCAACCCTCCTAGAGCTGAGCTTCTTGGCAATGCAGCTCAGCTTCCTCTTCCTAAGGAAGAAGCCTCTAAGAGCACATTTGCTTCTCTTCTTTTACCATTCCACCTCATCCCATGGAAATCACACTCCACACAGCAACTGGAGGGTGACCACGGGAGAATCCACACACTTACTATGTGTTCTATTGGGTGAGCATAAATGGAGACCACACCGATGGGGGCTGTCCACTCGTGGTGCTTCTTGTGGATGTACTTATACAGGACTGGGTGGTGAGCAAGCCTAGGCAGAGCAAACAGAGAAAGGCAGCTTTTGAGCTCTGCAAGAAAGGAGTAACAGAACACAGAATTCCTGCAGGGGACTTACTTGTCTCTCCTCCAACATAAAGATTTCAGAGCAGCTGGCAATAAGAGTGTATTCCTTCCTTCGCTCTCTTTGTATTGAGCACTTATTCAATTAATGTGCCACTGGCTGATGTTAAACATAGTCCAGATGTATCCCATAAATCAAAGTCCCTGAATTACTTATTTACTCAAATCTGGGAGTACTACTTGGGGGAAGACTCACTTCATATTTTCACTGTTTTGACTTTTTCTACTGGAACCTGTCAATCACAATTTTCACTTCCATGGGTCCTTTGTAAAAAATGGCATTTACATTTTGTGGGTGCATTTGTCCTAAAGGGAAACCTACATATTTCTGAGAGTACTGTGCTTGCTTCTGCACAGGCTTTTGTCTTCCTTGCTTTAGTTCTGTCCTCTAATGTTGGTGTCAGTGCTTGGAAATCCTGCAGTGTTGGGAGCCAGGCCCTGATTTGTAGGTGCTGTACAGGGGAATGGAGACCAGTCACTGACCCCTGAGATGTTTTCTTTCAGGATGGTCAGTCTTGTTCTTTTCAAAGAATGCTGGGTTACAGCTTCTGTGCAAAACTGCCTGTTTTGTTTCTTCCTTAGCTTTTAAGCTGTTCCACCTTTGAAATTCTACACATTTTTGTTTACTACAGTTACTGACAGCACCAAGGCCTCATGTTGTGAGGGTGGATTTCAGGACCTGTAAGATTTCCTATATAAATACAAGATTGGTGGAACAGAGGGACAAGGATTATTGCTGTTGTAGGATATGAGTACAGGCTTAAAGGCATGAAGGAAAATCAAGAGTCCTGTTCCTGTGCTCAGCTCACCTGTGTGTATAATAGAAGAGAATTTCCTCTATTACAGTAAAAATGCTTAGCTCCACAAGAAACCACTGGAAGGTTGGTAATTCCTCGCTGAAGGTGTTGCCCCACGATTTCATGATGTAGAACATGGGCACAAGCATAGGAAAGGAGACAAAGAACTGATTACCCAGCGCTGTGTAGATGGCTTTCCACAGTTTCTTTCTGTCCACCTGCAAAAGAGAAGTCAGGACTTGAGGCTAAGAAAGAAGCAATGCAGTTTTAACTGGAAGGACGAAAAGCTTTAATATTTGTAGGCACTTAGTTTTGGGATCAGCTCTTTAACAAGCAGTCAATGCAGATCTGATCAGTTGCCTCATTACAGGATCTGTGTTCCTCGCTGCAGCGGGTGTACAAGACTTGGCTTGATCCTCCTGGAATCTTACCTGGTTGCAAGAGAAAAGCAGAACAAGTTCTTCTCCCCATTCCTGGCCTAAGAGACTGCACAAAGTGTTTAGCCAGCAGAAAAGGCAGAGTGAGAAGTACTTACAGGATCATTCTTGCCCAGCTGAATGCGATAGCGAGTAATGAAAGTTGGCTTTCCTGTTATATCAGCCACCAGAAGGATTCCATTGAAGCCCCAGAAAGCAAGTGCAGGCACCAATGCAGCCCCTGTGGCATGAGGAAAGGGCAGAGATGTGTGAATGAATTGAGAGCTATGGCTAAATCAGAAACAAAATACACTGGCACAGTACCCAGAGGCCCTTGCTGGGACCCCGATGTGCCAAGTGCATGTCCCCTGCCCCAAGATGCTCTAAAATGGAATATGGGTAAGTTCTGACATCCAGGTAAGATTAAAGAATGGGAAGGAGGTTAGAGCAGACAAATGTCTCAGAGGTTGAAACTTGATATAACTGAAGCTAAGGAAAGGCTTTTCTAGGTGGCTGGGAGGTCTCTGCTGCTCTTAAATGCAAGTAGGATAAGGTTGAGTTGATCTCTAGCACCTTGCAAGGTCCCTACCAGTTCTGTTCACCAGCTGCTAATCACAGAAAAGAGTTTTGTAAGTACTACATCAAGAGTAAAATTCACTAATTTTACTTAAATTTTTAGTAATTGGTTCTACTGAGTCATTCAGTTCTCACAGGAGCAAAGTGTCTTCACAGGGAAGCCACTTCAGCAGCAGCAAAAAGATCAGATTTTTAAGCTGGACAGGGTTCTGATGATGACCCCATGCAAAAGCAGAACAGCTGCACCACATCAGCTGTGGGTGGTTTCCAAGCCAGTGCTTGTCAGTGGGAGGATTAGTGAGTTTGGGAAGCTTGTCCATGTCCCCCTTTTACATGCAACACATGGATGGTTTCTCTTGAGGAGCATTGTTAAAACTCACCAAAGAGGAAGATTGCCCACTCATCTCCCTCCATATGGTTGTAGAACTCCAGCCATGCTGTTTGCCAGAAATTGCCTAAAGTTATTTTCTGCATAAACCTGTGGGAATAACAGTTCTTGGTTGCCCACCTTTCATCCGCTTTTCCCCCTTTCCACAGGAAAGTTTCTCCTCGAGCTGCTTTGTTTGAACATTCTTACCAAGAAACAGAGTTCACTAAGGCAGTGAACATGAGCAGGCCTGTACTGTAGACGTAGGCACTGATCCTCAAGGCATCCCAGAGCTTCTCTCCCTGTGAGAACCAACAAGAGTAAGCACGTGCTGCTGTGTCCTGCCCTAGCATTTTTGGTATTTGAAATGATGAAGGCAGTCCTGTGATGGCCTGTTTTGCTTCACACACTCTGAAGAACACAATAACAAAGCTGTTGTGGGGTATTGTGTATAATGGAGGGGGGAGTACACACACATCCATCTGCCGTGCTTACAGAGACCTGATGCATGACTGATGTGGAATTTCTCTGGAATAACCAAAGGGAGAGAAAGGACCACTGATTTTTTCCCTCTTTTTTTTTTATTTGGCATGCTGCTCAGTACCTGGAGGGCTATAACTCAAGGGGTTTCTGGCTAACTCAGAGCAGTGGGAAAGGAACACCTGGAGATAAGGAATGTTGCTCCATCTCAGCACCTCCCTCCCTCAGTGTTTTCTCCCCACAGTAGTCAAGAACTGCTGTGCTCAGATGACCTGGTTAACAGGAATAAGTATATTCAAAAAGCAGTATTCAATAGATTTGAATATTTAAATATTCAAAATGAAGTTGTTCAGCAAATATACAACAGATTTATAATTAATGATCTGTCTTTTAGAGTAGTCCAAGTTGGAATTTGTTCTGGAGTGCAATTAATTTGGTTTTCGTGAGTGAATATGAATTATATTTATCTGCAATGTAAATGTTTTCTAAAAAATCAATGCAATTCAAAATCAATACAGTATAATAACCAGCTATTGTCTTCTTCATTCCCCTGTCCTTCCTGTTTTTTAACTGTGGTGTTGTGCTGCACAAACAGACTGTAGTAAAAACAATGTGATTCATAGCTGTTGTCCTGCTCACCTCCTGTCAGAGGACAAACAAGAGAGGCAGCTCTGAGAAATGCCAAATGCAGGTGGTTTAGGGTAATGCAATATAAAGGAATCCTCTTTATATGGCTTTTACATTCTGTAACAGCTACAGAACATTAAATGTAGCCCAGGACTTATGACCAATATTTATTTGTCCCAGGACAGAACTTTGCTCATTAGCACTGAAACATTCACTATTAAAACAACCAACCAACCATTTCCTCCTATCACCTCCTTCTCTTTTTTTTTTTTTTAAACAAAAAAGGAGCCAGGGAGGGAGTAACTGATAGGACTCTTGCCCAACAGTTTGATGTTTGTGAACCCTCTGGATTTATATGAGAGCAGTACAATCAGCTGCCACTGTTATCGCTGGGTGTACTGAAGTGCAAATGCCAGGCTGGCAAAAGCCTTCCTCCAGTTATCAGATAGTGCCTGCTGGATCCTGGACCAGAGATTTGCTCTCTTAGCAGTTCTACTTTCAGTTGCATCCACGTTATGCCCTATATATGTTGATGTAAGGCTTTCTTAATCTTTAGACCCTGGACCATCATTTACATATTCTTTAGAAAAAAGGTTACAGAAGCTTTGAAAAGCTTTGAGCTTTTTAACAGACTTGTGTCCTATAAATCCTTTTTCTCCTGGGATGAAGAGAGAGCACACCAAACAAAAATTCTGTCTTACGAGTGTCAGATTTTTCAGTTAGACTAAATAAGGTTTCAGTTGCTTTAGCATCCTCCAGCTCAAGAGTGTCAAACATTAGTAACTCCTAATACTCACAGACACTGTGCATGTCCTGCTTTGAGACAGGACAGAGAGGAGCTAAAGCTCAGCACTTAATCTATTTTAAAAGCCCTTTGGCTAGGAACTGTCTTGTTTTGAGGCTGTGTTTTTATTGCATGTGATCAAGTGATTACATGAATCCCACACAATATAATTACGAGACGTAGAAGCAGAGAAGTTTACATAGAAAAAAAAATCTTGTTCATCAAGTCCAAGTGCTTAACACTCTGTTTCTCCTCATGCCAACAGCTACAGCACAGTAGTTTCCAAACTAATTCATGGATTGCTTGAGTTCTTGCTCTTAAAGTACTAGTTCTTGCTCTTAAAGTTCTTGTAGAAGTTGGCAAATTCCTTAAGTGCAGAACAGGGTTGCTGCTGGCAAGATAAAGAGACTGGGGCACATCAGCTGGGAAATAAGTGTTTAGCAGCACTGCTCTGAGGACCAGGCCCAGGGAGGTGGCACAGCTTCTGGTTATGGGGGACTGCTGTGGGTTCTTGCCACACAAGCAAAGATAACAGGCCCTTCCCCACTTGCTGCTGTAGCTGCAGTCCACTGGAAGGGAAAAATGCTGGGGAAATGTTGCTTTAGTGATAAGAGATGAGCTCCTAATTGTGCTAAAATGTTTGGAATGAGGATGTGTCTGTCACTTCTCTCAGAAGATGATTCAACACACCCAGGCTTCCAAAGCACCTGCATAACGCTTCCTTTAAAAAATGGCCTTGAGCCTTTACCTGCTTCTGCAGCTCAACAGGGGAGGAATATCCAGAGTCTCTTTCCATCTGAAATAAAAGGTGATCTCAGTAAGCGAACCTTGTACAGCTGGAGAGTGGCAAAATACAATGCTGACAACACCAAATCCCCTTCACTTGCAGTTCAGTGATAAAAGTGTAAAATATTTACTCTCTGTGCCCTGTCCTGTCCTGCTCCATCCTTCATGTGTTGGCCATTGAGCAAAGCTGAGCTCTTGAGAAGAAAAATGCCCTTATTTCCTGAGGAGTTAGTAGTGTCCCAGAAGATTAACAGGGATGCAAGGATAACAAAGAAAAATGGGAGAACAGCCAAAACCAAAGCTTTTGATTGTGTCACTGGTGTGTTGTGGTAAGACTTCCTCCCTTGATCTGGCTCAGGAATACACTGCAGCACCCAGTAGCTACTCCAGCCCTTCCCAGGCTGTAAGGAAACGATAATGTGGGACATATGTTCTTCCATAACGACAACATGCAATTAAATGAACAGGGATGAAAACAAAGCGTGTTTGTGCCACAGAGAATTAACACAGTAGAGCCCCACAGCCTTCACTCAAACTCTAAGTTACAGTTTAAGAACACGGTAAGTAAGAAAATCATCTTTGCTTCAAGTCCTGCTATGGTCACTTAGAGGGTTAAAATTCTAAATGGGCACGTGACCATCTCATAACAAATCTCCCTGCATTTGGCTCTGGCTTGACCATTTGTTGATGGTTTTGTTAAAAAAAAAATAAAAAAATAAACCAAACCCCAGGTTTAAGTAGCTGCTGGGGCTTCACTACTGGCCACGGCCATGAAGGGTTCTGTATTTCAGGCCATATTCCAGCTGTCCTAGGGATTATTGCGTAGCTGCTTTTATATTTCTGCACTCTTATCACAAATATAATTAGCAAAAGTTAACAAAACATTCCTTAATGTTTTCTTGGTTTCACATGGTCTTTAAGAACAAACACACAACTTCTAATAATATGACAGCCAGATTACTGAGGATTGTAGAATTTAATCCATTTTGCTTTTCCTACTCAGCAGAATATTCAAGCCTAGGCAAACTGTTACCTAAAGTACAAAGGCAAGCAGAGATAAGGTTCAAAGGTCCCTGTGTAGGGTACAAACAGCTGGAAAATTACTCATTAGGAAGATGATATTCTATTACCTTGATGATGGAGGGAAGCCTCTTGGGAGTACTCTTCTTGCAGCGTTTCAGAAAGGAGGAATAAACTGCCAACAAGAAGTCCTGTATTAGTCAGGAGGTTACAGTTTAGATTTGAAATTATAGCCTTCTGGGTATGTTCTTACAACTACAACTGTATTTACAGGTGTTCCCAGCTCTGTTACATTACATATTAATATGCAGGTTAAAGGGCACGAGACAGAAAAATTAGACACCTTCTTCCTGCTTACTCACAGACACAGAAGAGCAAGGCCAGCCCACCACACTACACACTGTAGTGGAAGAAACTGATGTTAGACAGTTCTGAGAAGGAAAAAAAAAAATAAGGCAAAAAGGGATTTGAAACTTGAAACCCTGATGCCAACTCCCAGCCCCGTATTTCAACACTAGGGTTGGATGTGCTTCTATGGAAAATGCTAACTTTCGGTAGCAGTCTTAAAAAAGAAACCAAATCCAAGTTTACTTTGTCTCCCTTGACCAAAAAAGGTAGTGTGAGAGGTGCCCTAAGGTGCTATTGCTTAAAATGAGGATGTGTTAGGGAACCTGCAGTGTCCCAGGGTTTCTTGTCCTTCCCCAGATATGGAGCTCCTCACTACTTCATGACCTACCAGAGTGGGATTTTCTTTTCCTCTCATATATTGTTTGCCAACCACATCTTTATTGATAAAATACAGTTGAACTCTAGTATATCTGATGAAGAATACCCATAAGAAACAACTAAAAATAGCCTGCTAGCCTGAACAGAACAGCATAAATAACATGCCACAGGCCAAATTTAAATGGATCTTATCTTAATTTTTAAAAGACCTTCTAATCACATTGGTTACGTAATATCCACTACGTGCCCATCTTGTCACACAGGTCCTCTCAGGGCAGGTGTGCCCACTGTCTCCAGGAAAACACTACTAATGCTTGAAATATGTCAGGCTTGAACAATCCATTCCTTTGAGGCTTTGCTCCATTCCAGCTTTCTTAACAGGTTGTTCAGAGCCTTGAACAGTTGACTGTCAGCACAGAGGGAGATTTCACAGCTTCTCTGGGAAATCTGTTCCAGCATTTGACAACCTTCACTGTAATTTTTTTCCACTTGGAATTTTTTTGGTTATAACTCCCATTATTTGCCCTTAGGCTGTGCACATCCCTATCTTTAGAACCACCCAGCAGGGAGCTGAAAACAGCAATATCCAATTATTCTGCTGGGATAGTAGAGTAAATAGTGCTGGCCATAGTTTTCTGTGGTTAAAGAGATTATTCTGCTCTGATGACTTTGTAGCAGACAACATTAGATTTAGGAGAGGCAGATGTAAAAGGTGAACCTCACTGAGCTGGAAGGCTGATGCTCCAGAGGCTCCTCCATCCAAGCGGTGCTGACTCAAACCTGATGAACTTTTGCATGTAAAGAGCTAGAGAGCAGAGCACTGTAGAAAATGTGACTCTGCTTTGAGTTTTTAGAAGGAGAAGGGGCTATTACTTGATTGAGTCACGTATTCTGTGCATTTAGGAAAGAGTTAAAATTACAATCACATTTCTAGTACTCTTTTTAAAATAATCAATTTATGACAGAAGGCTGGCTTGGGCAAAGATTTCCAGTTCAAAACAGAGCTGCCACGTCTGTTCACCCTCTGTTTTGGAACACTGCCTTTATTAAGCCACTTTTCAGGATAAAATTTTACATTATTTACATTAAACTCAGATAAATTTGGATGGAGTAGGTTTTCCCCAGCATCTCATTACCTACTGTTTTTATATTGCATAATGTCTCTCCTGATTCAGAATACACCAAATACATTAAAAAACCATTCATGTAACCATGGCTGTTTCAGCAAACAAAAAAGCCATTCAGCTGCTTGGCACTGCTCTCATGTTGGCATATTTTAGAGCCCTGAATCAACCACTGAAGCTCTCAGCTGCCTGAAGCTATTTTCAAATATCAGCTAGAACTAGTACTGCTTTAAAAAAAAGTTCATTTCCAGTTATTTCAAATTAGTTAACACAAAATTTGATCCAAAGCAAATTCTCAACCCTAAAGTAGAAGTACTTGCTTTTCCAATCAGTCTCTTGACATTAAAGGGAAAACATACAATAGTCAAACAAGAATTCTAATACATTTTCTTATATTATTATTTCCATGTATAACTTCATTTGCCCAACAAGTGTTCATTAAGTCACAGATCTTGTTTTCACTGAATTTTCCATTTTAGGTACCGAAAAAAGCTAATTTGTCTAAGTCATGTTTTAAAATGCTCAATGTAATCTGAGTATAATCTGAAAAAACCCTGCTGTATTTTTTACATTTTTTAACACGTGAATTATTATTTATGCCCCATGCCTGATGTTCTATTTCTGGTGCCCAGACAGCCCCAAGTGAGGCAGCACAGGAGCCCTTCCCCTGTACTGCACCTATTGCACAGCATCCTTGTGCCACCAGCCACAGACCTGCATGGCAGGTGCAGCTCAGTAGCAGCTCCATCTGCTGTGATGGACTGGCTGCCCACCACAGCTCCTTGGGATTCCTTCTGCCTTCCTGCCCGAAGCTTCTGTTGGAGATCTTACTTCACTGAAATCAACCTTTATAGGGCACAGACAGTGAAAAACTGCTCCTGGGAGAACAAAGGCTGTGACTATCCATGAAAGTACAGAACATATAGAACAAAAAACACAGGACCACTTACCTGGTCACCTGAAGAGTTGCATATCAGCCACTCTGTGTGGACAGACACAGGACCAGACGTGGTGTTTGATGTCCTACCAAGCACTGCACGGATCTGAGGGCAACCACCGTTCCTAAAAAAGCTGACAATGGACTTCACACAGACACATGACATTGCCTTTTAATGACTTCCTCAAAGTTTCTATCATATCTTTTCAAGCTACTACACCCTTGAACTCTGGCTGCCCTTTCTTTGCTCACCTCCTGCTAATGGTAGCCTAGGAGAGGTCCTTTGTATCTGTTCAGAGCCCAGAGTTCAACTCCTCACTTTTCACTACTGCTCTCGAAACTTTATGAGGGTTTAGGCAAGGGTGATGGGGGTGTATTTCCAAGCAGGAGCTGCCTGTCCCCTCCCAGACAAGTCATGTGAAGCCAGTGCCATGTCACTGCTAGTGCTGGCAGTGTTCCCTGTGTGTATGTGCAAGCTGTTACTCAGTTAAGCACGTGGAATACATGTCTGCAGGTAAGGTTTTCATCATTGTACCTGAGAATAAAAGAGCCACCAACACCCCTAAAGATAAGCAGTTTTTATAATTCACTAACTCATGGTGGGAGCACAAAATAGCTACTGCCAGTGCAACTGAATGGGTCAAAGGTGTATTTGTTAAAAGCAATAAGGGTTACTGTGGAATTTGGCAAAAAAACAGCAGTCCAGTTTTCATGCTCTTGTACTAAGTCTAAAAATTACACCAACTCCGTTGCTACACAGTGCTCTCAACCAGTTACAGGCTTTGCTTCCGTGGGTAAGGGGAAGATACATACAGGTTAGCATATGCTTGGGCTCTGTTGTCTTTAAACATGATGTTTACAGACCATAAAGACTGTAATTATAGTATTGCAGAGAGCAAGACTTAATTTATAGTTGCATTGGTTTTTATTATGCAAATGTGGCCCCAATCTGTTACTTAGACCATAAATAGTGCCCTATTACAAACTAAGCTCTGAAAACTGAGAGTGTTACTATCATAACTTTCCAGATCTATTTTTCCAGAAGAGGAATGACAGGGAATATTCCCTCTGCCTCACAGTTAGCCTTGTTTGCCCTTCACAGGTGAAGCAACACAAGCTCTTTCTCACTAACACCTCATGCCAGCAGAGCTGGAACTGCAGAGAGCTCTGCAAGAGTGAACAGGATTTAACACTCTGTTACTGTTTCCATCGACACTTTCTCTTACCTAATTCCAACTATTCCCTGCTAGGGACAGAAGTTGTAATTCTTAGCTGTTGCTACTAATTGGTATTTATCACACAGAGCAGACTCAACAGAGAGGAATGTGATTCCTTCAAACTATTTACTCACGTGCAGAGGAGGAAGTGAAAATGAGCATGTCAAGAGAGGGGTGCCATAAGGATAATGTCCTCAGCTGATCTTTGGATTTGAGCTTGCAGGGGGAGGGCTGCTCATCCAACAGCCAAAAATAGGTGATAAGACAGTGAATTTCGGACCTCAGTGTTCCTTTTTAACCACTGTTCAATTCCAACATGGGTGATCTCTGAAATATTCATACCCATAGGGACAGCTCAGCACATCAGTCATAGGGTTGTAAATGCCATTTATCTTCTGCTGCAATTTTGTGTGTCACACAGGTTATCACTCATCTAACAGCTGCTTCTGCCTGCTGGCTGCCCTGTGCCCTCAGCTGATGTCTCCATCACAGGCACTCCAATGCTGCTGCAATCTTTCCTGAGCCATGCAAGAAGTCTGATTTCTTCTCAGCAAAAAAGCCTTTTGATCAGACACTTCATAAAATAACTTCGTTCACTCCCCACAGTTTTTGTAATAGTCGCTGGTTGTTTCACTGTTTGAAAGGAACATCAGGGGAAGATCTATGAAGAATCTTTCAGGGTATTGTACAAGTCCGTAGTGATAGTTCCTCTAAGGGTGGAGAGGAATCTGAACTTGGCACACATCACCCATTGCCTAATTCCCTGCATTCTGAACCAGATTTCTCACCATCTGCCAGGGCATGTGTGCCACCACCTAGCACCGCAGTGGTTGCTTTGGGAGCACCTGTGGAACAACGGAAGCGTGAGGAAAACATAAATTCACGTTTCAGGATTCCCACAAGTTAAGTTTTCCTGTGGTGCTGTGACTAAACTCTAAAGGAAAGGCACAACAGGACATGCAGCTCAAGCTGCCCAGTGTGAAAATGTTGAGCTAAAGGCCTTTATTCCACTTTATAATGCAGCTCTACATTCATGTGTAGATGTGAGGACTCTTCAAGACCTGCTTTGGAGTGCTGGACTTGGAGGCAAACTTGGTAACTTCCAAATACAGAAATGATGGGGCATTTTAAAGAGCAGGGTGCCTTTTCCAGCTATTCTGAATCTTTATTAGCCATGTCACGTTTGAAAAAAACAAATTCTGGTCTCATCGAGCAAAACACATCTTCAGCTCTTCCCACCAGTGCTTGCAAACATCCTTGAACAGCTTTTTTTTTTTTACACACAAATTTCTGAACACTACAAATGTAATTTATCACAGGTGGTTATTGCCTGCAACACATTTTTATTACACTACTAAGGCACAGATATTTACAGTGGCCTGAGGAGATGCATCCTCCCTTTTCCTCTGGATTCAACATCCCTTCAAGCGCTGGGTTTACGAGCAAGAAAAATTACTCTGAACTCTTTCGGGAAATAAAAACGTAACCTTATATTTACAGGGTGCTGTAATCCAGCCTGCTAAATTTACCTGCTAACAATATAGATTTCCTTGCAGAAAACCCCAGACGCAACTGACCACGGGAAGAAAGGTGATTTCTTCCTGGCAGTGTAGCATCTTCCACGTTGCATAAATTACACAACGCCAGAGACTGCAGAGCTAAGGCAAAACCGTAACTCTCCATCATCTCTGAACATAAACTCTGAATCAAAATAATGCTCAATAACGGGATGTAATAAGATGGTGACAGCAGCAAGGTCACTTGACAGAGCAGCACTTGAAAAACCCTTTTCTTTTCTAAAGGTAACATTTCTGCTGAGGCATGAACATTAAACCTGAGAGGCACAACGATGTCTGACATGTGAAAGATACCAATATCTGGTTTTCCAGATACTTTGATCAAAATGCTGGGCAAGTAGCTGAGATTCAGGGAGAGGAAAGACTCCCATATGGTGGGCAGATGATCCAGTACCAGAACATATATATATATAGGCACATACGTATTTTACAACAGATGCAACCCTGTCCAGAAGGAAGGCAGTCTAAAAGGAAGGAAATACTGTCTAAGCTTAATTAGTAGAAAAGCTTCCAAACGAATTGCCTATCTGCCATCAGCATCAGGCAGCAAAGCAAGTGTTGGCAGCCGTGTTACACAAGCAGTCGCTGCTTTACCAGCTACAACCTTCTGTTGCTAACGTAATTTGAATTCCATTCCTGGAACAGGAGAAGCCAGACTAAAAGTCTGCAGGTGTAGTAGAAACTTAAATGACTTCTAAGCTCGCTCCTGCAGGAAGAAGCAGAACTTGCTCAATTACCGAGCTTGATACGCACTACACCGTAGGAGCAACGCGTGCCAGGACAGCGGTGGTTTGCTCTCTGGGCCTTAGAAAATTCCCGCTGGAAAACAAACCCTCATCCCACTCCCACCCTGCGCGCCCGTGGCCTGGGAGCCCGGGGGGGCTCGGGCCTAACCCCGACCCGGGGACCCCCTCCCCTCCCCTTGGTGAGGGAGGGGCGGCCGCTGCTTCTTTCGGGGACGCTCAGCCAGGGCCCGGCGCAGCCCGTGTCCCAAGGGATCGGGGTGTTGGGGGCTCCCCATGCTGGGAGCCCAGCCCAGCCCCGGTGGGCGTTATGGCGCCTGTTCCCTCAAGGAGCGCAGGCATCCAGCTCTCTCATCCCTCACCCCTGCCCGCGGGCTTTGGACTCGCCCGCCGCTTGGAGGGCGGGGAGCGCGGGCGA
>VWZT01012213.1:975949-1079905 GCA_013397055.1 Pachycephala philippinensis
TATATATATATTTATATAGTCCATCTCTTTCTGCTAAAAATAAATGGATGTGCTGGTCTCATCAAAAAGAAAAAGACCTCTTTACAGATCCATGCTTAAGTATAAGCTGGGATCTGAAAGCATGTTGGTGTAATCATCACATCTGTTCAGGAGAATGAGTCTTGTTAAATGGAGTGTGGCAGTTCTTGTCTCCTCCATACTGTAATATCCTGGGTTGCAGCTGAAACAAGTTTCATTATCCCTTCCCCTGTAATTATAAAGATAAACTCAGCATAATTACCACTAGAGCTGTCTGGAAATAAAGAAAGGGTTTATCTGGCAAAACCACACATGTAGAGGAAATCAATCTATTTTTATGAAACTCTCATTGGAAAGCATTACAAAAATTTGTTGCTACTATGTGCAGCTCATCCAGTTCTTGAACCCAAAAGTTGCACTGTTTACTCCACAAATTTGTGAGCCTCTTAAAAGTATTGAAATCGGAGTGAAGTGGTTTTTGCTGTGTGATCACTTCATTTAAATGAGTTATCATATTGACAGAACTTTGCTCTGTGTGTTTCATCCCCCTCAAATGACACAAACCAGTAAAGAAGTCAGGTTCCTGCTCAGCTCTCCACTGAGCACATCATTCTTGTCCTCCTTCCTGAGTCAAGGATGATGCAATTCTGTTTACTCCCAGAGATGGAAATGGAGGTGCTGATAAGGTGGTACATGCTGTGGAGTGAAAAGGAAAAATGTAGACAGGAATGATGGTCAGTGCTTCAGAGTTGCACATCTTCCCGTTTGGGAAAACTCCCCTTTTCTCTGGGCCATCATCTGTGGTGCTTCCCTTCGCCTTGCAGAAGCAACATTGTTCAAAACTCTTTCAGTCCTATGGAGGTGGAATCTGGAATTTGCACTAGCAATGGAATTGTTAATTGGTTATGATCACAGAACAGCTTGTTACGGATGTAGGAGGCTGCTGTAGTGGTATTAAAACTGAGTCAGCTTGAATTTTCTAGAGAGACAAATTGGAACCCATAGGTATCCTACTGGTTAGTCCAATTCTTGACATACAGTGTGGGGAGAGTTTTTCTAGAATGAGCTTGTCTTGGCAGCACCCTGAGTGCAAACCTGCTTTTTTTTCCTTCAGGGAAGACATGTACTCTCAGGATTCCATAGACCTTCTTGCCAGCTCTGGGCTGCAGTTCCAGAAGCATGAAGAAGAAGGGATTGATACCCTGCATTTTGCTGAGCTGCTGATGACATCTGGGGTCGTTCTCAGTGACAGTGTGAAATGGCTGTCCTTCCACAGGTGGGTCCAGGATGGCCACTGATCCTGTTAAATCTCTTCTTAATTCTCTGCATTTTCCATGGAAATTGACAGATTTTAAGGAGAAAAATTAGCAGTCCTGCAGTTCTTAAAATAAACGTCAAGATAGGAAGGCCAAGTTTAAGAAGGAGGGATACTTCATGGTCTGACTTTCTGACTGCTTGCCAATCCTTTTGCTGTTACAGCCTCCCTCTCTTTAAGAAGCTACTAACAAGTTGAAATGTGATTTCTACACTTAGTAAATGCATTGTCAAGTAAAGATTTTGTTGGTGGTGCTCTGAACTTCCATCTATGTGGTTAAGACATCTTTCTTGTAGCATTTCAACCAAATTGATTAGGAAGCCTCTGGTCCTTGATACTATCACAAATGAAAGGATTTGCCACCACCTCCTTCTCCCTCAACAGATACTTGCAGGGTTTCCTGCTTTTCTGTATTGCCCTTAGCTACAGAAGTGTGTAGTTGGGAAGAAATGTATATTCTTCCCAATGGCTTAGCTGTTCCACAAAAGGCTAGTGAAGGCACTTGGGGAGCATCCCAAAGTCCTACGTGATAGAAAATCAGGATGTGTTCTGGCTGGGATCTATAGTTTTGTGAATGTCAGAAAATGTTAAGGCTTGAAAGGCACAGCAAGTAAAATTCTAATGAAAAAGGAGATACTAGTACTGATTGGGTTATAGGTGCTGCCTGCTTACCTGGTTTCTCTATGGTTTTGTTTTCAGTGGTTATGACTTTGGCTACATGGTGAAGTTGTTGACAGATTCCAGGTTACCAGAAGAGGAACATGAATTTTTCCATATCTTAAACCTTTTCTTCCCATCTATCTATGATGTGAAGTACTTAATGAAGAGCTGCAAAAACCTCAAGGTACTTGTATGTCCCCAGCAAGCAGGTGATGGGCATCAGCACTGTAAATGTACAGGAATACAAGTGGCAGAACTCCTGCATATGTTACCTTAAAACTGGAATGCATATAACAGCCAGTAGTGACACAGAAGCACCTGAGACACAGTTTGTGTCTAATGGATACTGTCCTCCCCAGTTTCAGACTTAACAATGTGTTTATTATAAAGGGAACATTGCCATAGCCTTCTGGTTTATCAGAGGCTAATTACAGTTCAGCATATTTATGTTTCCTATGCAAGGCTATTTCTTTTACATGAAATATTCCGTGAGTTGATTAACTGGTAAGAGGGTTGAAAGTAATTTATCTACTGAATCACAGCCTTGAGTAAAGGGAGGGAAAGGCCCAGCATGTGTAACCTATGAATGTACCCACAGTTATCTCAAGTATCTGCAACAGGAAAGGAAGGCACCTAAATTTGCAAAGAGTTATTTATGCACTCTTGAACCCCATTTCCCACTGTGTTTCACTCACAGCTGGGGTGTGTGTACTGCTGGGATCTGCATTGGTTTGTCATAGCCTGTTTGCCCTCATGTTTTGGAGAAATGTGGGAATTTTGGCAAGAGATTGATCTTTCAAAATAAAATCTCTTCTGTTCTCTTCGCAGGGTGGCCTTCAGGAAGTGGCAGATCAGCTGGATTTACAGCGAATTGGACGACAACACCAGGCAGGATCAGACTCTCTTCTCACAGGAATGGCTTTCTTCAGAATGAAAGAGGTACTGCAGTGTTCTTCCTTCTCCACTTCCTCTCCATAAATGTCAACATGTACAACGTGTTGTTTGTTTTGGTTTGGGATTTTTGAGCCTTGTGGCCATCACACTTCAAACTGTCAGGAATAGAAATTGCTGATACTGGCACAGACTTGTTCTGTTTACTCGCCTTTTGTGTGCTTATTTTAATTCGTACACTCCATCTTGGAGGTGGCTGATTTCAAATGAGCTGTTAATTAACACTGGATGTTTTCCGATTTAGAGGCACAATTAAACAATACATGTTTCTCTTCTTTTTTTTTCATGCAGTTATTTTTTGAGGATACAATTGATGATGCAAAGTATTGTGGACGACTGTATGGCCTTGGCACAGGAGTGGCTCAGAAACAAAATGAAGATGTGGACTCGGCCCAAGAGAAAATGAGCATTTTGGCCATTATCAACAACATGCAGCCGTGATGAGTGGTGCCCCTTAGCAGAACATGTTTACCATATTGGCAGCTGCTGTCCTCAACCATTTTCCCTAAACAGTGTCTCAAACAAAAAGCATCTCCAGTACACAGGCTGCACCAAGCCTGCAGTTTTGCTGAAGAGCTGCATTTTCCTTTGAAACCCAGAAGAGTTGACTGAATTCCTAATGCCAGCATTTGTGGTTTGCCATATTTTTAATACCAAGGGCAAAGGACAGAATCTACTGTGTATACCTCTGGTTTTTTCCTCTTTATACTGTACAGAATCTGCAAGGAAGATTGACCAGTAGAATACCGGGTAGACCTAAGGGTTGGGAAATGCAGTGAAAATGGACACAGACATGCACACAAATTTGCTATTTGTGTTTTATAAAGCTTATTTTAAAACTTCTGCATGTTGTGAGGGTGACAGCTTCACCTCATGTGTTGCTTATTTTATCTCTGTCTGTGGAAATTGCTGCCTTTGATCACTGCAGAGGTTTGGGAATGGATGACATTAAAAATGATCCTTGCAGCTAAAAATACTCAGAGATTTGCTTTAACAACAGAGGGAATGGAGATTAATGGAGCTGATTTGATCAGCACTCCTTAGTTTCTAATTCTCTGTGTTACAGGTTTGACCCATACTAAGCCTCAGCTTTGTTCTTACGGGTATTAAGGAACTGTTCTGGAAATACATTCAGAGGCCCAAAAGTTCACCTTTGACAGGGGATTGCACCTATACTCTGACTTCAGTTTTCTTCAGCTTAAACCTACAAATTTTATTCTTCTCCTGCAACACAACTAGGTCAGCAGATGGAAAAATATTTGTTCCTCTTCTCCCCCCTACCTCTCCAGCCCCTAATTTTACAGTATGCTTAACACATAAAACAGCTGTTTCTTTCCATTATAAACACCTGAAAAGTAGTTAAGAGGATGAAGAACTTGGGATTCTGACTTTGAAAAACATTCTGTAGTATTTTTTTTTCAACAGCTCTGTAATGACATTTCTTAAAAGAACAAACCCTTTTGGACATGTCAAACTTTACCATTTTTAAGACTTTGTCTGGCATTTTGAACAAACTTAATCCAATATTAAGAGTTGAGGTTTAGAGCTGGTATTCGAAATGTTTGTAAAGACTAGTTTTTATTTTTTGTAAAATAAATTTTTTTAAACCAGGCTTTGTTTTGGATTTTCCATCAAGCACTAAAATTTCCACAGTTGAGGCTTTGCAATCTGAATTTGGGAGATACATGCCTAAAGGTGCCTCAAGTTTGTTTCTGTTACCGTTTATGATGTGCTGCTGGGGTAATTCTTAGTAAAATGTCTTTTGAGCTTATTGTACAGTAGCTGAGGGAAGCTGAGCTGAAGAGCTCTGGGAGAGTTGTATCCTCTCTCTGCTGGTCTCAGCACAGCTCACAGTGTGGTGCAGTATTCCTGCATAAACTAGTGGCCATTTAAAGGGACAAACTTGTGTGTGAAGTTTTCCTGCTCCATCTCAACTCCAGTGGTTCCTGCTGGAAGTGCAGGAAGGCAGTTTGTTAAGCACTGGCTCCCCCGCCTGGTTTTTGGGTGCTTTGTACAAATTCAAGTTGGTGGAAACGCTTTACTGATTAACACATCTCCAGCAGGATCTTGTTTCAGTCTAACCCCTGGCTTTCACCTGCTGCTCTTGAAGTTGTTCTGAGGCTTTACTCAGCTTGAAGCAGGAAATCCATCAGGATTGTTTGCATTTTGGCTGGAAGAATCTGGAACAACTTTTGATCTAAAAAATCCATTATTCTTCCTTTTACACACTCTTAATCTTTACTGTACTTGAAACTTTCTAAATTCATGATGCACACTCCCCCATCAACTTTTTTTGCTGCATTTAAAACCTTGCTTCTAAAAATTACTGAGACAGATGCAGTGTTCACCAAGGCTTACACAGCCTTGTGTTTTTAATGGGAAAAGTTACTTTTTCTAACAAGACAGACAAAGCCTTTAAGTAAGCTGCTAGGCTGGTCAAAATACTGCATGTTCAAGACTGCAAAATCCAGGATTGGTTTTGGCAATTGGCTTTTTTCCTAGAATAGCACCATTCTAGAGAACTAATTTTTATACATCAAATTAAATACCAATTCATGGTGGTAGAAGACTTTATTTAAAGGAGAGAAAATAAACTCACAATTAAAGAACAATACTGGCCTAAAGGTCAGTTTGCTTACAGAAACCATTGATTTTCCTGAGGGCAGCTACTCTTCCTCCTCTGCTGAAAGACTATACAGCTGCTCAAAACTTTCCCTTGCATGTAAATAGCAAGAGCTTTCATTAGCATAGTGTCCAACAAATAAAAAACTATACAAAAATCCATTATAACAGTTCAAGCCCACACTCTACTGCTTTTCGATTTGCTAACAGTCTCCTTAAATAGTATCAGTGGATGAGCACTAGTGGATGTGTGTAAACCTGACATTTTGTATCAGTAACAGCCACAGCCATCAGAAGAAGCCTTCACTTGAAGAAAGAACAGCCTTGGTGTTAAGCAGCTGGAGGCAGCTCAAGGCAGACAGTTTGGTCTCCAAATGTCATGTCAAGAAGCTCCTGACAGCCTTTTTGTAAATCCCAGCACTACCGTGTTTCCTAAGGAGAGCCAGAGCCTCTTCCTGCAGCTCAGGAGGACACTGGGATCCAAGGTGAAGGAGTACAAGGCAGCACTCCAGCACGTCAGGGAATGGGAAGATCTGCAAAAAAAGGACCATGAGGTGATGTCTACAGTTTATATTGCAGTTCAACTTACTAAGGCAGCTCTCTAAAGACACTGCTTTGTAGTGCCCTGCAGGAGTCAGATGCATTTTCTCTTCACATTTATCCAGGTTTGCCCCCTCTTGCCCAATCACCATGGTTACATGTATTCGAACGTGTGATGTGTACTTTCTACAGTTCCTAATCTATAAAGGCCATCTTATAGCTTAAATTTTTGATTTCTTTGTTTATACACACTTTTTTTTCATGCATAAGTAGCAGGGGATTACTCTTAAAATGCATGGGATGATCCATACAGGATATCTCATTGAGTTCTCCCACACAGGAGCTTTAGCTATGCTTTCTGACTGCACAGGGAAAATTATGCTTGAAAGAAAAGTACCACCCTGATGCTATGTGTCAGTTCTCTCTCAAAACTGCCACAGGATCACAAGGAACATCACTGTTCCCTTCTGCACGAAAAGGACTCTGTGATGAGGCTGCCCTTACAGAATGACTGTCTTTTTTCAGAACTGCAATGGCTCTTCTGAAAACTTACCTTTAAATTGTCTGGGAATTCAGCTAATTTCTGCTTTGCTTTCAGAAGCTGCTTTGTGAGCTCAGGGAGTGTAAGTGGTTGCTTTCCTTCATCTTGGCTGTCAAGAGAAGAGCAGGTATCATGAGTAACTGTTTTGTTAGGTCACTGTGTAGCCTTGTAGTGGACAAGGAGCACAGGAGAGAACTGGCCAAGTGTTTTATGTTCTAGCTCTTGCCGAAGTCCCAAATCAATGTTTAACAAAGAAAACAGAACTCTTCGATCATGCTTAACCTTTTCATTATCCTCCCTTTTTCAAGCTGCCCTGTTTATTCACTGTAACAACACCTCGTGCATCACAAAACTATTCAGCTGAGTTTATGCACGTGGTGGTTCACACCCCAAGGGAAATGCAAGATTTCAAAGCTGTATATTCAAGTGTCCCTGGGTGATGGGCTGGAGATTAGAGGCAGCCTGAAATTTCCTGCACAAACACACAAACAAGCAGCACAAAAAAATCCACTCATTCATATGCTGAATCTTACCAATTCATCTGGTTGCTGTCAGAGCATGGTTTGTCTGATTCAGTCTCTGAACTCTGTTCCAGGTTGCTTCCCTGGGTGTTTCCATTTGTGTTTTCCTGGAGATTGTTCCTCTGCTGCTGATGCTGGCGGATCATTTCTGCTAAAGTCTCCTGGACCTCAGCTATGTCTCTCTGGGTGTTCTGCAAGGCAGCCATCTCTTCTGAAAGGAGCACTTGGCAACCCTTCAGTTTTGACTGTCTGTCTACCACATCAGCTGAGTCAGTTCTTGAGTCACTTTGTGTCTCACACTTAGGAACTTCAGTTGTACTGCAGAGTTTTTCACCCATCTCAGCTGCAGTTTGAACCATTTCCTCAGGGGATGGGTCACAACTCTTCTCAGGAGCTGTCTGCTCACTGGGACACAGCACCGGACCCAACACAGCCTTCTGCAGGCCAAAGCAGTCTTTGGGTGGGTTCCACCACAGGTCATAGAGCAGTCTGTAAGCCACAAAGCCCTCCAAACTCCTGCAGGCATCCATGCTCTGAGAATTTGTGCTGTCCAGTTTGTGTCTCAGGTCATCACAGCCTAATAATGAGAAAAGGATTACAAATAGTTCATGGAACTTTCCAAAGACAAAGAGCAGATCCAGTAAATGAACCAGGAAACCCTGGAAACCCAAATCAGGGATTTACTCAGATGGCAGAGCAGTACACGAAGTATGAAAGCAAAAACATCTGTGGCATCTTTGTGAACACAATACTCTGTTCTAGCTAAGATGTTCTCATCAGCTACAGCAAATTTCCCTGGTCCCAAGCTGCAAAACACAAGAGTCACATAATCAAGAGCCACAAACTAAATGCACTGCATACTCTAAAGAAAGTGGAGGACAGGTTGGAGTACATGCAGCTATGAAATGAACACAGCATTCTAATGTCTCCCATCTCCCTTACAGAAGAGAATTCACTCAGTTTCCTACATCACTGACAGAGCTGAGCTTCCTTCCACAGTCAGGAATTTTCATTGCCCAGTGGCCTTTGCACTAGCCAAATTCCACAAGTTTCCACGGATATGGGTATGTCTTGCTGCTTCCAAACATTATTTAGCCTAGGAACATTAATGGGCACATCTGTGCTGGCAGGAAGAGCCCTGTCAGTGCCAGAAGAGACACGAGGAGAGACTTACCCTCAGGAAGGATGATACTGCAAATCTCCTGCATCAGAGTGAAATTCCCAGCATCAAAACTGCGGGTCACAGCTCCAAGAATACTTTTCACTGCCTCATCCCACATACCCGAGTGACAGCTCAGGGCTGCAAGGGCCAGGTCATGGGAGATATGGAAAAGCACCTACAGGAAGCACCAGAGAGCACAATCAATAGTTTTACTGCTAAGTGTGAGCTTATGACTGTTGTGGAAGAGCCCGGAAGCACATGACTTGACCAAAAACAATTTTAATGACAATGCAATTTACACAGTCTCCTTCATGCAGGAGATAGAGCATTTCTACATCATTCAGGGCTGTAAAATCAGCCACTGTGCTTGCCTGTGTCCTAGTAAACAGATGAGAAGTGGGAGCAGTGACTCACTGTGGTCACAGAGAAGAGCTGCAGGAGCACCAGTCTATGGACAGACCTTGTAAACTCCAGGATATTTTGACAAGCAGCAGCCCCATCTCCCTAAAAGTCCAAAACAAACCCCTGAATCAGTGCTGAGACTACTCAGCTCTGTCAATCACTCCCAGCCAGCACATCTCAGTGACCTCAGTGCTGACCCCCAACATCCTATGTCAGTTCTTACCCTGCACAGAAACAAATGCAGAAACTAACTGGTGCCTACACAAAGCTGTCCCAGCTGCTGATCATCTCTCTCCCAGACTATAACCCCATCCTGCAGCAGGGTGCAGACATCAGTTCTTTAGGAATGGCTGGTGCAACACCACAAAGTGGCTGGGTTTACTGCCTACGCCAAAGTAAGGCTTCATGCCAGCACAGATCAAAATCCATTTACCTGCTTTGGGTGTGTGTTGCTGGTTGAAGGAGGATGCTCGATCTTGCACAGCTGCTCCCGTGCACACGTGGCTCGTTCAGTGGTGTCCATGCCCAGTGCATTCTGCCACACTTCTGTCACCATGTCAAAAAACGAGGCCTCTCTGTTCAGCTCCCAGCTGTGGTAACAGGGGGGCACGGGGCTCTTTCGCTCACAGGGATTCCTTTCACTGAGGCACCTGCAGAGCAGTTCGTTCAGGCAGAAAACAAGGCTTTGTCCCTTTGACAAGGAGGAAAAAAAAAAAAAGCACTGAGCTGTTGCAACAAGGAAAACAATCCCTTGCTGACCACTGACTTGAGAACATCATGGCTGGTAGCAGCTTCTTGTGACAGAGCCTAAGGGAAGTCAGAAGGAAACCTCAGAACAAGCCAAAGTAGCCACCTGCTTCTCAGTCCACAAGAGATTTCAAATTCAAACCTCCAGCAGCTGGACTTAAGAGTTGGCTCATTTGTTCCTTTAATGTAAACAGCAAATGCTTTACTTCTTCTCATGATCAGTATTACACTTAAAAATTAATCCCACTTTCTCAGACACCTCTCATATGACTAACGAGCAGAGCCTACAGACCACCCCACCATGGCCCTCTGCAAAGGTGCACGCTGCTCCACAGGGTCATTGCAATATACTCCCAGAAAAATATTTTTAGGCAAAACCAGCTCAAAGGACCACTTGTAGACTATTAAGGTATGGGAAGTGGTGCCAAGTTAAGTTAATCTAGAGACAGACAACACTGAAGAAGGGGGAAAGGAAAGGACCAGACTCACAAATAAAGTTTTATGTTGCTGAAGGACTTCCTGAGCTCCCACCCAGTTCCTGGATAACAGCAGGTCTTGGGCACATCTCAAAGACAAAGTTGCTGACAACTCCTCCTCCCCAGATATCAGAGCAAGCTCAGCAGCAGTTTTAAGGGATGTCACATCCCCCTTTTTTGACAACACTTTAACCGCATCATAGGGTGAGGAAGCCCCCAGATAACTGAAAAAGATAAAAGCAAAAAAAAAATTGATTGGTACTAAAATAATTTTTAAATTGTATTGCAACACAGTAGCACAAATATGCAGATGAAGATAAACCTGTATTTTCCACAGGTTCTCAGAGCTCTCATCACTTTTTCTTATCCAAGTTTACTACAGACATATGGTGAACAATCTGATGCAAAGCTACAAAGGGGAAGTCACACAGCCTTAAAGTCAGGGACTGAAATCTCTGGTGGTCTGCATACCACACATGGCTTGGATGAGTAATATAACTAAATAAATTCAAGAGACAAAGGTTACATGCAGCTGTTTGTCCCTACTGCATTTCTCTGAGTTTCGTGCAAATCCTTTCACAAGTGTGATACCTACAAAAATGCCAGAACTGAAATCAGCATCAAGCAGAAGACACTGCTCCAGCCAAAATATTTCAAGTGGTATTAGTAATTTTGGTAGTCACAAAGTTAAAACACTCCAGTTGGAGCAGGATAACCCAATGACCAGGTTATTAGCTAAGGCTTCAAGAAACTCAAGATGAACTGCTGCACTGCATTTTTCCAGTGGAAAGGTTGGAAATCTCACGTAAGACTTTTTGTAGACAACATAATCTTAGTCTTGCTAGACTAGTTTTCAAAAACTTCCAGTAATGTCTGTGGAAAGAGATGGCTCTACTGTAATATGGCATTTGGATCTTTTGCTCTGAACTGCTCTCTGGAGCTTCTTTTCCCACCTACATTAGAGGGAATTTAGTGAGATCAGGCTCAGAAAGCACCTTATACAACCAATGACCAGACCAGTTAAGAGATTGCAGCTGCTACAAACCCAAGAACCTTCTTTGTTTTAGGCATGGAACCAACTGTCTTCTCCCCAGTAACACTCACCACTTGGCAGCCATGGAATAATGACCATCTTTCTCTAGCAGAGCTGCCCAGCTGGTGTAGAGATCCTTCAGAATTGGATCTTCTGGACGCAGCCTGGCCTTAGCCATTACAATCGCTTCCCTAATGCACATAAGGGAAACCAGACAGGAAAGTTAATCTGACCGTGTGCAAAGAGTGAACCAAAATGTCAAATCCACCCCACAAGAAAACCAAGACGAAGTGCTAAACATAAATATCCAGCAACCTGTAAAAGTTGTTCACTTTCAGGAGCTCGATGGCCTCATAGACTTTATGGATGGACAGGAGATGGGAGGCGGCCTTCACGTATTGCTCCTGGAAACACAGCTGCTTGGCAAAGGCTTCCACTGTCCAAACCCAGGCCTGGTATCCAACTGCAAAAGGGAAGGCAACACCATTGGAGGCAGTTCTGTAACTGGAAGAATTCCTGTGGGATACCATCACTGGTTTCTTCAAAGTGTACCTCTTCTCTGCCCCAAATTAGTTTCTTACTTCTTAACCATCCTAACACAAGTCAATGAAGCAGGGCAAAACCGGGCCTTGAACACGACTGCAGGACTTCACTGCCAGTAAAATAACTTAAAAGCATACTCAAATCAGCAGCAACCTGTAAGGACTGCTAATCATATTACAAAGAACCAATTCTTGAGTTTCTGTCCAGAACCACCAGAATGAGGGGACCCTCGGCAGCCAATTCCACCAGCTTATGTGGTGTGAGAGCAAACATACCCATGGGTGACATGGCCACGAGCTGGTCTGTCAGCTCCCCCCTCTCAGCAGCTGCCTGGAGGACACCCTTCATGTCTCCTTTCCACAGCATGAGCTGCTGGAAGAGCTCTGCGTGCCCATTCTCCAAGTGGTGCTTTCCTGTTGGAAGCAAACACACTTCCCATCAGCATGAGTGCAACAGCATCATTTGTCACAGTAAAATAGCTTGGCTAAAGTGAAATCATTCAAGCTTAAGGTATGGCAGGTTTGCATCTGAAAGATGTAAAAACTAACTGGGAAGATGTATATTCTTCTCACACAGAGCTGCATTCTTAATCCTAGACTATAATCCACAATAAAGAAAACTCAAGAATTTTTCCCAATTTGTTTTCTACTTGAATATAACAGTTACAATGGACACATTCTTTGTGCCACTTACCTTCCATATCAATCATCTTGTGCAGAGAATCCCTATCTGTGAACAGCCCCAAGTGGATGCAATCCTTGAGGTCAGGGGACACATCTTCATTATTACCTAAACCAGATAAGAAGAATGAATACTTAGGATTTAATAGAAAACTGGGAACAGTTTTGTAGTAAAACAAGTCACTGTACCACTCAACTGCTGGCAAATACTTCTGTCTTCTACTTTCTTTCCTGTACAGCAGATTTAACAATTTGCTGGTCAACACTCAGTACTTAGATCTAAGTTTGATACAACAACTAGTCACACTCTTTGATAAAGGTGAGGATTTAAGAAAAATAATGTTCTGTGGTTGAAGTCAAGTCCCTGGACACTTGATTCTGAGTACTTGAGAGCACCTACCCTCTCAGTATTTTAGTTTTATACCAATACCTTTAGTTTTCAGACATGCAGCCAGCCTCAAGCAGTCCTGATGCAATTCATCTTTTGATCTGTGATCCATTAATGTGCTGAAGGGCAGAATAGAACGAGGCTTCTTCTTCTTCAGAGAGGCATCAGGAGCTGAAAAATCAGACACATTTTAGTCACTGCTGCTGCAGTTACAGCAGAACTCCTCAACATAATTTTAAAATCACCCCCTTCTTTCTCTGGCACTTACTTGGTGTCACATTAGGAAGGGAAGCTGCAGCCAAACAAGTCTAGAATGGGGAACTCTGCCTTGACACAGGACCGTTAAAAATCCTTGAAACATACTAACCTGGTTTCTCTTTAGGTGGATCCTTTCTCACAGGAGCAGCTTTCTGGGTCACAAAAGGCCTTGGCGAGCTGAATGAAGAATAATCACATGCAGATGAAGATGCATCCCTGGACACTGTGGAGTCAAGTGATTTGAAAAAAGGAAAAGCAATGAATGGAAATGCACACAGAAAAATTAAAACATTCACATTCTGTTACATTAATTTCGAAACATACAGAAACCAAGCTTTGCTTTGCCATAGAACTTAACAGCTTTTAAGGGAAAGGAAGTATCAAGAAAACAGAGAACTGTCAGAAGGCTAAATGAGATGTCAAGAGACACCAGTGAAGATCCACCTGTATTGTAAGATTTATCCATGCTGATCAAAAATGGCATTGTTTCAAGCCAAACATGGTAACTCTGTTCATGAGGCCAGAATCTTGTTATCTAAAGACAATTAGTCCCAAACTAGTTTAGAAAATTACAAAAGGCATTCCAGAGCCTTTTTCCTCCAAGTGGACAATTTCAATAAAACCATACAATGAGAAAATCTACATGAAAATTAAACTTGGTGATGCTCTGAGGGCTGAACAGTCTGGAAACATTGAACTAAGATGATTTGATTATTACCAGTCACAGAGGCTTTATCAGCCAACTCTGCCTCCTGAGCTTCTTTTTCTCCTTCGTGGTCTGACACTCCATTTTCCTCCAGCAACATTTCCTTCAAGCTGTCATCTCCATTCATGGCATCACTTGCATCCTGCTTGCCTGGACTCTTGCCTAGAGGCTTTTTCTTCTTCTTGGCTTTGACTTTTGGCTGCATACTTCTTTTCTTCTCTAATTCTACACTCTTTTTGCCTGTAAAAGGTGGCAATTTTAGTGAATTAGCTGCCTGTCTCTCAAGATCAACATTTAGTTTTCAAATAAGGACACTCAATCTAAACCTAGACACAGTTTATTCCTGAAGAGGAAGCAGATTTGGAATTCAGCACAACTTGCATCATTTCAACACGGCAACCCTCCATTTCTCATCACCTTCAGGAAAGATCTTCTGTTTGAATACACTCACCCTGAGGAGGCCGTGTATGTTCCTGCTTGGAGATGTGCCATTTGTGAACAGAAAAATCATCTGCTCCTGTATAAACACAATCTGAATCCACTGGTGACCACTGCACGCTCAGCAGGCGGCCCTGGTGCCCTCGGTAGTTGCAGAGTGGCTCTTCCTTCATCACATCCCACACCTTGGCAACAAGAACGAAATGCAGTTACTCAGAAAGTCTCTTCTTCACCTAATACTCTGCATTTTCTCATGATTCGCACATGTAGGAACTTCTCTTTTGGGATTTTGCAGGGGTATTTCAAATACCAACATGCAGATGGAGAAAATGCAGGGCTTCCTTTGTTTGCATCGATACAGTTGCACATCCTTCTTTTCTAAGGATCCAAAAGTGCTAACATGAAAACCTTAATGACTGGCTTACAAATCAATTCACAAATCACAAAATAATCTGCATATCAGGTATCCAGAACCAGCAGATGGTTACCAAAGGTAAATTTGCAGTACTTCAAAAGTTTATCTCACAAAAACAAGTTTTGCTCTTTAGTCAGCTGTGGAATGGATGACTTAAAATCCAGTTCTGAGATGCTTTGGACAATACCTGTGCAGTGCCATCATAGCAAGCAGACACCAATCTTCCCTTGTGGTGGGGGCTCCAAGAAAGACTTGTGATTTTAGCTGTGTGCCCAGCCAGAGTTCGAAAAGGCTCTGTTATCATCGAAGGACTTTCTGAAGAGTTCTCTGAAAGAAAAAAGAAAATTATTAAGTATGGCCAGAAAGACAAAACAGAAATAAACCAAGAAAAAAGATGCCAAGACAATATAATCTGCAAACTGTTACCTACAACACTCTTCAGATTATGCACATAAATGGTGGCATTGATGGAGCCTGAAGCTATCAGGTAACTCAGCTCTGGCTGGGTCACGTCCTCATGGTGCCAACGAATGGCATTGATCAGTTTGTGATGCTGCTGGATAGTGCAGAGCAACTTCAAGTTTGGTGCCTGAAATATTTCAATTGATCTGAAACGTAAGAACAACAGTGTAAAAATTCCAGTAGTTGGTGAAAATGGGAAAACTTTTATGTTACCTTGCATGAGCAGAATGGGAGCACGTGAATTAAGAGTAACTGAGTTTCTGCTTTCTGGATTCAACTCGAACCCTGGTTTTACAGATCAGCAAAAAAACAGGGTTTCAACTATGAGTGGATCTTTGAAAAAGAATTTAATGTGATAATGAGGATCCTCCATGCCAAGAGCAACAAGGTACAACAAACAACAGCAGGAATGCTGTATTATCATGATTCAAATACATCAGCAGTGAAAGAACAGACACGAACCAGGGCAACAAAAAGCGCTTTTGCTTCACCACAGTGACTCCAGTCAAGATCAGCACAGACACCCCCTTAACCTACAAGTGGAACATACCCATCCTCATTGCCAAGAGCCAGGAGTTTGCCATCTGGTTTCCAGCTGATCTCTGTACGTGCAGGCAGCTTGTGCTGCAGGAAGAAGACACAATTATCACCAGAAACTCTTAAATCTCTCTCACACACATTCAACAGAGCGAGGCTGGCAACTGGACAGAGCTGCAATTAGTCTGCAAAATGGAAGTCATAAAAGTGTCCATTGCTTTTGTAGCAGTGACATAAACTTGAGCAATTAAGACTGAAAGACCTGACGCAAGAACCAATGATTGTTTTTATCAGTTCTGGGAAATATTTCGAAGTTTTATCTGGACTCCAGTAGGACCTGGATGTTTCATCTCCTTACACTCCTTGGAAAGCACCAGGCATTGCAAGCAAATTCTATCATATTTCAAAAGAAACCAAAGTTTACTCGTAATTATCCTTATTCATTCTAATTCAAACAAAAAGTACTTACAATTTACAAATGATCATTTCAATGCCTGTGACATTACTCTCTTAACTCCCTGAGAGTCTTCATTCAAGGAAGAAGGCAAAACCCAGCTGATACAAATCAATACCCTTTGACTGACTTCAGCTGACTTCAAAGAACTGAAGATCCAACCCACTCCACTTATTTTATACTTTCAATTAAGAAATGACTGATGACGCTTGAGAAGATACTCAGTGATCACCAACCACTGTGCACTGGCTGCAGTATAAATGGAAACAGCCTCCTGCAAAATCATTACTGTTTTTAATGAAAAGTTTGTTTTAAAAAGCTCACGGTTGAAGCAAGGGAACTAAAGGAATTGAGGTAAATAACCCATGCATGCCCCCCACGTGGCGTAAGCTAGGACATGAGTCAGGATGTCACTTCCAGTGCTTTGGAACTGGAAAGCTCTGTATGAACCTATTACTTTAAGCAGCCACACACAGCTTTAAAACCAAACTCTATCCTCCAATTTACCCTTCCCAGTTAAGTAAATTACAGTGTCGAAAATTAAGCAACTGATGTCAGAAAAAGATGTGCCATGTTGACACTGGCAGAAAAAAAATACTAACCACCCTCTTCAGACACAAATATATAAACTGTTTAAATAGTTTGAGTCAGTTAGTGTCTCTGAAGTTCATCTGTGGAGACTGAGGGCTTCAAGTTTTTTGTTACAGATACATCACAAAGGCAAAATCAGAAACATACAACTACAAGGCCATGGAAACTCTGGCATGGTTACTATGAATCCATAAAACCCCCTCAAATTCATACTTACTTTGATTGAATTGGTGTCTCGGATGACTTTGTTGATGTCATTTGCTTCTCCATTAAGCTTCCAGGGATTGTGTTGAAAAACAATTCCTTCTCCAGCACAACTATATAAAGTTACAGAAGGCTGTTCACCTTCTTCTCCTATCCAACAGGGAAAAAGAGCTAATTATGCTCTGTTTCTCATCAGTCTTAACAGAATTAATCCCTCCCACTACAAATCAAAACATTATTTCAAAAAGCAATATACATCCTTCAATTGCCTGTGGTGCAGCAGCAGGAAATTCTCACAGTACAACCCTCTGAAAGGAGCTCTCATTCCTACCAACACATCCCTCATAGCACAATCACTGTGAACACTAAAATTCCCTTCAAATTTTGGTCCTTAAAAGAAGAAACTCCAAGTTGTGTGAGAAGAGCTGAAGTTCAAATGGCAGAAACTCTGGAAGCTGGATTTGATTTGATGCAATTGCTGCAGGAAGCCTGTGAAGCTCCAGGTCTGTAACACCCTGAAGCAAGCCCAGAGGTGTGGTGCACTACTCTCACCTATTTCCTGAAGGTACCAGAATTCACAAACTACAAGAGTTTGTACCCTTGCAAAGCTGTTACCAGTCCCTCAAGCAGAACACATTCTTAGCTGCTCCAAAGGATTGCCACCAAGGAAATGGGGCTCCTTCTCCTCAGAGGGGAAGGAATAGCAGCTTCATGGCACCCGTGTGCTCTGCATGGAGGTTTTATTTTGCCACAAGGTGTTGGAAGACTCACCAGAAGTCAGAGGAGGAGTTGGAGGCCCCCAGGCTAATGTGTACACAGTCTTCTTGTGGTAAGTACTGGAGATCTGAGGTGGCTTGTTCTTAGCACTGGGCAGGAAGATAAAGAAGCACGGGCAGTCAGATTTCAGCAAACGGAAATTAAAAACAGATAAAATCAAAGCAACATACTTGAGATACCAGGTGCTTTAATATTCTAAAGCCATGGCTCAACCAAACTTTCTTTAACATATGCTGTAGGACACTACTAAAATTGTAACACAATTGTGCTGGTGACCTTCCATTCCTTGCTGCTCCCCCTTCCCTGAAAATGTCTTTCTGGCAAAAGCCCTCCTGAACTGATGTCCTCCCACAGGTGATCTCTTGTCATGCAACTCTAACTTAAAGCAAGTTTACCTTAAGAAGCTCACAGATATAACACAGATGAAAAATCCAACTGCTAGGCTAATTTTAATTTAATCCTACTCATCTAACAGCAAAGGTACCCCTCAGGAAAGACCACACCACAGCCCTGTATGGTAACACACCAGCAGGATCTGACACTAACGAATTTGAAAGCTGCTTTTTTACCTGCTGGACAAGGTGTCAAATATGCCAACTTTTCCATCATCTGTTCCAAAAGCCAAGGAACCTTCCTTAGCTGGATGCCAGGATAACTACAAGAAAAATAGAAAAAGACACATAATGACTTAAGCTACAAACACTTTAGTGCTAAATAATAAACAAAGGGAAAATGTGGAAAGTGATGAGGAAGGACTACGTGCCACATCCACCCTTCCAACCACAGCCACTCGATTTGATCACTCTGCTCTGAGTATCAAAGGCTTTCCCCCTTTCAGTTATGATGAGATAAGATGCAAGGGACTAAATGATTAAAATGCTATTTGATACCTACATTACAAAACAGAAATAGCTGCCAGCTATTTTACCAGGCAGTGGCTTTTGACAAACCGCTGGTTAAACCCCAGCTGAAGAGACCTGTGTTGGTTGTATTTGTTTTTGTAGTTGTTTTTTGTATCTGTCAAACTTCCTAGCAGAGCAAGGGCAACCATGGATGAAGCAAGGAAGAATCACGAAGGAGGAGAAAAGTGAAAAAGTAACATAACAGCCAGCTGGACTTCAGCTTATTTCCACTAGATGTAAATGCAAGCTTCTAGGATTGTAAATGGGTCTAAAAATTTGTTGCCAGATTCTAAAATATATTGTATACAGAAAGAATTGAGTATAAAATGAACAACTTGGCTTTATCTCTTTTTAGCTGGGAAAAACCGTCAGAGTGAGAGAGAAAAACATACTTGAAAAAAAATGAGTGAAAAGAAGAGATAAGGGGAGGAAAGGAAGAATCCAAAGCACACTTACTGCTGTAACCTTGGACTTTATGCTTTGCCAGAAGGTTTTAACATCATAAATATTGTTCATGGACAAAGTATTCCACACACGGATCATGCTGTCTCCAACCCCGATGGCAAGACAGCCTGTGTCCACAGGGGAGAAGGCAAGGCTGTAGACAAATCCCCCAAGGGAGGGCATGGTCCAGCTGCAATCCAGAGTTGACAGATCCCAGCATTTCACCTGAAGAATGTTTAAGGAACAAGGAATGGTTAAATACAGAGTGACTGATAGGACAAGAAAAAGCAAAGCAAAAGTGGAATGAAGAATCAAAGGGTCAAATGCAAGGCTTGAGAGGATGTGATCTGCACCCAGAGGATCCCATGTCACAGGCAGAGCTGCAGTAGCTGCAAGACTGGAATGGACACAAGGAATACATTTTACTAAGTTTCTCTTCCAATTTCAAAACAGGACACACTCTGCTGCCTGTAAAACACTAAAGATTGAAAAAGAAAACCCGATAAAAAAAGAGATGCATTAGTTTGTACAATTAAATGATTTTAAGAAGGAAAACCAGGCTATTTAAAAGCAAAACATTGAGGAAAAGAAGTGGAAAACACCTTTCATTAAAGTCCAGAATGTCATAAACATTCACTCCACCACGGTAAGAGGTTGAGCTTATAAACTAACAGAAGCACACACAACCTGTGCTCAGAACAAATGTTATAAACTGCTGCAATTAACCCACTTCAAGAGAAAAACTGTGGCCCTAAAAGGGTTAGTCTCACTCAGTCAAACTGCGCTGTAGAGGCATTCCTATGTTAATTTTTAAATGGTTCTTACATCTCTGTCCATTGAAATGGAAAAAAGGAGCTCTTTGTCTTGGTGTTTCACAGAACTGAGATTGAACACAATTCGGGAGTGGTTTTGTCCTTCTGAAGATCCCAGAAGAGTCCACTTGCGTTTGCCAGGCTGGGTCAAATTCCAAAGGAGTAGTTCTCCTCTGTAAAATTGAAATTTATTTAAATTTTACACTTCGGAAGAACAACACAGGCTCTATACAGACTACATCACAAATACCCTGCAAGTCAGGAGTAACAGAGTTCTGCACACATCCACTGCCTACATAAAGCTACACACACAAACAGCACCTGAAAACTGACATGACATTTTTTCCCAGCAGACAACCACAATTAGTGCTATTAGCAGTCAATATTCAGTTAGATTGTAGGATAAATTATGGGACAAACAGCAATGTTCTCAAAGTCTGAACTCTAACTGTTGGCCTGTTCTCTCCTGTTACACCGGAAAGGAAGGAAGAAGGGGTTCTTTTCTACTCAGCACTTCTTTCAGTACCAACAAATGAATCTGCAGCTGCTGCTGCTCCCCAGGCTGCTGAGTGCCCCCTTACCCAAAGCCACTGGACAGGATCTCAGTGGCACGGCCAGCAGGCCAGTGCACAGTCAGCCAAATGCGCTCCTTCACCGCCGGATCCACGGCTCCACCTCTCCTCTTGGTGGGTGGCAGCTTCAGAGTCATCACACCTGCAGAACCAGAGGGATCACTGCACCTCACACATCAAAATTCCCAAACAGACACAGGAGTTGTGTGAATCTGCAACTTGAAGTACATTCCCCATGCTTTAAGCACACAAAGGCTGCAGCTCAAGAGCTGTTCCACACCTTGTTACTGTTTATCTCTTACTTACTCCTGCCTCTGGTACAGCTCCATACTCGTATGGTTTGATCCTTGCTTCCAGAGGCCAGGTAACAACCTTTCTTCGTGGCTGTGTCCTGTGTCAGCTCCCCGTTTGGAACTTTGCCTTCCTCTGAAGGAGCTGCTGAATACCATTGAAATCGTGTTATTACGCTTTAAAATTCAAAGCCTCATAAAAATGAGCTGAATATTACCTTGATTTGTATCAGAACATGTTTTATTGAACTTATCAGTTGCTTAGCTACTTACTAGCCTTCTATAAGCAATTCAGTCCTCTAGAAGGACATTTACATGGACTAAAAATTACTCCAGAAACTGTTAATCATGTGTACATACCCTGGAGCTCATCCTGCCACGCAGGTAACCTTTCTTCCCCAGGCACAGGGCACCAGGCCAGGCAGTGTATTTCATCCTCGTGGCCTCTCAGCCGGTGCACAACTTCTCTCTTCCTGCTGATGTCAATTACAACCACCATGCCATCCTTGTAGCTGAAAGCAGAGATTTAAATTAATGAAGAGATTCTTGGATGCTTGTGGAATAATATCTGAGGTGATTTACAGGCTCTTTCCAGGGTCACTATCACCCTATTACAGAGAAGCCAGCCTGGACCATGACACTGTTACAGATTCCTTTCACAGTCACCCTATTACAGAGAAGCCAGCCTGGACCATGACACTGTTACAGATTTCTTTCACAGTCACCCTATTACAGAGAAGCCAGCCTGCACCATTACGCTGTTACAGATTTCTTTGCCTTGGCAGGTTTACCAAATCTAAATGTTATTTCTAATTTGTTTTACTCCAAAAGTAAAAGAACAGCCACCAAGACCTCTTAAAATTAGTCTTTCAACCATGTAGCAAAACCTCACAATTAAATTCTTGCAGCAGAAGAGTGGAAAACAAAATATAACGAATATTTACTAATGAGCATTTACCCAATGGCCACCAGGTTTTCATGATGAGGAGAACAGGTGAGGCAGAAAACTGTCCGAGGCTCTGGGAAGAACTGCTGGCTGTCGTTTCTGTTGTGCCAGTAACAAACAATGACACCTTTCTCATCACCAGACACAATCAGATCTTTCACAAGAGGCGACCAATGCAGTGCCGAAATTGCATTCTGAAAAAAAAAAAGGATTGAAAACGTTTAAAGCTGGTTTACTACAATCTAGCCAAGGATAACAGGCAGAAAATAATCTGTGAGCACCCCCAGCATCAGTGCTGTTTGTTCCTGAGTGTCTCAGTTCTTTTAGGACGGATGTAGTTGCTCACAGGGAGTCCTGAGACACAGTAATTCTTCAGATACACATTTAGCCTGTCCTGTGGGCAGCAGTAACTCGCTGAGATCATTTTAAGCCAGCTCGGCTCAGCGGCAATGAGTCCAAACCACGAGCACGCTGCTTCACTGCGGCTTTGATGGTAACCAGCAGCTCATTAAGGTGATGTAACAGCGCTGCAGGCTAAGAACAAAGAGCCGGCCAGGAGCGTCCAACGCATCTAATTCCACCGGGTCTCAAATTCACTTTTGGGCACAGCAGCCTCCCCGTGCTCTGTGTGCGAGCCCCAGAACACCGCAGCCAGCCCGCGGCTCCCCCTGTCCCCGTGTCCCGGGGCTCCCACCTGGTGCAGGCTGTACTCCAGCACCGCCGACAGAGTCCCGCTGTCCCAGATTTTGACGCTTCCGTCGTCGGAGCTGCTGGCGCAGAGGCTGCTCTGCCCGGGGCAGTGGCAGAAGGCGAACCCGGAGATCCTGTCCGTGTGCCCGATGAGCTCCCCTGCGGCGACAGCGACAAAGCGTCACGGGACACGCAGAGCCTTCCTACACCTCCCGGATCCCGAAATCCCGGGGCTCCCGCCGCCGCCGCCTCCCACGTGCCCTCCCTGGGCTCCCGGTGGCGGGGAGGCCCCGCGGCCCCGCTGTACAGCGCGGGGGACCGGGGACGCGAGAGAAGCTTGTGACGGTACCGTAAAACGCGGGCGCGGCGGCGGCGACATCCAGCAGGCAGACGCGGTGCCTCGCCGCGAAGCCGAAGAGGCGGCCGTCGCTGCTGGCGTCGCTGCAGCGGCTGCTGTACCAGTTGGGGGAGGCGGGCAGCGCCCGCACCCCCATCCCCGTCCCCATCCCCGTCCCGGTCCCGGTCCCGGTCCCGGTCCCCGCCGCCATCGCCCCGGGTCCCCCCGCGCCGCCCCACGTGCCCCGGGCGTTGCCGCCGAGCGCCGCGCACGCCGCCGCAAACTGTCGCAAACCGCGCCCCAGTCCGTACGCCCGCCCAGGGCGCTGCCGCAAAGCGAGGCCGGGAAGATGGCGGCGCGTTGGGCGCTGGGCGCGGGTGAGGCTGAGGGGGCGCGGCGCTGGTTTGGGAGGGTCTCGCTTGAGAGGAGGCCAGGGAGTTGATCGGAAAAGGGGAGCAGCTCACGTATGAGGAAAGGCTGGGAGAATTGGGATTGTTCAGCCTGGAGAAGAGAAGTGTGGGAGCGACCAAGTTGCAGCCGTCCAGTGGCTGAAGAGAGCCTACAGGAAAGATGGAGAGAGACTATTTACAATGGTCTGGGGTGACAGGACAAGGGGGGATGGCTGCAAACTGACAGAGAGTAGGTTTAGATTAGATACTATGAAAAAATTCTTCCGTGTGAGGGTGGTGAGGCCCTGGCACTGGTTTCCCAGAGAAGCTGTGGCTGCCTCATCCCTGGAAGTGTCCAAGGCCAGGCTGGACGGGGCTCGGAGCAACCTGGGATAGTGGAAGGTGTCCCGGCCCATGGCAGGGCATGGGACTAGATGGTCTTCAAGGTTCCCTCTGACCCAAACTATTCTGTGATTTTATGCTTCTGTTCATGCCTTGCTCACTGTTCCTTCCCTTCAGGTGCTGCCTGGGCTCGGGGTCTGCTCAGCTGGGCACGGCCGGAGCGGTGAGTCTGGCTCTGTCACCCATCCCTCGCTGCCCTGGGCAGTGGGACAGGCACTGCCCTGCTCGGGGGTACCTGGGGCTGGGTGCCTGGTGCCTGGTTTGGCCTCCTCACCCAGCCCTGGAGCTGTGGGGAACAGGTCCCTCTCTCCCCCTCTGGGGTCCTTCTGTGCATTTAGAGCTCGTGCCATGATGGAAGTGTCTCTCTCCTCACTTCTTTCTGCTGGACATCCATATTTTCCCTGACTTTATGGATCAGGTCACAGTAATGTGGTACCTGTGCTGTCCCCAGTCACTGCTTTTCTTAGTTGCTGAGGTTTCCCCTCATTCTGGAGGAATCCCATAGTTGTGGTGTAGGAGCACTGGTACTGCCAAGCTGTATCCCTGCAAATAGCTGAAAAAAATATTCCATGACACTGAAATATGTGTATTATGCTAATCTCTGCTTTTAGGATGTGAACAATGCTGTACAATGCGCTTTTGAAATCAGCATGCTCTGTCTGCCTGTCATTTTTAAGATGCTTTGCATGGGTTGGCCACACACACAAAGATGTTCAAGGCTTAGTAAAACCCACAGTATTTGGTCTTGAACTCATCTGTTTGTTGTAGTCAGGAATGGCTGCCCAGTGCTGCTTTATCCAGGCAGCAGGGGGCAAAATGTAGCTTGGTTTTTCAGAATCTGAGGTGAGCAAAATGCCTGCAAACTGATTTTACTGCTGTCAGCTGTCTGGTTTTTGTATTGACTTGATTGTGTTTTGGAAGTAGTTTAGAACACCTCTCTTCAAATTTCACAATGTTTATTAACCTCTAATGCTCTGAGATACTCAGCCCCTTGAAAAAACTAGAAATTTTCACTGCTAAAGGTGTTGTTGGTAAAAGTTAAAAAGTGTGGAAAGTACCTTGGAAAAGGTATAAATGGTTTGTGTGAGTCCTGAACCCCATGAGAACATCAGAACAGAGGTGACTGTGACTTTGTGTGGCAATCTGAGGACACTCAATGTGGAATCTCATGTTATACCAGTGTTCATGGCTGGCTTTAGGAAGCCTGAGGCTTTTTGTTGAATTAAAAAGGCCTTTCAGCATAAGCTATGAAGGACTTTAATAGTTTGATTTTGTGAGTAGGCAAATGTGTCTGTTCTTTATCAAGACAGCAAATTCACAATTTTCCAGATAGACTGGGCAAGGACAAAGAACTCTTGTGTTCAGCAGCTGAGGCTGTGGTCTTGTCTTGCAGGTGGCTGGCATCTGGTAGCCTTTTTCCTCTGTCATGCATCCACACAAGCACATCTCTGCAGAAAATTGGGAAGTGGGAGAAAAAGAACAGGATTGTTTACCCTCCACAGCTGCCTGGAGAGCCTCGCAGACCAGCTGTAAGGATACACCTGTGAATGTCCTTACCTGTGAATGTTGAGCAATTTCTGACCAGATTGTCACTGCTTGCACAGGGTGACTGCACAGGGCACTAGTCTGAAAGCTTATTTGCTTGTTATGTACGATTTTATTCAGTTTGGCTGTATTGTAGAAGTTAATATCACTTGGAATGTTTTCCATCTCTAAATTTTATTGGAGCCTTGAGTTGCTTGCAGCTGATCACCTACTTAATGTGTGGTTCAAGCTACAAGGGGCCCATCCTCTGTAGAAGTCTCTGAACTACAAGGAGGTAGAAATTGTCAAGATTTGATATTTTGGAATTCCATTGTTATAATTTTTCTTCATTGGGAATTAATGTGTTGTGGCTTCTGCTAGACATATTGCTCAGCAAAGTAAAAATATTTACATCTCAAAAGAAAATGGGATTTTTTGGGCGTGTATTTTGGGGGCCATGGGCATTTAGTGATTGTTCCTGTGAACATTATGGCCTAGGACATAAAAATCCCTGCTGTGGACTGTGCTGAGTGATGCAGTGTGTGTGAAAATGCAGCTATTGACAGACTCGTTTATTAAATCAGTGTTTTACCTGTTTATCAAGAGTGCCATCTCTTTCAAATTTGTATTGATGTTAGATTCTACTAGCTGGTGTTGGTCCCTGTTAGTAATAATGTTAAATGGCTCTGTGGAGGCAGATCTTTGTGCCAATCAAACTTGAAACCCTTTTCACTTCTGAAGGGCTAATTAAGTTCATTCTGGTAATATTGTTTATTTACTCTGCCAGTAAGTTGAGCTGACAGCAGGGTAATATTTTTAAGGCTGCATGGGCATGTCAGTCTTTGCTTCTAAAGGTGGAGAGGATGAGAGGAAAAGATGGTGAAAAACCTTCTGATTATCCTTTTCAGGGACTTCTGCTTATAAACTAAGTGACATAAGATTGTATTAAAATTTCCTGTGGGCCAGCACCTTTTTTTAGTGTTTTTACTTTCAAATGTCAAAGCTGTGCTTGATATGCTGTTCTCCTAGTAGGCAGAGCCATGCTTTTTTGTTCCTAGTAAGAACATAGATTGTGGAGCAGACATGGATGCTCCATTCCTGTTTTCACAGCAGAATTATTCATCCTTTAACTTTTTTCTTTTTGCCCCTAGGAAATATATCACTGTCGGAGGGAAATAAAATACAGCAAAGATAAGATGTGGTATCTGGCAAAACTGGTGAGCAAAGAGTACTTTGTACTGTGCTTGTTAGAATGCAAAATTTAATTGCTGTATTTGTCTTAACAGCCTCATTCAATCACAGTTTAATCAGCATCTTTATAACAGAGTCCTGGGGATGAGCATGGATCTGGGCAGGGAATGGCTGTTTGTAGTTTGGTTTAGCTGTAAGATATTATATTGAAGAAATGGTAATTAAGGAAACTACAGTATTTTTGCTTTTATAATAGCAGTATAATTTAAGTAATGTCTTCTGAATGAGAGAAAGGAAATATTTGTCATTGCAGAAGTTAATTTTAACACTTTGTCTGCAGATAAAAGGAATGTCCATTGATCAGGCTCTTGCTCAGTTGGAGTTCTGTGACAAAAAGGGAGCGAAGGTGATCAAAGAGGTAAGTAGAAATATTTTTTAACACTCCTGGTTTCCAGAAAACTTTAAAATCAATACCTGTCACCAGAAGTTTGGAGGTGTTGCTACTTCTGTGGGGTTTTATGTTTCAAGTAAGCCTGTTGGAAGCACATTCTAACAACATATTTTCGTTGCCGTTATGTAACATTGTGACTTATGAATATGTTGGGGTCACTTGTGCTGGCTGTTTTAATTTGTCACCATGAGAAATTCTGTGTGGGTGTCCTCTCTAGCAGTGCTTGGTGTTAAGTTCATGGTAAATGGTGCAGAATCCTGGTCACTAATGGCTGCTGCATCTGTGTGCTTTGGTTCTCTAACTGTACGAGGTGAAGGATATTATTAAGGAGAGGACTGAGTTCTGTAAAGGCACAAAAGCTTTGAATACACTGTAGTGGTTTGGATTCTCAAACTACTCATTATCTTGGCTGAAGCATTGATTTCTGACATAATTATGGCAAAGGAGTGTCCTGTGTTAGCTGAAAATATTGAATGGACCAAGTTCATTTTGCCCACCTTGGAATTTATTTCTAGTCTGATGTCTAATTACACAAAGGTCCATGGATGGAAGGCTGACAAATGCTGCTGGAAACCATCTCCCCAAAAATGTAATAAAATTGTCCTGAGGCTTTTCCATTCTATGCAAGGAACATCTTTACGTAAAAGATGTTTGTCTTTTAATAATTTTTATCTCTATGAAATACTTTTTCTATAACTTACTTAAACTTTCAATTGCTTCCATGTTATCTAGAGATAAGAAATAGCATTGCTTGAATTCCTCCTCAGTATTTCCATTTCTTTTCCTTTTGTTACAGGTTCTGTTAGAAGCACAGGAAATGGCTGTAAGAAAGCATAATGTGGAATTCAAATCAAATTTACATATAGGTACATTTTTTTAAATTTAGTGCATTAGAAAAATGTCATCTCACTCTATCCTACCCTATGAAAATGTTTTATATTTAATAAAGTTTTGATGCTTCAAATCAGCAGAAGTGAATAGAGGACAGTTTCTGCTAAACTTAACTTTACCAAAACGTGAAAGGCACATGTCTGCAGCATTTTTAAGATGGAGAGTGGAATTTCTGCTCCCTATTGAACAGAAGGTCCTGAAGAGGAAGATGCTTGACATGAATGTGAAAGACCAGACAACAAGAAGCAAACTGTTTCTAGTTTTTACTGTTGCCAGTCAGAGATGCTGGGAGCTTTGTCTGTGGCTGGTACAACTTGATTTGCAGGATCAAAGTTAAACTTCCATCAGAAACAGTATAAAAGTAAATGGGTATTGACTGTAAACTTCTTAATAAAAGACTTTGCTATAGATGATTTACAGGATAAGCTTTTAATAACTAAAGCACTTTTTAGCCTAGAAAAATGTTAAAGAAATATTTACTTGTAGGTGGTTTTAGGCCCATGAAAAACATACTTGTTTTGTCTAATGTGGTATAAATTTTACTTAACTGACCTCATAAGCTTAAAGTCACCTGGACTGTAGAGCAGATTTGATTAGAATTCTTTGGAGCCTTCCAGGCCTCTGCCACAAGAAGGCTGAGCTGCTAGTGCAGGACTGGACGTGCAGATAATGAAAATACCTGTGATGAATGCAATAAAGGGAGAAAGGAGGGAAAATGAAGTCTGTAAGACTTCACAGGAATTCATGAGACAAACTACTGAAAGGCAGTGAAATGAATACCACCTTCAGAAGAGCTGTATAATCTAGTAAGTGCTCAGTGTGATTTGTCCTTCACCACATATTTATCTTTGTGTGCCTGCTTTGTAAATTCACCTTTTTGGTGCTCCCGAAGAGTGTTAATGCAGCTCACGGGTTCCTCTGCAGCAGTGATCTGCTAAATGTAACAGAAGAAAGATGGAGGGGAGAACCCCGAGTAGAATTAACTTTCTAGAAGCAGCCATGAAAAATACACTGGCAAGACAGGTGTTTTATTGCAGCTGTAGCAGTTTGTTCTTGACTGAATAATCCTCTCTCCCCTCTCCTTTTTCCTTCAGCGGAGTCGCTGACGGGCAGAGGCCGCTACGTGAAGCGGGTGCAGTGCCACGGCAAGGGCATGTTTGGCATCATGAAAATCAGCAGGTGCCACTACTTTGTGAAGCTGGTGGAAGGTCCTCCTCCTCCCCCAGAGCCACCAAGGACTGGCTTTGACCAAGCAAAGGAATATGTGCAGCAGCTGAGAAACAGAACCCTTGTTCATACACTGTGACACACTGTTGTGGCTGTATAGGTATCTCTGGTTGGGTGATGTAATTGTATAAAAGAATAATTAAAATCATGATTTAGTTATATTTTTGGTGCTACTGGAGCTGGATGATGTGAGAACAATCATAGGGTTTTTTCTTACTTGTCAAGTCATGGGTGTGAAAAAATCTTGGAGCTGCAAATGTTACTTTTTCTGAGTTGCTTGGACCACAGCATTCAAGCTTGACCCTGGACTGTCAAATCTAGAAAATATGGTACTGTTATAAAGCTTTGTGTCTCTGTTGTATATGGTGGGCCTTTATTGTAAAACTGTGTGCTTGACAGTCATGTTGCAAGATCAAGACTCAAACTAAAATTTGACATCTTAAAGTAGTCACAACATTGGAAAAAAACAAGTATCAGTGGACAAAATCAAGTAACAATAGTATTTCAGAATATCAGACATCAATTTTTTTGTTTATCTGGGCTGTAACAGCCTTTGTTGTGCATCTTGGGCATTGTGTGGGAGTGGGAAATAAAAAAATCCTTGGAAGTTCAGGCTTTGGCAGTCAGTAGGTGGCAATGTTTAGTTTGTCAGAGAGGAAGTGGCAGTGAAAACTTCCAGCATGGTCAAACTGTTTTGGATTTTGCCCATGGCATTAATAATCTGATATGGGCATGGCTGTTCGCTGTTCTGGGTGTTCGCTCAGGAAACTCAGTGTGGGTAACAGGCAAAATATGAAGAAAAGCTTGTTTTGGTGAAGAGTGAACTAATTCTGCATTGTCTGGAAACAAATTGCTTTTGTAACGTTGAGGAAAGTAAAACACTCCATGGATTTAATATAGAATGGCTTGTTGCATATACAAATCAGGCTTTCAGGTTTTTGAAAACAATCCCATTTTTATCATTACTTCTTTGAAGAGAAAAAGACTGAGACTGATAGGGGGAATCTCATTTCACTCAGTCACATTTTCAAATCAAGATGGCCAGAGTTGATGAACATCACGAAAAATGAATGAGCAACTGCTTGTCCATGCAAATGTCTGATGATATTTAGACCTTTCTTTTCCATTCTGGGAATATTAGACTGGGAGATAGATTGTTTACCTCATTTGGGTCTTTTTACCACACAACTCATGGTAGCTTTTCTTACAAGTGTTTACTTGGATCAGTACTTGGATGATGGCAAAGGGACAGTTCCTATAAGGAAACAAATTCTTTTTATTGTCTTAAAAACATTTGGTACAGAGTGGTTTCTTTTGGCTACCAAAGAAAGGGTCTCATGATGTTAAAGATTATTAGGGGATGGTGAAGTTACACAAGAAGCACATTGAGAGCTCAGTACCATTAGTGGGGGCCTGTTTGCAGTCTGGTTTTCAGCAGTGCACTTTCAAACACATTTCTTGCTGTAAAGCCACGATTTAGTAACTTGCCTGAAAGGTGTGTTCTGATAAAACTCTGTATCTCTGTAGTCCCTGATGTGCGTTTGAAGAACTGTTTCTGTTGTACTGTGATAAACAGCTGTGCTGGGCTCTGCCAGCTGCCCTTAAACTCCTCTGTCAGAGTGAATCTCTCACAAGTTGTAGCAAACTTGAATTGTTCATAATCTTTTTGGGGATCAGTGATCTGGGAGAAGACTAAAGAATTGCAAAATAATCCAAGTTTAATAAGCACTCACATATGTTACGCTTAGACACATCTAAATATCTAAAACCTGGCTTCTAGGAATTTTATTCCAGTACCTGTTTCTCCTGCATGCTGTAGATTTTGCTTCAGATTCTGGACCTCCAGAGAAGGCTGTACCCTTAGAGATATCATTACTCTGGTTATGAATCCACAGACAGGGAGAGAAGTGAGAATGTGACTGATGTATTTTCCTGCTTTTTTATGATGTAGCAGGTGGCCCTGAAACTCCTTTAAACAAACAGACCTGGGCTTTAAGAATTTTTCAGTTAAAAAGCAAGGTTGTTGCTTGTCACGCTTGTTTCTTTCCTCAAGACAGTAAGTGGGAAAATTCCTTTTTGGCATGGTTTTAGTATTCTTCTATTCCTTAATAGCATTTTCTGCTGTCTTAGACATGCATAACACAGAGTTGATCTTTATAGAGCTGGCTAAGGAAGCTCCACAGCTGTGTCTGTAACAGGAGTGATGAGGGATTGGGTGAGGTGAGGCTTGGTCCCTGCCATTCCTTGGTAGGATGGTAAGGATGTCTGGAGTGGTTTCTGTGGTAGGTGCATCAGAATGTTGGGAACCTGAACCTTTTCCAATGCAGTAAGATCTAGTGATATACAGCTTTATGCTGGCAAGTTCTATCTACAATTGTATATATATAAATTTTAGATGTTTGATTCTTACTGCACTTTCTTGGTAATTAGTACATCTGCACCTCAGGTATTTGATACAGATTCAGACTCAAAATTTGATGCTAACTGCAACAAGCCTTTAGCAGAAGATGATATATTATCTTCTTTAATTTATTAAAAGAATGTCTTCAAATGAACTGTCACCAGAAGGGAGGGAGAGGCAGCGAGGCCTCTACTTGGTGCTGATTTCATGAGTAACATCTGGGGGCACTGTAAACTCACCACTGCTGTGTGTTTGTGCTGGTGGTACAGAAACAGGAGAAGGAGTAAGTACATGTGAAGGTGTAGTGAGGCTTCAGGGAAATCTGAAGAGAGCAGAATGTTGAGCTCTGCTCAACAATATAAGATTTAACTGAGGAAAAACTTGCAAACCTGCTGTCGGGCTTGTTCATAAACATTTTGGAGTATCCAGTGAGAAAGTAGAAGTACTTTTGTCAGGCAGCCTGGTGTCTTTATGGATGTGTGTGGTTTGGTTTTTCTTTCCTTTTTGAGACTCCTGGGCAGTTATTGATGAGGTAGTTCATCAAAGGTAGAGTAAGAAAGGCTCATGATTGTAGTTAGAAAATGATCATTGGCCCCTTTTAAAACATGGAAGATAAATGACAGTGTGCGAGAGTCAGTGACTGGACAGTTGGGTATGGCTGGTTCTGGCCAGGTCTGTGCTGGGAATTGCTGTGGTGAGGTGGGCTGCCTTAGGGCTCAGCTGATACCTGGGCACTGCCAGGTGTGTTCTGCCCAGTGCTTCAGCTGAGCTGCTGTACCTGGTGTGAACTTGGCTCGACCAAGGTCGTGCAGTGCAAATCCTGTGTTTCCCTGTTGGCACAAGCAGGAGCTGTGTGACAGTCCTGTCTCCTCTGCACTGTGCTGTCACTTGGGAAATCCTTCAGTCACTGGAGTGAAGGAGCAATAGGAATCACTGCTTTCTGCCAGTCCCTATGAAAATCCACTGCTGGGTTGCTGGAAAGTAATTTGCAAACAGAATTCTGCTTTGAATAGAAATAAGGTTACTCCTAATGTCCTCAATGAACCACAGAAACAGAGTGTGACATTCTCCAGCATATGAGCTGCAAAAGCCCCTAGTTCAGGCTCTTCAAATAACAAGCCTTTATTGCTGAATGACATCTATTCAGCAGCACTTCAGCCATGTAATTTAAAATAATTAAAAACTGAATAAAGTAAGAGACTAATGGCAGAAATAATCACACAAGTTGCTGTTTGCTGGAGCCTTACATGGTGAAAATAAGGGGAAAGTTTCAGGAACTGACTTTTGAGTGCTTAGACTGAAGTAAGGAGCAAGATACCTCTTGGGAATAGTCAGTGAATGCAGAGCTCATTTAGTATTTAGTCTGTAACATCAACACTCTCTGCTTGTTTCAAGGAAGTTGTACATTAGTACAGAGGGCAGGCTGCCATTGAAGCAACGAGCCAAGGAGAGCCTAACTTTACCTTGGGCAAATTAGACATTCACATCAAGAGTATTAGCTGAGGAAATTAACCTGAAAGTCTGTGTAATACACTTGAAAACAAAGACAAAACGTGGGGCAGAGCATCTGAATAACTGCTGCATCTGTGGGTGCTGCTTGTGTGTATTGCACAACAGGGCAGCCATCAAGCTTTGTGTGGTAAAGGACCTGTGGCACCCATGTTCCAGCTCTCAGTGCTTTTCTGCTTACACTAATGAGGACTCCTTTACTGCTAGGAAATTGTCTGTGTGGGTGACAATTTTCTAACCTAATAGAAAAGTTACAAACCAGTTTTCTGATTTCCGTTATTAATCAAACTCTGATGCCAGCCAAGAGTGGAGTAAAGGCATTCGTACAAGCTGTTGTGGGAAACTCCATCCATGTGTGCAGCTAATAAGCTGGGAAGTGTGTCTACAACTCTCCTATCGATTATCACCTTCATAGCAAGACAAACATGGGTCCTTACTGTATGCTGGCCATGTAAATTAAAACTTTATTTAAATGAAAGAGTGAGATGCACTGTACATGTACAGTACATGTACATGGGCCAGTACATGATTATTGTTCAAAACCAGCTCCTCTGGATGCCTGATTCCTTGCCTTCTTTTTTCCCCACTTAAGATTCCCAATAGTGCATTAAGATGAACTCAGTAGTTAGTAAATTTTCCCCTGTGTAGTTTAAAAGCTGAAGGTTATGGGCTAGAACAAGAAGTGTCATGCTATAAATCAGGTGTAATGGAACAGCTTGGGAGAGTGCACAGGAGTCCTTCCTCTCACACTGTGAGTGTCCGAAAACTCTGAAGGTAGAGCTGGCACAAGCCCAGAAACCCCCACAAATGGCTGATTCAATAATTAATAATAAGCCTCGTGCTGCTACCCTCTCTCTTGACAGGTGAATGAGGGAAGACCGTTTTCATCTTCTAGATCAAGGTGTATCTAGAGAAATTTTAGTGTGGAACAACCAGAACTGAGGTGCCCTTAGGAGGGGAAGGTGGATTCCAAAGTCAGGGAAGGGAAGGGGCAAAATTATTTGAAACTTGGATTTACTTTGGGCTGACTGGAGTCAAGAGCAAGAATTGGAAGTCTGGTGCAGTTACACCTCTCTTACCTACAAAAGTCAACGAAAATTTCTGAGATCAAGGCAATACCAACTGAACTATTGGCTGAGTAGCCAGGAATGTCTGCGTTTGTCTCTAGTATGTCACACTTCAAAGTAGAATTTCCCAGCTGTTCTCATCAAGTCCGAGGTGTTTCAAAGATACTCTTCATTTTTCTTTTGCTCTTATTATCTGTCTCTTTAGGGGGCCTGTACTCACTGCTTTTGTCGGGATGGATGCTTGGAAAGCAATTATTGTTCATCTTCTCCATCTGTTCTGATGCTGGATATGCCTGTCTTTTTGAAGGCTTTCAGAGTCTGTGCTGGGAATGCATTTCTCTTCCTGGTGTTGAGAGATTTGTATTTTTAATGGGTATTTGTTTTATCTATCACATGCTAGATTTATTCACTTGATAATCTCTCAGCAAGGCAGGCAATCTTCTCATGTCCTGATCTAGTATGCAAGGGTTTTATTCATTTAACAGTTTGGCTTTGGGCTGAGATAGCCATGAGAGGCCAATCCTGCCTTGTGCTGTGTGCTCACCACCCCCAGAGCAGCAGGGACTTGCAGGGAGCTGCAGCTGCTCTCAGGATTGTGCTCTTAGAAGCTTTCTTTACACCTGTAGTATATGAATAAGTTACTGTGTGGTGCATGTCTTTCCTTCCCAGACCGTGCCCTGCTTTAATATGATTTCTTGCTGATAAGTAAGGCTTCTTGATGGAATTTTTGCAATGACTGCCTGTGCTCAGTTAACCACTTTTGGGTGTCTTAGGAGTTCTTTTTTACATCTGTCTGCTTTGATACGAAACAAAGGCATCCTTCCTTCTTCGAGTTGTGTTTTGTTAAAGTTACTTGGAAAATGAGGTGGAAAAGCAAACAAAACTGCTTTAATGAAGTGACATTTCTGCCCCACTCCAGCACAGTGATGGAATAAACTCAGTATCATTTTGCCTGAACATATGATATTAACATTTCTTTCTATCTACAGCGGGGGAAAAACAACAGGTCTTTCGTTCTCTGACACAGAAGCTTCCAATTTATTACTCACTTAAAAAACCCTCTACAAACTTAATTCAGATCCTTTATCAAACAGCATCCTATCTTCATTTTTTCAGAGATATTTTCAGATGTTATATTTGTTCCTGATAGCAATTGTGGGGGCTAAAATCGTAGGTTTCAGAAGGAGGCTGATAATAAATCTTTCTGATATGGTTCCTGGGAAAGCAGGGGAGTAGGGGTGATGACCCAGGGGTGCTTCATATACCCACAAGGTGAAAAGCCACAGCAGCCCCTGTGGTTGACAGTTCCTTGGCACAGCTGTGACTTTGGCAAGTCAACACCCTCGTGGCACTGACAGCATAAACATTTTGTGGCAACTGTGCAAAGCAGGCAGCCAATTATTTTACTAATGGTTCCTTCTCACTGCTCTCCTCCTCCTTCATCTGCCCTACAGAGGAAAACTTTCTCCCCTGTGCTTTGCCCTCACGGATAATGGCAATAATATTTTTTTTCTGTAAAAATGTGATGCTAATGCTGCAGTAGCCTGTGCTGTGTGGGACTTGGCTGTGTGATTACAGTCCTCCTCTAAGTCCCCCGTTTTCTAGACATTTCTAGATCCTGTCTGAGACTGAGGTAGCTCTAGCAGGGTTAGTCTGAGGTGTGCATCCCCAGTGACTCCCCTCTGAGCTCCATCCTGCTGATTTCCACCAGCCTCTGAGCCACCTGGGTTAAAGGGAGGGGAGGCATTCAGCAGTGAAAAGGTAACTTCAGATACTCTCCTCCTCCATTGATTTTAAAAGGAGAGGGGTGCAGCTTCCCAATTGAAGACTGTCCTCTGCCTCCCCACTCCTGTCAGCTATGGAATCCAATACAGCACTTTCATCTAGAGACTGTGATGAAGTGGTTACTAAATGCAATAGAAATCATTCAGGCCCCTTTTGATTAAAAGTTTCACTCTTACCTCTCTGGCTTTCTATGTTTTTTGAAAAGAGCTCAGCAGATACACAGAACCAGAGAGGTAAATACTTCCCTGCTTTGTTGTTTTGAGGGGATGGGGCTTTCAAGCACACAAAGGTAGGTGTTGCCTCTAAAGCAAAAGTTTGATATATTAAGATGTATAAATCTTAATCTTGAGAGGCTGTGGTCCCTCTCCTACCCAGCCTGGGCATTTGAGCAGTGATCCAAGTGCTTTAATCTGTGTGGAAATGTCATCTTTTGGGTGCTCATCATGGAATAAAGCACCAAACATTTAAGAAATAACCATTACTTTGCATATAACACATGCCAGAGAAAGAGTGTGAAAAAAATGTCAGCACTCTTCTATTAGCCAGCTCTTTTGAATAAAAACATAAAATATTAATTTAAATCAACTGAAAGGCATTAAAAACTTGATGTTCTCCTTGCCCCAGAAGTACTCTGCTGATAAGAAACGAATTAAAAATGCAGAGTTTTCAAATAGCAAAAATGCTGCATATTTTAAATGAAGTTGGTCTTTTTATGTATAGCATTTTGGAATAAAAAAAATAATATTAAATGCACATAAAAATGATTACTGTAAATGGTGAAGACATCAAAGTTTGGCATCAAAGTTAAATGAAAGCGCTTGGAAGTCTGTTTGTTTGATCTGTACATAAAAAAAGCTTAAAAAGAAGCCAGGGCACTCTTACACAGCTGGAACTGGGTAGCCAGTTCAACTTCCTCTGCATCCCAGAGATTCCCAAAGTAGGTTAGATCCAAACACAGTCAGTATTTTTTGTTGGGATTTTTGTGTTCGCCCGGCATGCTGCTCTGCCAGTGCACCAGGGAAAAGGAGTTGGCAGAAGACACAAAGTTACAGGCTCTTATAAAACATAGAGAGAATGAACTCCAGGACAATGAAATAAATTCCTCTTTCCTCTTCTGGTTTTGGCGTGAGGGTTATCAAAATGAAGGTGAAAGATGAGTCCTTGACCTTGTTGAAGCTAAGGCTCGTATTAACTATATTCTTCCTGTGTTTTGATGCCTAAAGCAGCCAACCTAGAAACAGAGACCAGACAGGAGTAGGGGAATAAAGGTGGATATTTATTTGAAAGGCCTTCAGAGGCACACCCTGGGCAGGCCAAAGGCTACACCCAAGATGGACCCCGAGTCACGAGTTCTTCACACTTTTATAGCTTTGGGCCATTTGCATCTCAACCCAATTTCACCAATCAAACTTTAGCTAATGATGTAATTTCCCCTCAGCTTGCCCCCCTTCTCAAGATGCTGGGTTACACATTTTGGGCCTAGGCCGGGCTGGGTGTCCTTGGAGAGCAGCCTGGAGAGGCTTTGTTCTGTCTGTCTCAGCATGAGAGAGCAGCAGCTCCCAGGCTACAGGACACTGCAGAGTTACACACTGGGAATGCAGGATTTGAAAATATAAAAGTTAAAACCTAAGGCATCAGTTTCACTCCCCATTCCTGGGTTAGCAAGAAGTGTGAGCTAGGAATATGTGTCAGAGCACTGTTAATTTATATCAGCTAAAGATCTGCCACAGAACTAAGCCACACTAATGTTCAGTTCCTTTTAGTTTGCTCTTTAAAAACCCCCAACAAACCTGAGATGTGGGATCTGTAGGAAAAAGTGGGACTTAGTGCCTTTCACCAGAAGACCCCACTGTTCTTTACAGTGATGAACTCCTACAGGAACCTGCATGGTGCAGAGGAATGCCTGAGCTCTGGGAGCTCTTTGGGTGTAGCGCAAATCTGAGACCTTTATCTACAGAGAGCCAAACTGCGGCTCATTTAGTTTGAGAACTGCAAGTTGTAAGCAACTAGAAGCAAGACTTCAAAGAAAACCTCCTTGATTCCTGTGACTTTTGTTTCTCAGCCCAGACCTTTGGGAACAGCAGACTTTAAGCACTTCAGGTTGTGTGGCAGTCAGTAAAACTTGCTCTCAAAACCTCTACAAATTTACCCTGTTTCGTTTGGCTTCTAATCAGGGCTCCTCTGATCACAAACCTTTCCCCAGTACCCCAAACTGGAGCTGCCTGTGGCTCCGTGGTCCAAAGGAAGATGTTCTGCTTTGAAGAGCAGCTTGAAAGGCTGTGTGTTACCTGACACCAGAGAACATGCTGCTCCTTCACCTGGCCTCTGGCTGTAGCCCTGGAGTTAAATGTGCATCCTCCTCAGGAGGCCCATCCGAGCCTGTGCCTTTGGAGATGGAGACTTCAAGGCTTCTGCAGGGGCTGCTGCATGAGGTCACTGCAGGGCAGCCAGTGAGGAAAGTCTTAGTAGAGGACTTGCCCTTCAAAAATTCAGCTACAGCCTCAGGGTGTGTGTGCCTCTGATTTACAAAGGTATTATTTTTCCCTGTTGAGAAAGTCAAAATTTTCCTACCCCCATATTCGCTTCTGTTCAAGAGTTCCACAACACGTCCCCCAAAACAATGAATTATCTTGTTAAAGCAGGGTTTCTTTTTCATCCTGAAAATTTCCCCTGTCAAGAGCTAGAAGGAGAAACCTAAAGCCTCTGGATCACTTTCCATTTTCTTGCTGTGAGTGGGAGTGCGGGAAAGATGCTTTTTATGAAAATAGCTATTTTTTAAGTGAGAGCAATAAAAAACCTCCCCTGGCATGAAAACACAGCCTGCATCCTCCCAGAGGGGTGGCAGCTCAGGTGGCAGGCTGCAGTTTGCCACTGTGCTCTGCTCTTAGGGCAACACACTGATTTTTATTTGGTGAGCCCAAATTTCACTGGAGCCCTGTGAGAGGGAGACTGGGTCAAGGGTGTGCGGTCATGATGTGGTCACCCCCCTGCTGCAGCACCAAGCTGAGGCTGCTGGGCTTACCTTTTCTGAGGATGTCAGTCAGCTTTTCAACCTGCTTTCCTGGCTCTTGCAGGTGTTTTTATTGTAGTTGGAACTTAACAGCATCTGGTTTATTTTACTTTTGTACAGTATTCTCCATTTCTTCCATGTAGTGCCAGGTTGAATTTCACAGGGACCTGCAATGCATCCCAGGGGAGGGCTGAAGTAAGGAGGCTGCAGAAACGGGCAGTGTTGATAGCAGGCTCTCAGTGCATGGCAAGCTGGTTTTCAGGGATGAAATTAGCTCAAAAATGCTCATGGTTTTGCTTTGTGGACAAGAGAAAAAAACAGGAGGACTCTGTGTTATCACCTGCATCTCCCTTGCCTGGGAGAGCTTCTCTGCAAGTGCAATAAATCTGTTTTCCTGTGAATGCAAGAGAGCTCTTGAAATAATCTCATTCCAATCCCTCTTGTTATATTTAATGGATTCCAGGATGAGCTGGTTGCTATGTGTAGCTTTTTTACATACAAATTTGGGTTTGAACCCAGCTGAATATTCAGTCCAATTAAAAGCAAAGTCTTTGCTAAAACAGAGGCAAGGGGAACAGTGGAGAAGGCTTTCATGCAAATGAATGAAACAATGAAAGCAGGAGGACTGAATGTTTGTTATTCATACATATTCTTACAGGTAATTATTGTGATTTCATTCCTAAAAACTGCCCGCTTTAAGAAGAAGTGATTGTATTCTAATAAGTACCTGTTTATTAAACTTGCAGTGACTGAAGTTGAATGTGAATTATTAAAATGTCTGTGAGGTGCAGGGCTGTTTTTCTTTTGCCAGGTGCCTGTGAAAAATAAAAACAACAGGAGAACAAGCAGCAAGAGAGGCAAAATGTAAGGCAAGAACTGGCCCTGGATCAATGGTCCCAGTCCTGCTGGCCACAAGGCAGGATCCCCAAAGCAAAGCCAGGGCTCTCTCACCTGCAGGACAGGGCTGGGGAAGGGTCTGCACTGCCCAAGGAAGCCAGCTGACAGTTTCCTGCTCTCATAGCCTTGTGTAAGGCTGAGGCATATATTTCTCCTGAGAAATAAGAGGAAATTTGGGAGGGAATGAGAATACCAGGAGTGCAGGAGTAACACCAGGTGTGTTGCAGCACATAACAAAGAAAGAGGAAAAGGGGATGGTCCGTGAGGACAAGTGGCATCTGTCTGTCTGTAAAAGGCATGATGTAGCCCACAATTTCCAAGTACCAAGAGGATTTTGACAGGGAAGTAATAACAGAGCAAGGGAAGCCTGCAGAACTCGATAGATTTATTCTTGTAAGAGGTTAATGGCTTAGCCCTTAAAATGTACCAGAAAATGCAAGGAGGTTTATGTGATGACTTTGACACATTCTGGCAATAAATGCAATGTGAAGATGTTCCCTCCATTTGCCTTAAGCCTTTGACTTTACTCTGTCACTGTAGGAAACTCGCTGTACATAAGAGAAAAGAGCAGATGTGAATTTCTGTTGCAAAATAATTGTTTTTCTTTAGCACAGTTTACTCCAGAAGGGAAGCTCTTGCCTTTGCTCTCGGTATCTCCCAGCAGTGTCAGGAGATGTCAGCCAGGTTTGACAGTTGAGGACAAGTGTGGAAAAGGTTGGAGTTTATAGAAAAGCAGTGACAGAAGAGGGGAGATCCTGTAAGTACCTGAAAAATAAAAGCTGTGATGCCCTCCAGAAAAGAGACCTTGTTCTGGGCCTGCTCCAGGAAAACTCCCACCTGGAGTTCCCACCTTCCTAAAGCAGGAATTCCATCAGTCACCTGACACAAGCCAGTAGAAAATCAAACTAAGTTTTTTCTTTTCGTGCTAATGTGGGTGAATTCGGGAGAACTGTGCAACCAAAATGTCCTGAGCAGGTGATCCTCCTGATCTTGGACAGCACCTGTGCAATTGCAGGCTGTAATTTCCCCTGACTCCTGGGAGTTTGCTGCGTGGTTGTATAGTTTAATCTGAGCAAAATGTAAGTCCAAAGATTCTTCTTTAAGCCCAACAACCTGCTGGGTGACAGAACACAGGTACAGTCATATCCATAGCTTTGATTGCTGGTTATTCATGAGGTACTGCAGGCATTTGTGCCTTTTTAGCTGAGTTCCCTGCTGTGTAGTCCTGCTTCTGTCAGTCTCCCAGCAGAAAAACACGTTTTGGCCCAGCGATGTCTGCACTGCTGTTTTCTTCATGGTGCTCGTATTCTAAACATTTATAATTCAAAGGTCTTCAGAAAGAAGTGACAGTTTCTCTTCTACAAAATAAAGAGCATAATGACTTGTGTTAATTATTCCTTCTCGCTTACTCACTCACCAGGTCATTATTACTCCAAGGCTTTTAGTGCCTTGGGCCAAAAAGGGTCATTACAACTCACAGCCTAATGACATGACCAAAAACATGTAAGTGAGGGAGAGCGAGTCCTGAGTCCTCCACTGAGCTCTCTGGAGTCATTTATGGATGCCTTGGGAATTCTACAAAGGAACAGCTTGGAAAACAAACAGAATTGTTCAGCGTTGAGTATTGCTCTCGTGACATCTATGCTATTACAAAGATTTACAGCTGGAATAATTCGATCTGGGTTTTTCTCTTCCCCCCACTGACTCACATTTTGGAAGGCAGTCAGGCCCTGAGAGTTGGGTTTTGCATAATTGAAGCACCAGAACATATTAAGTGGAACAACTAATGGGGACGAATTTTTTTCCTTTCCTTCCAGACTCGGTTATCAATTATGAATTAGTGGCAATCTAAGATCAAAGGGGTTCCGTTTTTGCAGCTGAATTTGAGGATTTTGGAACTGAACAGATGAAATGCAGCTAATGACTCATTTCAGGAAGGCTGAGACAGGAGATAACTGATGGGTGGAGTTAAGTGTTTGCTTTAATATGTTTCTGACCATGGACATACATTCTTAAATGTAAAACTGGACACTGAGATCAAGTTAATCACATAAAATGGTGCTGTGAGTTCCTCTTGTGGGGCATGACAGACAGCAATCTGATCTGCAGCATTTTTTCTTAATGCTGAAGATGACCTAGTTATTGAGCCATGTAGAAACATGTTAAGGTTACCACGTTTTTGTTACACAGAAGGCTGCTTTGCATCAATACAAGTTCCATTACTGCTGAGAAAATACATCTCTCCAGCAAGAACAGTTCAACACATGCTTAAAACAAAATAAATTATGATGGTTTTAAATTAAAAGTGGCTACAACCCAGTGGAGGGACATTGAAAAGAGCAGCCCAAGGCAGGGCTCAGCTCTGTGCTCCCTGAAGTGCCAAACAATCAAGGAGTTTATGATTCAAGATAGTAGATGGTGAGACAAAGATCTGTGAGCCTTAAGGAGCAAACAATAACCTGCTGTGCTTTGTGCAAGGAGAGTGCAGGAACACTGGACAAATCTGGCAGGAGCATCAGGTGCCTTGCGTTTAGCAGCCTTTTCTCCTTGCAATACTCTGCTCCTGAGTAAGTGACCCAGGTGAAACCAGGTGAAAAGGGTTTGTGGTTAAGTGCTCAGAGCTTCTCCCCACAGCTGTTGGTGTGGAGCTGCCCAGGTGAGGCTGTGCTCACCTGCTGGGGCTGGCAGGAGGAAACACCACCCATGGAGCTTCCCTGCAGCTCGAGAAGAGAAATTTCTTAACCTGGAGGTTTGAAGGCAGCAGGAAGAAGCTTCCTAAGGAGTCCTGGCTGCCCTGGCAAAAGTGAGTTTCTTACTGGTGCAATAAATCTCTGAATTCCTAAAGTAAAATTATTGGGGAGGGTGAGACAGCCTGGGTGAGAGGAGGGGTCTTGGGTGGGCTGCTGATATCAGCCCTTCAGCCTCTGTGGCCGCCCAGCAGTTCTCTTTGTTTTAGCACTAGCACTGGCTATCTGCTCTTGCTTCAAGAGCACAGCACAAAAAGTCAATTATCTTGTGTGCTTTTATGTAAAATATTTTCTTTGGCCTCAAAGTTATCATTTTTAATAGGATGTTAGATAAATTTCATGCTATGTATTACTTATTTTGTTTGGATAATGCCTTCTAAATAGGATTTTAGATAAATTTAATTTTAATTGTTTCTTATTTTGTTTGGATAATGCCTCGTAGTAGGACTTTTGAAATTAATATGAATCTATTACTAAATTATAATGGAGCAATTATGAAAATAATGAATTTATTATCACAACTGATGTTGGAATAAAAGGAAGGAGATTCTAATGACCTGATTCACCTTTGCTGATATATCAGAGAGAAAATGAGGCTGGGAGTACTAAATGTTATATTTAAACAGTTTAATGTTTGGAGAGAAACTTTCAGAACTTCACACCTATGGGAAATGAATATTTATTTTGGAATAAAAAAACATTTCTAACTGCAGAGGCCAAATGGACAAAACCTGCTTCAGCTTTCATTAAGAAATTGTGTCACTTTTTTTCCTTTTGTCTTGAGGACTTAAAACACCTTTTTTAGTGATCTCTAATGAAAAATGCTTTTCCCCTCAGCAAAATTTTTGCTTTTTATTTAAGTTCTGATGTGGGGAAGGTGTGTTCTGATGCTCTGAGTTGCAAAAAACTTTATTGTTATCTGGCTGTAATGATGAGCACCTGGAGGTGAGAGTGCCTCACTCTACAAACCAGCAAGGAATCTGTTTAAATCAGTGAGTTAAATGTTTCTTTTTCTTTCTCTGGATCAGTGTCTGCATTTGTTCACCTTGTTCATGTTTCTCCAAGTGCTCTCCTACTTCCTGATACTAATTTTATTCAGATATCTTCTAGCTTATAAATCTTTGTCAGAGACAATAGAAGGCATGACCTGGACATGGTGTTTTAGAAAATAAACCTAAACCAATTACTATGGGGTAAATACTCAGCTCTTGTTTAAAACTCCGAGATAGATTTGGTGATGATCTCTCTCTTCAGACCACAGTGTAAAGCTTTTTTTTTTTTTCTCAAAAGGATCTCCTTATGGCTGCAGTGCTATTGCTTAAGAAGTTACTGCTCTGTCCTTGTCTGTGGTTTTTGGGCTTTGATGCTGGATGCAGGCTTCCTGCACAGGGGGAGCCCTGTGAGCCTCTGTGCTGCTGTGCTTGCCCAGCCTGAGGGATGCTGCTCATTATGGATCCAGAGCCAGGGGCTGCCAGAGGTGAAAACATGTCAGAGCAAAGCTGTTGTGCTCGGTGGGCTGCAGGGCTGGGGGCTGGGCTGAGGTGTTAAACCACATTCCTTATCTCTGCATAGCTCTGAATCCTCTGACCTCTTCTCTGGTGCTGCCAGGACATCCAGCAATTTCATTCCCTGAATTGTGCCAGTGATGGGGGGAAGAATCTCCTATCCCCGCTGTTTGCTGTTTGTTTTATTTGAGGTGTTGTTAACCTTTACTCAGTGCACTTATTTACTTCAGGTTTTAATAGTGTGATAAGGTCACCACAAATTTAGTGAGAGGCGTTTTAAGCACTTGCAGCAATAAATCACAGTGTACATCACCCTTGTGCAGTTTATCCAGAACCAGAGAAATCCAATTTGGTCCATAATATGAAGGCCAAATAAAGGCAGGTATCATAGTGAGAAAGCTTTGACGTATGGCTCTGACAGAACCTGCACACTTCTCCTCTATAAATTAACAGCTATTTTGCAGAGGTGACAAGTAGCTGATATTCTTGGAACTGATCCTATTTGTGGCTTTTTTCCCCTCCCCTCTTCCATTCTAGTCTCTTGATCTTTCCCTTTAGAAAATCCAAAGAGTAGAAAAAGCAGTCTGTTCTCTAAAGCAGGTTTTAAAACACTGGTGGTACAGACCCATGTCACAAATCCGGTGAACTTGCTGGTAGTGCAGGAAACCCTAAAACCTCAGGGACTCATCTCTGCAGGAATATGTTCTTATCTATTCCTTTATACATTGGATTTTTTTTTTTTTCTTAGACAAGGCAGCCTTTGCAGGTAGGATCAAACCAGCCCCCAGATCATCCTGAGAGCTGCCAAGTCCTAGTGACCAGAAAGAGACAGCAGCAAACTCTGTTCAAGAGCTGTACATAAAGCAGAAGGGAACGTGTGGCCACTAAACTGCACTGGGCAGGAAATGGGCTCCATAACCTGGCATGTATATCCTGCTCTAATTCCTGTTAGTTTATGGCCCCTCCAGTACCCCAGGAGCCCGGCCAGTCGTCTGACCTTACCCCTGCCTTTAGCCCAGCAAAATTGGAAGGGTGTTTGAGAGAGCAGGGAAGAGGGGGAGAAAGGGATTAGTTGCCAGCAGTGGTGTCAGACTCCTGAACTCTCTAAATGACCCAAGAGGAGATTGATTTCACCTGTAAAGCCCAGCAACCTCCTGGGTTTTAAGCTAACATTAAATATTAAATGCCAGTTTCCGTGTTATTAAAGGTGGAATAAAATTGCTGCATCTTACCACACTCAGAGCAAGAAAAAGATGGAGACTTTGTAGAGCTCAGCAATGCCGTCACTGCGAAGTGCAAAAGCGGTGTGAGGAGGAAGGATGACTCTCTCCTCGAGTTTCTCCTTCATCTGCATAGTGAGAGAAGAAAAAACACTCTCTCTGAGTGCGAGACAGTGCTGTGTTGTCTGCCAAACTTGCCAGAGAGCAGAGTGTGGCTGGGCTGTGTGCACAGCACACCTGATGGATGCTCAAACACAGCCTCCGTGAAAACAGGCAAGGCAGGTTTTGCCAGGCACTGCTGCCTCTCGCTCAGTGTCAAATGCTCCCTGCAAGAGCAGCTCCCTGAGTGACAGATTAAAAACCAGCAAGAGCTCATCAAAATCCGGATACATCTCTTTTAGGTAAATAAAACCCTGTCACTTTGGAAAACTGCAGGGACTGGATGAATTTTTCCAGGGCCTGAGGGTTAGGCAGTTTCCCTCCCACCACTATGGGTGTGATTTTCGTACACATAACCATTGCTGGTTCTGCCATTTTAATTTTAAGTCCTTGCCTGGTGTTTTTCTGAGGAACTGCAGCTCCTAGAAGTGTCTGATTTGTTTGTTTTCAGAGGTACAAAACTCTTACCATCACCTGCATAGGTGGATCATGAATATCTGACCTGTCTGCATCAGGCTGGGAGAAAAGCCAAATCTTTTTTGCCACCAAACCCTAGGACTTTTATCAAAATACAGGTATTTTTGGAGCAATGGGGCTGAGAATAGGTAATGCACAGGACCTGTGTAACCTGATGGAGATCCCTATGACAGGACATGAAAGTGGTAGGTCTCTGTCATGAAATTCAGGGAACAGGGGCCAGAGGTTGGAATAAACTGGATGTGCCCTTGCTGCTGATGCGTAAAGAGGCCAACCTAGAAACAGAGACTGGACAGGAGTAAGGGAATAAAGGTGGATATTTATTTGAAAGGCCTTCAGAGGCACACCCTGGGCAGGCCAAAGGCTGCACCCAAGATGGACCCCGAGTCACGAGTTCTTCACACTTTTATAGGTTTGGTCCATTTGCAGATCAACCCAATTTCACCAATTAAACTTTAGCTAATGATGGAATTTCCCCTCAGCTTGCCCCCCTTCTCAAGATGCTGGGTTACACATTTTGGGCCTAGGTCGGGCTGGGTGTCCTTGGAGAGCAGCCTGGAGAGGCTTTGTTCTGTCTGTCTCAGCATGAGAGAGCAGCAGCTCACAGGCTGCAGGACACTGCAGAGTTACACACTGGGAATGCAGAATTTGAAAAATATAAAATTTAAAACCTAAGGCATCACTGCAACCTACCAGGGGTGAAAATCACAGCTGTCACAGGCAAAGAATAGACAGAGTCACTGGGAAAAGGGGCACTTGCCTTTAAACAGGGTCTGTGCCTCTGCTCAAGGCCACAGTCACCACCACGCACTGAAAGCTGCAGCTCCAGAGCATTTTCCATGCCAAGCAGTCTCCCTCCAGGACTTTAATGCCTAACTATTCTGATAATCATCTTTTAATTTTTTCCGGACTAACTACATCCATAACTTCTTTGCTCTAGTAAAGCCTGCTTAATGCACAGCCATGTTGTAAAGTCAAGCTGCAGTTCCAACGTGCCCAATCCTAAAGAAAGTATTTGTTCTAAAAAGATCCATTTCTCTGGGAAATTTGCTTTGATTTGCAAAACAGAAAACATATTCATTTAACTGCACCATTCCTTTGACAGGTCACTATTTCTCCCTTTTGGTGCAGTAAAAGTTTGTTTTTAATGGGCTTATTGCTTTTTGGTCATTTGTTTCCAAAGGCCTCGCTTCAGTGCTACAGCTCTGATCTGGAGTACAGAAAATTAATTCTTTTACAGTAGTCTATTCCTTTCACAAGTCCTCATTTTAAGTGTAGCTCAACTGTATTACAAATAACAGTATGTGGTCCTAGAGGGACTACCAAGCCTCTAATTTAATATTGTACTGGAGGCCTTGTAATGTCAGTGCTGCCAGATCGAGCTTTTCTCTTTCGAGCCCTCCTGTGTCCCAAGGGGAGTTGTGAGGGGCCAGGCTGGCTGTTGTCAGCGTGTGTGGATGCTGCTGGGTGTGTGTGCTCACTCTTCTGCCTCTGGATTTTTCATGCTCTGAGCCTTGTTAATAGAAATGAATGTCCAGAATGAAAGCTTATCTCAAGAATCTGAGTGTGAGGGGGTTGAACTAGGTGATTTTTTAAAGGTCCCTTCCCACCCAAACCATTTTATGCCTCTGTAATAAATAGGAAAGAACTGTGTGTAAAAATAATCTGTCACTGCCGGGGTTTCGTGGTGAGAGCCTCTGCTGTGAAGGCTCAAAACCAAACCCCATGGAGATATCCTCAACTCCCTCTGCTGATGTGTGTGCAGTCCCTGGCAGATCACAGAGCCTCAGGAGAGGACACCTGAGTTTCCAAGGTCACCCTTGGGCATGGTTCTGTGTGTGCCATTTGCTTTCTGTCTACTCCTTCCTTCAGTGCTTTGAGAGAGTTTGAGGGATAAAACCATACAAATTGTGGTCTGGCCCCTGTAGAATGGATATTTAAATGGAAATAATAGTTTTGTAAGTTATGATAGAAAACGATCCACATTTAGGAGTGGGGTTGAGGCCACCCAGCATCTCACAGCACCACTAAAATGCACCATTTTCTTCATCTGAGGGATGATTCAGAGCTCTGGAGAGCTTTTTCTTACCTCCTCATTTTTTGTAAAACTATTCCACCCTCACTTCCGAACTTCCTCCTCCTCCTCCTCTGGCTAATTCTCTCTGCGGAGGTTTCCTCCTCACTGCTGACACACGATGACCTAGATCTTGTGCATCTTTTCTGGAGAAAGCAGCTGAGCTGATGCTCCTTATTCTCCGTGCTGTTTAAAGCTGTGCATGGTTCAGCAGAGCTCAAACACTTTGCCCTTGAGAGCAAATCTCAAATTCCAAGATGCATCTTTACTGTTGTGTTTCATGCTCTGCACACTGAGGTGCCTGTCAGGATTTCCTGTGAGCTGTGGGGATGAGCTGATACTTTCCACCTCACTTCTGCCTGCTGACAGGGCACTTACCATGAAATGCTGACTGGCTCAATTTCATTTTGCTTGTGTCATGTTGGTATCTCAATCCCTGTGAAATCAGAGACCCTGTTCCTTTTGCAGGACTGGATTCTGTGTGTACTTACGGAGAGCAGTGGTTGGACTTGCAGGAAGAAGTGATCTGGCAGCCAAGATGGAGGGGAGGAAACTAAAATATTTTCCCTTTTCCATAGAGAATTTAAGGCAGAGAGTGGAGAGGAGCAGCCCTCCCCAGGGAGCTTGCTAGAAGCCCTAGCAATGACTTTGAGGCTGCTCTGGATGCTGGTGGCAGCACAAGAAGCACGTGTGGTGCTCCTGGGTGGAGGCCTGTGACTCTTCCCTTGGCTGGGGGCGAGCGGAAAATGGGATTTAATTGTCTGGACACCACAGGTTACTTTTGAAACAGCTGTTTATTGTCATTTACTCTGGTGCTATTCCTGCACTGTCAGCACTCAAGTCCCCAAACTTTTGACACGGGATGAGAACCTTTGTGTGGGGCTGGCGGGGTCCAGTGGCAGCATGTGGAGCTGGAGGTGATGCCCGGTGAAAGAGGGAAAGGGCACAGTTTCAGGATGTCACTTATAAATATGCTTCTAATTGTTACCTTGCTTTGAAAGACTTTGTAGAAGTGTGGACATATGGACTCCCTCAGCATTCAGCTGTTTTCAAGAGGCATATTGTGAGTGGGTGAGTGATAGGTTGGAAATAAGGAAACCAGAATTTTCCCAAATGGTGAATCACTTCTGGTTCTCCCATTAACAGCAGGTGTCCCTCTCAAGGTGACTTTATTAATTGGGCCCTTTATCATCTCTTGCATCACAGAGGAAAGTGAAAAGATATCAGCAACTGTGTGTGGCCCTGCAGACAGCTACCGTCTGCAAAATCAAGCACTTTCCATCAAAAATTAATTAAATTAGCCCAGATTCCATAAGTAATACAACTGGATCTCCCTGGCACCTCCCAAGAGAAACGTGCTCTAAGTCAAATGCACCCAGAGACCATATTTGGAAATGAAACAATTATTAGTTTAATTCAGTCATCAAATTAATTTTACAGAAGCAGGGAATGCCAATCACTGGAGGAGGTGGCAGCAGAGTGTGGCTCCCAGCCCGCTCGGGCTCCAACAGGACTGATGGATGCAGAGAGAGGACAGACAGACTGACCACAGTGTCTGACCACTGGTGGTGTCCAGACCACCCTGAGCCAGGGGCAGCCCTTAGTCTGTTCTCTCCTTGCTTTTCTAGGTGGAGTTTTTATTTTACACAATGGCACTGAAGATGCAGGACCGAGGGGCTGCTCCCTTGGCTGCCATAGCTGCTCTGCCCCATGAGCTGCAGGGAGCACAGAGAGGCTGAGATCAGGAACCAGCCAGGGCTCCTCTTCGGGCATCAGGCACTGAAGAGAAGTAGTCATGACACCTAAATTAGAGCCTGGTAGGACTGTAGTCAAACCACATCCTGAGCAGTGCCATGAAGAGCAGTAAGTGGCCTGTGTCAGTAAGTGGCCTGTCACATGCAGTTTGCTGGTTTGCTCATCCCCTGCTCTGGAGACAACCATGTGCACAAGAAGTTATTTGCAGCAGCAGGAATTTCCCCAAGAACCATGCACCTTCCTGCCTGCTGCAGAAAGCAAGCTGAGCTGTGGACATAGTTCCAGCAGAGGGTGTGGTGAAGGTCCTTTCATCAGACAGTCCTTGGAAACTCTTTGATAGGGACAGGAAAACATGGATGAAAAACTTTTCTTTTTCTTGGCTTGTTCTGCATCAGTCTTTTATAGGAGTCAGGACTGGGTTTGGTATTTCCATTTCAGTGTCCATATCAACTGCACTGCTTTCCTGAGAGGATGTCTTTTCCAGGCTCTTTGGGAGTGCTTGTTTCTCCTTGCATCAGTGGGTGTGCTTGTTCCATCTATACTCAGCTTGTCCTGAACTTGATTGATTTCTCGAGTTCCTTTACCTGCTGATGGGCTGTCTCTATTTGATGCCTAAATTTTTCACAGTTTCTTTCCAAAAGGTATTCTGTTTTCTGCCCAGCACATTTTAGCATTGGTATTAGACTCAAGTACTGGTTATATTCTATTTAGATCTGTCCAGTGTTGATTTTTTTTTGCCACACAAATGATTACCTTGACTGATCTTCACTCTCCTTGTATTTATGCCTCTGTGCAGCTTTCTCTGTATGGTTTGGTTGGTGGATTAACTGCTTGGAATGTGACATTTGACAGTTGAGGGGTTTCTTATTGTTGGTACATATGGATACTTCAGGCAAAGTGACTTGAGATCTTGCGTTGACAGATGAAAATAAACTTCTTATTGTGATTTTTTTTTTTTTAATTGGTTAAAGAAACACAGAATTATTGGCTTTTCTTCACTGTTTCATGCATTAAAGAACATCTTAGATCTGGGCATGTAGTTGGAATTGTGGTACCTTAGTGTGTTTGAAACTCTGAGCTGGGTAACCTTTCTGGTCCAGCATCTTGATCCAGACTTGAAGGGAAGTAAGACAGGAGGGAGGCCTTGGAGATAAATACTGAGTGCTCTGTGTGGGGAGTTTAGCCATCCACATGATTGCTATTAATTGTAATGATGGTTGTGAATCTACATTCTCATGCATCAGGTTGCACAATTACCCCTTCGGTGCCATTAGAGCATCTCTTGAGGTTCCCTCTTCAGTTTTTGCCATCAGCCAGAGCACCTGCCTCCCCTCCAGAGTCCCCCATGGGATCCACTTCACCACTCTCCTCTAACAGGTCTCATTATCTGGGGTATTTCATCAGTATTTACCTCAAGGAGAGATCTAAATAACGCTGCCAGGGCACAGTAATAAAAACTGGAAGGGCCAATGTAAAGCTGGCTCCCAACACAAGAGCAATGCCCTGTCGAGTTCCCTCTCACCCTTCCCAGGGGTCAGACTCAGCGTGACCATGGCAGTCAGAGCTCCTGTTCCATAGGGATGTGCTGAATCCAGAGCTTGGACCACAGGCACGATCCATTTCAGCATTTGAGTTGCTGTTGCAGGAATGCCCAGTTTGGCTCTAGATGTGATGAGAGAGAGATGGGCTGCAGGAAACAGTGGCAGTGGGAAGGGACCTTGGCCTGGAGATCTCAAAATCTTCCTGCTGGCCATGCTCTGCTTCACAGCACGGGAGCTGAACCATCCCTGGTGCAATCTGCAAATCCTGTTGGTGGCACTCCACAGAGTGACCCCAGCTGCAGTTTCCTTGCCCACTTAAGCGTGTTTATTTAGCTTTGCCAAAAAGGTGGTGTGTGAAAATTGCTTTTATTACCAGAAAAAGAAGTTTGCAATAAAACCTGTCTCCTTGGGTGCACTAATTCTATTTTACAAAGAAAGAACATATTGTTTTAATTAATCATATGAAAGCAAAATTAGCATGATTATGTGAAAGGTGCTGTAAATCATTCTGATCCACATCATTGAACAAAGAGCACTTAGTTATTCCAGAGTTGTTAAAGATTTTATCTACCCAAGTGAAAATTCAATTAGCACAAACCAGTCTCATATAAAACTAAGGATTCTGACTGCAGGAAAAACTTTGTGTGTGAATACTACCTTGTGCCAGTTTGATAGATTACTGTAATTAACTGTATCCCACGCAAGCTAAACAAAATTTACAGAAATGTTGTTGTACAAAAGGAATACCTTCTCTCTTGTTCTTGGCTAGAAATTTGAATAGTCTCCATAATATTGTTCTGATGATCCTAATCCATGTCTAAGTAAAAAAAAAAAAAAAAAAAAAAATTGCTGCCAACAAATGCAGTGGGCTCTGACACTCACTGTTTGAGGTTTTTCCCCCCTCCTGCTGCATCAGAAACAGGCACTGCATTTAACACATCTCAACTTGAATTCAATTAGTTAACCCAAGATGTTTCAATTAAGCAACTTGAATTCAATTAGTTAACCCAAGACATTAGTAGAGAGAGACAAACTAAGAAAGAAATGAGATTGCTTAGAAAAAGAGCCATATTCCTATTCCTGGCCTTCCTGGGAGACTGGCAGAGTGCTGGAGGAACAGAAATGGAGGGCAGGGCGAGTTATGCCAGAATGCATCATCCTAGTGTAAAAATAACTGTACAAATGAACATGTTTGTTCTTGGACGTGTCTTTCCTCACCTGTTAATTGTATTTGTCAGGCTTTGGCCGAGTTCTCCTCCTGCAAGGAAGAGCTGCTGTCGGTGTGTGCGGGGTCAGGCTCTTTGCTGGCCCACGTGTGCAGTGACATATTGATACAGCTCTTGGGCTGAGCGTGGCTTTGGTGTCACTGTCACCCTGTGATGCTCTTGGTTTGTCTTGCAAAACACTTTATTAAGCAAACAGCAGTGGCCTGTTCCAGTGAGAGCAGTCAGGCAGGGAGGAACTGGCAGTTCTGTTTCAGTATTCCAGGGAGGGTTTTATGACTTCTGTGCAGTTGGGGTTAAGCAGAATGTGCTCTGTCCCTTATCCAGGCATAACTCTATTTGGGGAAGATTATCATTATTATCCCCAAAAGTTTGTACAGCAGTCTCCTGTGGACTGGACCAGATGTACTGAGGGAGGAAGCCCTTCAGGGTCTTGAATCTAACTACCACATGTTCTTGTTGAAAATGTGGTGGTTCAAGACATAACCTGGTAGTGTCTGGTGTCTGTCCTTTGTCTCATCTTGGGCAATATGTCCTGTGGAGAAGTAGGAAAAACCATGATAGAATTGTTCAATCTGAAGGAAGAAAGGGAGAATAAAAATCCACTTCTCTTTGGACACTTAGGTGTAAAATGTGACCAATCTCCTGTCAGTTGTTTGCTTTGATGGGATTATTTGTGTAGTTTGAACTTCCTTTCAAATTTAAATAAATTGTCCCAGTTTGGATCTGGAGATGGCTCTGTTGGCCACAAGTGGCACATATTGAGGGTCTTGGCCCTTGCAGCAATACCACACCAGACTGGCTTATGGGGTCTCTCTTGCTTTTTCGACTAAAAACAAAAAAAAAAAAAAGGGAATGTAAGCAAACATTGAATGGTAAAATGGGCTGGTGCATGTCCCGGGACTCCTCACCCTGCAACTAAACCTTGAGGCAGATCTTGGCATGTGTGATAATCAAAAGAGTGCCTGGAAAAGATCTCTGTGTGCCATACCCATTGCACTGATCATCCCTGTTTGATTCAGATGGGGAAAAAAAAAATCCTTACAAATTACAGAATTGCTGGCACTGCTTTCTGAAGCACCTGAAAGTGTCTTGGACATCTCCCAAACACGTAATGGCTTGGTCTGATTCTACTCTTACAGCTCAAGCACTGGAAGTCCTGGGGTCAGATCCTCAGCTGGAATAAATGAGGATTGCTCTGATTGCAGTCAAAGATCTCTGCCAGGAGGCATCAGTGGAGGGGCTGCCTTCTTTTTTTTTAAGGGAAAAAGTGGGCAAATGGAACTGGTAGCAAAGAGAATCCAAATGTCTGTAGATACAGGCAAGGTAAGTAAAAGTGTGGCGGGGGAGTGAGGGGGAGAAGATGGGAGCAAACACTTGAAGCAGCTGTCATAGAATCATAAAATCGTTTAGGTTGGAAAAGACCTTTAAGATCATCGAGTTCAACCTTGCTGTCACTGCAGTTTAGATCACTTAAGTGGAAACACTTACCTGCAGCACAAGTGAAAGGTCTGTCTGTGTGGCTAAAGTCATGTTTGAGCTTGTTCCCACAGAGCTGAACATGCAGGGAATTCCTTTTTCTACTTAAGAAAGAAAAAAAGAAGTATAAAACCCCAGAAATGAGCATCCCCCTGTGCTAGTGAGGGCATCACTGGGGTGTGACACCCTCTGTACAACCCCCGCATCCATCCCACAGCAGCTCTGCATCTCTTTCCAGAGCAAATCCCTCTTTCTCAGTAGTTCGCCTTCCCTGCCAGTTTAATTTCAATGCAGTTGGATTTCAGGCTTCCTCCTCTTAATCCCCACTTATTTCTTTAAACAGAAATGGTCAACCATTTTGGGGCAAGGTGGATTAGTGGAAGCGTTGGCAGAGAGCAATCTCTGTGTGGGAAAACCCTCAGCGTGTTTCCTCCAGCGCCAGATTAGCTCGGCTGGCCCCTGCTGAGTGAGGAAATGGGTCATTGCTAATGTTGTTTAATTTTGCTTTTCTGAGATGGGCTGTGGCTGCCTTAGCTCTGGGTAGCTCGGCTCTATTTCATTTGCCACTCACAAACCTCTGTGCTTTTCAACAACAGGATGGCAGTGGTGGCACTTTTAGAGAGCTGAAGTGGGTCAGCTGTGGGGTTTTTTGCCCTCCCCAAACTTTACACTTGTTTAAAGTCAATCATTCACTGAGTAATTTCTTCATCCTTTCCTCTTTGGCCCCCTTACACTTTCTTGGTCTGTTTGCTGACTGAACAGTAACTCATGATATTACAGCTGTCAGCTTGTGGAGTTTATTTGCCTAGTCACTTTTTGTTTTGCAAAATTAATTAGATAAGGATAGATTTAAGTGACTGTGGAAGTTGGCGATGAAACATTACGTTCTCATTAGCTGGAATAATTCAGTTGCTCTGCTGTAATCTGCAGAATCTCCACAGACTCAACAAGATGGATGTGAGTGAGAGGAGGGGAAGTTTTGCAGTGACCTCTTGCCAGGGGTTGGTGGTGGGATGGTTCCTTGCCATCAATATCCCTCCTTTGGAAAGGGCATCCTTCCTGGGCAGAGCCATGGAGCGTGACCAGGAGGCTGCTCCTGTTTCTCAGGAGCAGAGTCAGCACTTCTGGTGCATCTCCAAGGCACTTGGCTGTCCTCCCCTTCCCACTGCTAAAGGCTTCCCTTTCCCACCCTGTCACTGTCCATTTCCCACTTGGAAAGGCAAAAATTATTTATTTTTTCTTTTAAAAATTGAGAGGAATAGAGAGGAAAGGAAAGAGAAGAGAGAGAAGACCAAGCCAGACAGAAATCTGTGTAGCAAGTGGGATGGAGTCTTTGTTTTGGGCTGGTGTGTCCAAGCACGTGGGATTTGAGCACTTTGAGTTGCTTTTTGTCATCACAAATGCTACCATGATAAAAAAAAATAAGGCTTTCTATTGGGATGAATAAAGAGCCAAATTTCATATCGGAGTAAAATAGGATGTCAATGTTGTACTAGATTTAATAGCCTAAAAAAGTAGATTTTTTGGGAGCCCCCCTTTTTAGAATTCATGTTTCCATGTGCAAACGGCTGTCATGGAGGCTAAATGGAAATCTTCCATGTGGTAGGATGGAGCTCTGCTCCTGCAGAGAGGATGAGCTGTCAGGAATGTTGAGCTGCAGCCTGCAAACAGAAAGGTGATGGAATTCCAGGGAGACAAACAGCTGGAGCTGCACTGACACACGGCTGGGACACGGATCTGGGGCTGGATGACTCCCTTCTATAAATAATTGCTGAGGAATACAGCACTCGGGATGCAAAGGACAGAAAACAATGCCAAGGACAAAAATGCACAACTAGGGAATACTCTGAGAGACTGGAATGAATCACAGAGTGAAAAACAAACCAGACCAGGGGAAGGTTCTGGGGTTACAGCAAATAATGATGCACCTCTGCTGCAAAGAGCCTCCAATGAAAGGCACTTGGTGAAAGTGCTTTATAAGCTGTACACTGGATTGAATTCCCACTGAGGCCAATGGAGTTGCTCCCATTTGTTTTTTTTAATGAGCTGATTTGGGCCTCAGTGGCCATGTTTTGATCCCCTGTGCTTTGTGGATGTTTTCTTACTCTACTGGACAAATATATCAGTTGGTTTCAGCTGGACAGTTTGAGCACCAAGACTGTGTTAATTGCGAGTTAGGTTGTTCCTGTTGTTGTTTGGGACCATGAACTGTCATGGGATCAAGAACCTCTTTGCCTACCAGAGCTTTAAAAAGCACTTCTGCTCCGGACACAGATAATGTTCTGGTGCTGGCAGGGCTGTAGTACCTTAAGGAAAGAGAGAGAGCAAGAAAATAGAACTTATTTGCAACTGTGGGGAGAACTTGGCAGATTTTTTTAGCTGAGCAATCAAGACTGGTGGTGGGAGCTTGTCAAATCGAGGCTCCCTAATCTTTTTCTTCAAACCAGCACAAGAAATGCACCTGGATTAGATGCATGACCTAAGTAAAATTAATTCTTTAATCTGCTAATGATACTAAGCAATTAGCTTGTCAGATATTTGTAGCTGACTCAAAAATATTTATATTTTTTAGACTTGAAATGGAAAAAAAGACCATTTTGCCCTTATGTCTTTAAAACTGCCAGACATTCAGCTGACAGCAGCAGGAATCTGAGGAGCAGAATGGCCTTAGTGGAGGCCACACAGGGGTCAGGTTCAGATCCCCATCTCCAAAGCTCTGCTGGACCTTTAACCCTTGCAATATTCCCTCCCAGACCTTCTGGTTAGGGCAGTGCCAGGACGCTGACACCCCTTTGCTTTTTCCTTCTTTCCCTCTAAACTACTAACCCCAGCCATCTCCGTTTATTTTAAAGTTTGCTATGACCACGTACCACATAATTGCAGATCTGAGTGTAAATCAGGAAAGGCACCTGGGGCTTGAGTTTTATTGTCAATAAATCATCAGGAGAATCTGGGAGCTGCAGCAGGGTGAGGTGTACCTGTGGGCCAAAGGGGTAGGACGCTGTAAGTGCAGTGAAGCAGGAGAGTGGAGAGAAAAAAGAACTAATTAATGCTTATTGAATGAAACTATTCTGCTCTTTATCTGTGGGAATTAGATTCAGGAAGAATTAGATTTAGAAGAGGCTCGAGCGAGCTGATTCAGTGACATGGATTTTGGTGTAGCACTGAGGCCAGCGTTGTTTGCAGAAGCAGACACCAAGGTCGTGTCTTTGAACTACACATGTTTTTGATAGGAATAAAAATGAAAGACGTTCGTGGTGCCTTTGAACTGGTATCAAAAACAAGAACTGGAGGTCACGAAGTGACAGTGAAGGAATGGATGCACCCGAAATATCCGTGACAAAAATTTCTTCAGCTGGGTAGAGCTTGGTACTGCACAAGAAATCAGCTGCGTAAAAATACCCTGCAAGAAAAGGCTGGAAGGGAGCAGAATGGGTCTGCTTTGGGAAAACAGTGCTGCAGCCTGTAAATCAAATTGTTTGGAGTGATGGCTGGGCCAGTGCCTCAAAGGTCTGCTGTGCAGAGCAGCAGCAGCCAGGCACCAAAAGAGGACCTGGGTCCAGAAAAGTACCTCCACACCCTTGGCAGGGGACAGATGCTCCTCTCCCCCGCAGCTGGTTTAGTACAAAGGACTGGCGAGTTGGTGGGTGAGGTGAGAGAGGCAATGGGAGTTACACAAGAAGTTTAGTGCTGGTTTCTACTTTCCCCCAGCTCTTCTGCAGCTTTTCCTGGAGGTTTCACTCCCAGGTATCTCGAGTCCCTGCAGTGCAGCCGAGCGATACAGCAGCATCCCTCTGTGCCATGATGTGATGGGCATGTCCAGCTGCATGGGGAAGGAGAAGTGCTCCCAGCACAGGCCATGCCACTGGCAGGGCTCCATTCCAGGTGGTTTCTTGTTTATTGGTGAATGTTCCATGCCTGCAGCAGTGGAGCTGGAGCCAAGAGCCTCTCTGAGACCAAGGCAACACAAGGAGTTTGTTTGAGCTGGGGGAGGCTGAGACGTGTGTCTTGAAACAGATTATAGCAGTCAAGTGTCTAAAATGCCCCACAGTTTTTTCCTTGTGGTCAGTCCATGGCTGCAACAGGACCTTGCTGAGACCCCTGACTCACCTCTCCAGCTCTTCCTGCCCCTTGTGTTACAACTCAGCTGAGCTTAAGGTAAAAAGTTTGCCTTGACTGCGTATCTCTTGTTGGTTTATTCCCATTTACTGACCTTTCCTGGCTGCTTCCTCGCCCTTCCCTGTGATGTCTTCCTCCTGTCTGTGATTGTCAGCCTTATCCATCCATCCAAGGAGGAGTGTCCTTAGGAAGGGCTGTCACTCCTGATGACTGACAAAAGGAAGGGCATTTGTCCTTTTGTCTATCAGTGTGATAAGCAAATCCAGTGCCAGTCATTTGCATGCAGGGAGGATGGTTTCATTAAGAATTTCATTAAGATGGTAATGTTTAATGTTTCCTGGAAAAAATGAGTTTTTAGGTTGTTCAATTATATAATTAAAGTCAGAGAATTAGGGAAGATTGCAAGCTGCTTGCATAATGTGGGCAAGTTTAATGGTAAAACTTGTAAATAAGTTCAAAGGAAATGAGCTTTCTTTATGTTACTTGCCTTGAATGGAGTTTGTCTCCTGCAAGGGTGAGGGATACAGAGAAGGGCAGATGGGGACTTAACAGGCTCTGACAGAGGAAAGTATTAACAGACAGATGTCAGTTTTCTCTTGAGTTTGAGCAACAGAAGATGGGTGACCTGGTAAAATGTAGAAAGTGCTGCCAGGCTGGACGGGGCTGCTCTGTGAGCTGTGCCAAGGCTGGGATTTCAGAGTACTTCTACTTTATTCAGCACAGCATTGGGTTCCAATGGCTTTGGCCTGGTGTTTTGCGAGGTTGCTTTTTCCCCTGCGCTGTTATATCTCTGTCCCCATGATGCCTTAGGTTTTAAATTTTATATTTTCAAATTCTGCATTCCCAGTGTGTAACTCTGCAGTGTCCTGCAGCCTGTGAGCTGCTGCTCTCTCATGCTGAGACAGACAGAACAAAGCCTCTCCAGGCTGCTCTCCAAGGACACCCAGCCCGGCCTAGGCCCAAAATGTGTAACCCAGCATCTTGAGAAGGGGGGCAAGCTGAGGGGAAATTCCATCATTAGCTAAAGTTTAATTGGTGAAATTGGGTTGATCTGCAAATGGACCAAAGCTATAAAAGTGTGAGGAACTCGTGACTCGGGGTCCATCTTGGGTGCAGCCTTTGGCCTGCCCAGGGTGCGCCTCTGAGGGCCTTTCAAATAAATATCCACCTTTATTCCCTTACTCCTGTCTAGTCTCTGTTTCTAGGCTGGCATCACCCACATGAGTGGGGTTGAGATGCTGCACTCAGGTTGTGTTAGAACTGGCTGCCTGCTCCGTGTGTGGCTTCCCAGAGCACAAGAGGATCTGAACCTGGATTTGTGTCCAAATGGCTCATGAGACTCCCTGATTCCTGTCCTGCACCAAAACCACTGATCTGTGAGTGGGGATCTCCCAGGGAGCTGCTGTGCTCCTGCCTGCTGAGGGTTACCAGCTGCACGTAGTTATTCCAGACGATCTCCAAATCTTTTCAAAGCATCCCTCAAATGTCAGTCCAGAAAAGTGACATATAAAGGAGATTTATTAGGGAGAATTCCCAGCAGAAGCTCAAGCAGTATAACACCTTAAAGAGAAAATGGTGACCTGACAGAGCTGCAACAGTGTCATGTATTATGTGCCTCTCCTTTAGTACTTTATATAGCTTATTTTAAGGAAATGACTGTTTTGGATGCACCATTATTCTTTATAAGGAAGATCTATATTTGAGTGATTTGAGAATGACAACTGTTTCCTCCTTGCTTATTTTTCCTGTTTTTCACAGTGTTCCTGTTCATTTCGTTGCAGGCTTTTATTTTGTTTAATTTGTGACTTTTGAATGCTGTCCAGCATATTAATATTTCATATGGGAAATAATTTATGTTAATTAATTTATCAAGTACTCTTTTACTCATTCAGCTTGTGAAATATCCACAAAAAATTCCTTTAATTTCTTAAATCCCATCATTTTTTCCCCTAGTCAATATACCTTTTGCAACCATTCCTTGGGTTGTGAGATGGTTTAGACCATTTCTTTTGGAGCATGTGGTGATGCATTTTTGGGCACAAGATCAGGCTGTGTATTTTCCAGTGCTAATAATTTGGTCTTGGTGAAAGAGTCCCTTTAGCCCCTGAGTGAGCTTTTGCCTCAATATCTGTTACATGTTCTTGCAGATTAACACTTTTGATTGTTTTTCTTTTCTTTACCCCCAACCTCTGTGCATTCAGCAAATCTTCTCAGCACATCGACAAGAATGATGCATAGGTCTTTCATTATTATTTATCTGCAATGTTTTATGAATCAATGAATCACATATTTGCCTTCTGCCTGATAAATACTTGGCTGCAGGGAGAACTGTGCCCACCGGGTCATTAGCAGTCAAAGAATGGTGCGTCCTAGGAGAATACTGCTGGGTCAATAAAATTATGTCTAGGCATTATGCTGGACAAAAGGGGATTACTGGGGTATTGAATGGGAGGTGAGTGATTATTGATTGAAGTATTTGTGTTTTGAAATAGCTCTGAATAAAAACATACCACGCGTGTTGTCACTTGCCAAACTTCTGGTTTTTCTCTGTGCTAATGGAAGCAGTCTTTTTGTGCTGCTCATTAATAGTGATGTTATTCACCTGCTCAGTTGTGGAGCCTGCCTTGTGCAGCGTTTCAGACTTGATTTGTGGTTCTGAGCTGCTGCCAGTGAAACTGTGAATATTGGGACTCATGAGGTCCAAAATGCACCGTGTGGATGTGCCCCTGACCCGTGGGTCCAGCCAGGGCCAGCCCTTGCCCCACGGCTCAGTCTGGCAATCACACAGTGGTCTGGAACCACTCCCTCCTTTAGCACCACTCTCCATTTAACATTTCCATATTTCCTGTCATCAGAGCGTTGAGAAGAGCGGGAATGTATTTTGCTTCCCAAATTCCCCAGAGGGATCGGATTTCTTACTGCAAAGTAGTTAAGAATGCTGCATAGATGGGGAAGATTGATGAGCAGTAAGTAAAATATTTGAAGACGTGTGTAAGACAAGCTTTGCATGGTATCCATTTATCATCTTGAGTAGATTTCATCTCCAAGCCGAGTTCAGACTTTTAAAGGAGAAAACGAGAGACTCTGCTCTTGGAACTGCAGCTTTAGAGAACTTCAAGGAGCAGCAGCCCCTGCAGAACGAGTCTATCTGTGGATCTTTATTGAACTGTTACTCGCTCCACATTTATTGCTGCAAAGGCTTGGTTGCTGCTGATGGCAAGAGGGACACAATCAGACATTTCAACAGTGTAATTACTCTGGTGTGGAGGCAACAAAGTTGTTCCAAGGTCATGTTGTCACATCAGAGCAGGCTGTTTCCTGCGTCTCATTTTTATGCCCACACACAAAGAGACACTTTTCTGGCTGATATTTATAGAGAAGTCCTACAGTCATTTTAATTATGCACAACATACTGATGCCTGCTTCACTGATCATAATTGCGGCTCTGACCTGTTTTATTTTGTGATTTAGATGCTTTCTCTTAAGCATTGCTCTGGGGTATGATTTACAGCAGCAGGTACTGGAAGTGAGGAGACAGCCATTGATAACTCAGCTTTGGCTGGTGGAGGCTGAGACAAGGTGTGGGCTGCCACTGAAGGGCTCCTGCATGTTCTTGAGCTGTGTCTCAAACCCCTGGGAGGGAAGAGACCAGGTGTTTGAAACCAGGCCTGTCCCATTCTGCCCGGATGACCTCTCTTGTCCATCCCCTCTTTTTTTTCCCCTTCTTAGCACTTTCCAGCATGAAAAGTTCACAGCCAAAACCTTCACACTCTGTCTGTTCCTTCTGAAAGCGATTTTATTTCCCATCTGAATGATTGGTCATGCGAAGGCAAGTCCAGGAGTGAGGTGAATGCCCTACCACAGGCAGCCTCCTGCATGGTGGTGTCCAAAAAAAGCATCCCAGTACTCCTGCAGTGCCCCTTCCTTTGTCACATTAAAGTTTCACTAAGCAGAGAAATCCATTTCTTGTAAAACAAGGAAATGTAGGAACGTGGCATCTCACGAGCAGCGGTGCTGCCAGTCTGCATGTTGTAGCAAAAGCACCCCCAGGGACTGTCTGGGGAGACTTAATTTTTTAAATCCCTTGTCATGTTGTTATGCCACTCGCTTGTTTACCAGCAGAGGTGTCAGAAGACAAGTTGCATGGGGCCTCTGCAGTGCATGGCAGCAAAACATTTGTCACCTAATGCTTTTAAGTGGTTCCCCAGGGCAGGAAAGATGTGAGTGTTTGGGAGAGAAGATGACCCATTTCCACCTTTCGGAAGGCTTCCTCAGATGGAAGCTTTGCTAGGAGGGATTTCTGCTGCTGGAAGAAACACAGGATGCAACCAAGCCATTTGGAGAGTTGTCTTTCCACGGAGTGCAGGTTCCAGAGCCCTGTTTTGATCACTTTAGCCCCATTAAGATCACTTCAGCCCCATTAATGGGTCAGGGCTTGCATCTGTCCTACTACATCCAAATCCACTCTAACCAGCACACCAGTACACGAACCCTCTGCACTCAGACCTTGTGGTGGATCTCATGAGCTGAGTCTGAAATCGTGAACCCTAAAACTGAGTAATCCCAGCACCTGGGGCTCCAAATAAGACCATTCTGGCTGCAGCCAAGGCTTGGGGTATTCCACAGGGTGAGGATCCTGGTTGCTGAGTCAATGAAGTACACCAGGCACCCCCTGTCACCTGGCAGGTGCAGAGCAGTGGTTGGTCCCTGTGTCTGCTGAGGGAACTGGGAGCAGTTCAGCTCTTGCTATGCATATTCTTCTTTTTAAACGAGTTTAACATTTCCCCTATATCTTCACTTTGTCTAAAAACAACTGGTGGTGGTGGTGGTTGGATGGACTGGAGAGCCACATCCACAAATGCCAGACAGAAATTTAATCAAGACTCAGTGATCAGGAAGGTGACTTGCTGCTTGCTGTGCTTCTCCCCTGGAGCCAGTCTGACTGTGTTCCCCTGCAAGGATGAAGTCTGCCTTTTTTTTTGGTGTGGCTTTCTGTGGTATTTTAAAGAAACATTACACGGCATAGCTCTTGTAGGAGAATATTTTATGTTCCATTACATAACACTTTAATGGCTGTGGGACTGTTCAGCACAGGGCACCTAACAGCCCACTGGAATGGACTATGGCTTTTCTCACCTCCAGGGTAATGGTTTGTGGTGCAGTTATCTGCTCTGGAATGGGCTTAATGCCACTTGCTGAATCTAGTTTGGAGAAGAAGCCATAGTAGGAGAGGAAATGTTGAGATGCGTTTCAGTTGGGTCGTTGTTTTGTTTGCTTTTTGTATTTTTATTTTTCTGTGGGTAAAATAAATGCAGGAAGTGTTGGCCTTATTCTGTAGCGTTCACAGGCTATTTCTGCTAATTTTTTTAGCAGAAGCTACAACAAAAATTCCCTTTGTCTCAGTGTATCTCAGCAATGCATCTTCAGCCCAGGTTCATTGCACTGGCGTGAGAGAGCTGGGAGCAGCCATTCACTGCATGCTGACCTGAGGTGTGAAATTCATTTTATCTAAGCTACTGAGTTGCTGTGATTGCTCCTCATTGTGTGAGAGTAAACAGAATGGGAATCCTCTGTGTCCCCTCACCTTCTCTAGTTGCATCACATCGTCTGCTCTACAAAGCTTGTCAGAAGCTGTAAACTTGTACAGGGATTTCCGAGTGGTGTGGGGTTTGTTTGTTTGGGTTTTGGTGTGTGGGGGGGGTGTTTGTTTTTTTTTGTTTTCATTAAAAAGAAAAGAAAAAGGAAAAGGGGATCCTGCCTGTTTCAGAGCTTAAACCCACCCCACTGAGCATGGTGTAACTGCATTGTTTCTGGGTGGATCTCTGAATCATAAGGAGGTGCAGGCTCTGCCCATCTGCCCTTGCTGGGAGCTCGTTTCAGATGGTTTCTCTGTTGGGTGCTCATAGCACCTCTAGAGCACAGCTGGTGAAAATAAACTAGACGAGATGGATTATGTAGGTAGTGAGTGATAATCTATCTTGAGGAGCTAAAGCCTGAAAGTTTTTTTTTGCTTTTTGTGTTTGTTGCTTGATATCCAATGTGTCCCTGCTTCCTTGCTTGAGTCAAGTGGAAGTTGTTTGGAAGTTATGAGTCAAATGGATTTAGGTACTCGGCTCATTTAATGCTAAACCCCTTGATGTCCCTTTGCTTTCTGTCCTTACGATCTCAAGGTGTCAGTGAGTGATTTCTTCTGTCCTTCTGCATGATGGAAAGAAGTCTGACAGTGTGGATAGATGCCACTTGCTATCAGGTCCAGATATGAAATGGCTGAGAAGAGCATAATGAAATCTTAAGTAATTTCCTTTGCTGTCTCCTGAAGCTGGGAGGATGCTTTATTTTGATGTTTCGTTCCTTCTTTTACCAAAAAGCATTTCTCCTTCACTCTTAACCTTTGGTATTAGCAGGTCAAATGAGGCTGGCAGAGGACGAGCAGAAAGCAACCTCTGAACTCCCCTCCAGCACGAGCACCACGGACCTGTGCTGGGTGAAGCAGTGCTCTCCTGCCAGCCTCCAGCTTGGTCCTGACTCAAATTCATGTGGACGCTCGGTTTTGCAAACATAAAGCTTCCTGGGATCTGCCTCCCTCACTTAGAAGTTGCAGCTTTTATGCTGGCACGTAGCTATTGGAAATCACCAAAACGCTGCCTGTTTGCATGTCATTAAAACCATCACTGTCAGCCTTCTAATTCCAGAACGCAGCGATGTGCTGACAGCAGAGACTGAGGAGAGTGGTAACGACATCAGCAGGACAAGCAGGGGAGCTGTGAGGGGTTGTGTTTGCCCCGAGAGAGCCTTCCCCAGCGAGCAGCAATTGCACAGCTCACCTTCCCGTTCCGACCTGGCAGTAATGCACCATCAGCTGAAAGCCAGGAGCTGTTTATTGATTATTACACACCGTCATTAACCAGCACACGCTGAACAGAGGCATTCAAGTAGAGAGGGAAAATCTGGCTTTCGACTCCTGGGACTGATTTTCCGGGGAGGTGAAAGCAAACCTGTGACAGTCAACAAATTGGGAAATTCCTGATGTGTCACACATCACTGCCAGCCTGTGGAGCAGCTCAGGAGGATCTGATGCAGAAATATGAGCCATTAACAGGCCTCATATGTTGCCCGTGTTCTCATGGATCAGCCAGGGTGTAAAATTAGCCAGGCAGTACAACAGACTGCAAGCCTGGCACTTTGGGAAAGTTCACCTTCCAGAAGTGCCCAGGATGGGGTGATGTTACTTTGAACGTGCTGCCTTTCTGCTTCAGCAACTATTGGCCCAAAACAGCTGGGCCAGTGACAATGTGGCACTGCCAGCTCAGAAGGGGGAGGTGAGCTTGTAGGCAGGCAGAGGAACAGGACTGGTTTCTTTTCTGGTTTTTTTGTGGAAATGTGAGTTGCACATTAATATTGAATCCTTCAGTAGTGATGCCAGGGTTTGTAGCTTCACCCTCCTGTTCTTCAAGCCTTGGGTGTTGGGAGTGTGCTGCTGAAGCTGTCACCAGTCCTTCTCTGGTCATCACCTGAAGCCACCTTGTGCTGTAATTGGTGAGAAAATGTGCCAGAACGAGCATGTGTTAGATCATCTTACTAATTTTTATCAGACAATAAATATTTTCATTTATTCTCCGTTGCAGAAGAGGCCTTGGTTACTCTTTGGGAAAATTGAACAGAGATAATAGGTTTCTGCTAATGCTGCTCTTCTATCTTGCTTACTCAGAGCTGACCCCGTCTCTGTGGTGGGGGACCAGCCTGTCCACTGAACGTGTCACTGACAAAGCAAACCGTGTCAATCTAATGATATTACACACTGCTCTCAAAGATGGAGAAAACATTTGTAATACTCTGGCTTATCACTAAGCTGCCCAGTCATGAAAGAAGCAGCAAGCCGGTGCATTCAAATAATAGTGTAAGAAATAACGGAGGAAGAGAAAAATGTTCTAAGAAATCCCACTGTGGTGTTAGATTTTCCTGTCAAAAAGATCAATGTTTTGGCTGGGTCAGCATGGCTGTAACAGCATCCCTGAGATGTGGTTTGATGCAATATTTGTGGAGGTATTGTTTGCAAAGTTTATTTTAGTTTTTCCCTACTGATCTCATTCCCCATTCCATGGTTACACTGAAAAAATAGGCATTATACACACTCTAAATTATTAAGTTTTTCTTTATGGTGACTACCCACTGGTGAGCTTTAGTAACAATTATCTTCCTCCCGAAGTACAGGACTGCACAGCAGGAGAGGAGATTGGTTTTGTGACTTTGCAACCAACTTTCTTTCTAACCTTGGGTGAACCTTTTGATCACAATTATGTCTCGGCGCACCATTGTTATTAAACCTAATTGTACTTAAACATGGAATTGAAAACAAATGTTGTGATATTAATGGGTACTCTGACATAAGCCTGCCTCTTGTTTTTTTCAAAAGATCTCAACTCAGGGCTTTCACTGAGCTTGGGGACAGCTGACCTTTTGTGTTTTGAGCTATTGGGCTGCTTTGTGCCAAATTCCTTGTTTGTGTGAACCAAGCACAAACCTTTGTATGGCCAAGGACTGCAGGACGTGTGCAATTTATGGGGTTGAGAGAATCCAAGGCAGAGCCTCTGCTTGGAGTGGACACCACAGCTCCTGCAGCATCGGTGCCTTTGGGCTGTGCAGGGTATCTGGGGGGGTCCAGGGCACCCTGCTGTGGACTGCTTTGGTTCACATCCACCTGGGGCTGTGGGCATGGCCTGGGAGCTGCTCCCTGCCCCACCAGGAGTGGTGTGCTCCTGCCCAGGGTTGGGCAGTTGGGGGTGTGTAAGAATTAAGAGCCTCATGCTGAGCATGGCTCTCAGCCAAGGTGATTTTGTGATGTCTGTGTTACCTCCATTGGTGGTTTTGGTGCCTTTAGCCTGATTGAATTGGTGTCTTGCGCCGACAGAAAAAGTGAAAAGACCTCAGGTGTGCCCAGTGTGATTGATGTGGAATTCCCAAAGAACAGAAATCATTGCTGCATCCCTGATCTCTCTTCTCTTTGGCCATTTCTGTCTCTTTAGTAGAGCAATATCCAGATAAAGCTGTCTGATTGTTTGGGAAATCTCCTTTCCAGGCTCTCCCCATGTCAGCCAAAGCACTTCCCTGGACATGCTGTTGATAATGAGTGCAAGGTGTAGCCCCAGGGACAGCCTCTTGCTCCACCTCCATGTTTTGCTCAGTTTCTCTTTCAGGAGAGGCCCGAAGGTCGTGAGGGGGGTTCCCAGAAATGATCCATCAGCACAGTGAATCCTGTCGCTTCCTCCCCATCACTCACTGGAAGGGGACACTGCATTCTAGATATTGGACTTAATTGCTTTCTGAATGACAACACATTAGGTTTAATTACCCATAAAATTGAAGTACAGAGACTTTGGGTCCAAAATAATTTTCCAGCTCAGTAATCTATATGTGCCCAACCTCTCGGCATCGTGTCCTGTATTTCCAAAGGTGTTCCAGGGTGAAGTGGTTACACGTGTGTCCATCAAAACACTTTTACCTGGAAAGACTCCTTTGGCACGTGGCATTTTTGTGATTGCAACCAAAAAGCAAGACTGGCTGAAACAAGTCTGCAACTGAAATAACCTCTAGGATTGCTAAGTAAATGTGAAATTCTCCCAGGTCAGAACTGTAGTGTTGCCTTTTATCTTTTAGCTGATTGCTCTTGTAAAAAGTTACACTGGGAAAAACTAAACCCAATAAAATAGATGACATGCATCCTCTTTTAACTCCGTTGATATTAAAAGAAATAAGCCAGATCAAATGCAGAGGAAATAACTACAGAGGAACTTTAATCTGCCTATGAAATCTTGTAAAATTAAAAGAGAAAGTTGTTCTTGCTCCTATATTGAAGTGAATAGAAACAAGATTAAAAGAGACATCCTTAAAAATTCTATTTCTTTGTTTCTGTTTGGTTTCCTCTCTTCCTGATTCCAGCCATTGGGTTCTCCTGACCAGGGTCTGTCTGAACAGCACTTGGGCACTTTCAGCTGCAGGTGGTGTCTCAGGTTTTCATGCTGTCATCTGCTGGGGCTGCATGGGGAATCAAATTGGTCAACACTTAAATTGCTTTAAAGCGTGGCAGAGATGAGGCTTGACAGAATGAAAACAGGGCCATTCTGCCGTTGCTTTGGTGCTTTTTGTGTTTTTTTTTTCTTTTCTTTTTTCCTTTTCTGCACACAGCTCTCGTGTATTTGTAGGAACCCGCTACCAGAACCTACCCTTGCACACCTCAAAGATTTCAGGAAGGAAACATTGTTCTTTCTGTGAATAAGAATACCTGGAATTAAACAACTAGTATTAGAAGCATTAAGTCTTTTAAAGAGATTAGGAGATTACTCCCTCACACATTGGGATATTCTTTTTCAGGGGGAAAAATTGTTAAATAGTGAGAGTTCTGGGCCGGTGTCCGTGCACAGGCCACAGCACTGGGAGCCTGTAGCACTGAATCTTGCACCTTCAGCTACTCCCTGTGGAATAATTCCTCCTTCATCTGGAAGGAAAATGGTAGATTCCAGTTTTATCCTGTGTAGCTGTGACTCTGTTCCCATTTCTTCCCAGTCCGTGGGAAGAAGGCACAGCAGAGTCTGTTATTCATGATGGCCCTGAGTTCAAGGAATTAAATAAGAGGAGTACAGGTTAGGTGAGCTCAAGCACGAGCACATATTAATTACCTCTATTTCCATGGTGGCTGGCTGGGATTCTGCTTGCATTGAGTCACAGCTTTGCTTATGCCTGCTCTGTATTTCAAAACCATCGTGAGGTTTCCTGTTGCTTTCCCTATAAATCATTCTTTGTCGAACAAGCTGCATACCTCACTGAGCAAAAGCTGAACATTCCCTCCTTTATCTGGAGTATATATTATTCTGCTAATGCTCATATGGCTACTTTTTATTTTTTTCAAGGTCATTAGTCACTTGCCACGATGGTAAAATGTGATGAACAGCCCCATGAAAAGTTCAATGAAATGAATAACTAGCTTTAAACTATTTTATGAAAAAAAAAAAAAAAGCAGCAGTAAACCAGGTAGTGTGTTTCATGTAGATGAGTTGTCTATGATTAACCTTGCAAGGCTGAAATTCATTCTTGTGCTTTGATTTTTAGATACCCTCATGAAATTACTCTGATGATCAAGAATTTCCTTTATTATTTTCCTGTATTCTTTATCTTCTCAGATAAGACGTGTGGTAACAGGAATTTCTCTGCCTCTGAGAAACAATGCTATTCCTTGTGTGTATTTATTTTTAGTAATTCCAGAGCTTTCCCCCACAAGCCACAGAGCAGATGAGTAATGAACTGGTTTCACTTGGAGCTGTTCTACTCAATACAGAACATGCTGTGACAAAGCAATAAATTCACCACAAAAAGGGTTTATCATAGTAGTGGGTATCCTGATATAGTGAGAACCTGGTTCTTCAGGGGGAAGGATGCTATAAAGATATCAACTCTGGTGTTTGTATTTACTTCTTCAGGTGAATAAGTAAATAAATCAGATGCAACTGGTGTCAGGAAATAAATAAATTATAGTGGTGTTCAGGCTGAGCTGGGAGAATGACCTGTGCCATGGTCCAGGCAAATGATCCAACACCTTGCTGTGAGCACATCAATCTTCTCCTGTAGTGACACAAAGGATTAAAGACTCATCAGTGCTGTTATCTAATTTAGAGGTGTCCAATGAGACTTGAGGAGGGTTAGCAAGTTGCTCTGAGGTTGTTTTTTTTCTGGGCAAAGCATTGCACTTATGAACAGAAATGGAAGTGGGTATGACTTTTTTATTTCCTGCTGAATTTGAAGGTTTTCCGTTTTCAGTGTTTTCATTTCTGGCAAATTTTTGTTTCTTTAACTGCTGCAGTGCACACAAAGGTGAGATTTGTCCTTCTGGGAAGCTCAGCACAAGTACATTAATCTGTTTGAATCCCAAGGGCTCACTGAGAGAAGTCTTGTATGGATCTTGATTCACCTTTGAATAGCAGTGAATTTTTGTTACAACCATAAATGACTAACAGTTTCAGTGTTGCCTTTTTATTTTCCCCCCCTGTTTTTTTCCTTATGATTATATTCTAAATCTTATGTTATTTTACTCTTCAAAGCTCTTCAAAAGGGTCTTTAAAAAGAGCAGGCTTTTGCATTGAAAAATTTTCTTTCTGCCCTTCAATCAGAAAGTCTCCAATATGACTGAAACCAAGGGAACAAGCAGAACTAAGTTTTTCTTCTCATGTCTTGCCACTGTAATTTTTGGAATGTGGCAGATTCAGGTTTTTTGACAGGTAATTGGTGACAGCTTCTGTAAGACTTTGCCTTCCTTCCAGTTAGTGCCCTCTGAGAAGGTAAAAAGATGTCTAAGCAGTTTGTGGTGTTTTGGTGGACTACCAGATGCCAGCAGAGTTGGGAGACACCTTTTGTCACTCGTATCCTGGTCCCTGGAGGGACAATGCAGCTGCAGAGGTGACCTGCCCAGAGCTGGGGATGCCCAGAGCAATCCCTCTGAGCCAGGCACCATCTCCTTTGAGTCCTGCTACTTTCAAAACGTGCACACGAGAGTGTAGCCTCACAAATAAATGAGGGGTAGGCCCCCTCAGTCCATGGAGTCAATGTGCTTAACCAGCAATATTTTGGAGATGACCCCTCCCAGTTTTGGAGCGCTTGATGCTGGCCAGGGCCAAAACGAGCTGCTCTGTGGGCAGGCCTGGTGAAGAAATACCTCTGCTTGTTTCTCCTGGGGCTATGAGTGGCTTGAGTTTCCTGAGGATGGCTTCTTGTTGTCAAATTATCAGTTATTACGCTGTTGTTGAAATGCTAGACTGAATATCTCAAGTGCCACTTGAGTTGTAGCAGCAGATTTGTTGGCGAGCGGTGGAGACAGCGAGAGAACACAATGCTCGCCCAGGGAGAGGTTGAAGCTGTCACTTCCCTCTTTAATGGAGACAGGAAAGGTAATTAACAGCCAGCGTTGTGTACAGATTCCTATTTCATGAGGAAGATGACTCATTTTGGCTCTGAGCAAGCATGAGAATGAAATTAAACCAACGCCTGGTGCCATGCCAGTGACTTTGGCATTTTAAAAATATCTGCCCTCTGTGTCCCAACACAAGCTCACTATATTTTCAAAATCAGCATGTGCTTTGTGGGAACAGGGGTTTCCAGGTTCTCTCTGTAGGTGAAATATAGCTTTTATTTTCCTACTTGCATCCAAATTCATTCATTTAGTAAGCTCACTGTGCATTAGCTGTGTGGTTTTTATGTGCATCAGTCTGTTTCCATAGAGTATTTAAAGTATACTGGCTCAAGGTTAGATTTATTGGGGCAGTCAAGGAGTCTGTAGAAGGGTGTGTTGGGCAAGATACATGGAACATGATATTGGGAAAGGCTGCAGTTATTCCCTCTGTTGGGACTGTGCTCCCTACAGTTTTTTCCTGCACCCCTGATAGCCAGGATGGCTGATCCACATTCTGCCTGGAGCTTCTCTCCATCTCCAAAGGGCTGTAGGTGTTTTGTGTGTGATGAGTCAATGGGAAAGTCCAAAGAGAGCTGCAATTTATGCATTAAAGTTTGGGCAAAAGCGCTGCAAATGAAGTGTGAGACACCCTGTAATAATAGAGCAATGTATTCTTTGTTCAGTGATGTGGATTTACTCTGTTACCCTCTTTGGGAAGTGACTGATGCCCAGTTAGCCTGGCCTTGTCCTTGTTTCTCTATCTTTTCATTCTGCAGCTCTTTGGGTTTTTTCTCTCTGAACAATCTGTTTCCATATTTGTGCCTGTCAGTGGATGACTGGGTGTCATCACCAGTTCGTGGAGAGGCTCTAGAGACAGCATTTTGGTCTGCCCAAGGCTGGGTGAGGACCCTTTGTGGTGGGTGGGATGGAGAGGGCAGTTACCTGCATCCTCAAGGAGGCAGCTTCCCAAATGCCACACCCTGACACGTGGCATTGCTGCTGGATGTGCTCCAGCACCGAGAGGGAGATGGGGATGAGCAGCAGCTGGCTGAGGGCAGGACTCCTCTGGAGCAGCCTTGAGTCTGTCCCTCCACACTGACCACAGTTTCTCCAGAGTCACTTGTGCTAACACCAAGCAGGGAACAAATGAGTTAGAAATCCATCTTATATTTACCTTTCACAGCTGTAAAGAACTATTTGGTGCCTTTTTACTACCCTGGCAATGTAATAACCAGAAATAAGACATATTTTGAGATATTAGATATACATTCCTGTGCTTACGCTGTCAAATTTTTGTACAAGGTGGTAGAGACCTTGGTGTATTTTTAAAAATTTATTTATTAAGGAAAAACAGCCATAAATAAACCTCCACTGATGGACTGATTCATTACCTCCTCCCCCGCCCATTTCCAAAATAACAACCCAGATCCAGCCCCCCACCAGCTTTACCACAGCAGGAGCAGAATTTAGATAATGAGGGCATGAGGAAAAGGTTACCAAACAAAGCTAAGGGAGTTAAATTTAGAAAAGAAAGAGCTAACAGGTGGCTAGAGAAAAGGGAGGGAGGAAGACTTTGGAGAGGCAGTGAATAGAAGTGTGATTGCATTCGTTATGGGGTTTGTATAATAGGGAAAACGTTGGGAGTAAAATAAACTCCATAAAGAACTATTTAAAAATGTATTGTTTGCAGAAAACTGTAATCAATCTAACTGACAGTTAGAAAGGTCTATTTAAATTGCAGGGCTTCTCTCCCTTGCACTCTTACCAAAATCTGCTTCAACAAATTGGGAAAAGTATAGAAACAGATACTGAACATGACAAGTTAAATAATTTTAAAGTTCTAACTGTATTTGCACCTCTCCCTTTCCTGTATTTTATGGTATGGTCAGACATGGTTTTGGTCCAAGGACTCATCTTGGGATGATAACAGCAGGATCCAAATGCCTTTCAGACCTTTCCTTGCTTGTGTGTCTTCATACCAAGTTGTTTTTTTGCCTCAAAGCCAACTTTTATCAAAGGAAGCGCATAAAACCAGAGATATAACACAAAGTCATTTACCTGCTGCTTTCATTTGGCAATGATAGCTTTGATTGCAACTGTGCTCCATAGACTGACTCCTAAAGCAGAGATTAATCGTCCATGTGGGGGACTGAGATGTAGCTAAAGAAAGAAACAGAAGTTTGGCCAATGCCCTTGGTCTCACTTCTTATGATGTTGGAGGATATTGCCTGGAAGAAGGATTTGGTTCACAGTGTGTGATAAGAGTGACTTTGTAAGTAACACAATGCTGGGTTTTTTGTTGCTGGGATTTTGTTTGCTTGTAGGGTTTTTTTTTTTGGTGGGGGGTGTTTTTTGGTTTTGTTTTTTGTTTGTTTGTTTTTGTTTTGTTTTTGTGGTTTTGTTTGTTTGGTGTTTTGTTTGTTGGTTTGGTTTGGGGGTTTTTTGTTTGGTTGGTTTTTAATTGGCACCAAGGCTCTCTTAGTTTTTTGTTTTATACAAAATTAGAGGAAACTCTGTCTTGGCCACAGAGCCAACGTAGTTTTCAGATATATTTAACTAAAGAAATAGGATTTCTTTTTAGCATTAGTTACCTGCAATGCTTCTTGGCTCTATCCATCAGTAATGGACTCCAGAAATGCCTAGCTCTTCACATATGGAGTCGAAATGAATTTTCATCTGTAAATATTAATGTTGCATGCATTTGAGGTTGGACAGATGAATCCCAAATGAAGTGCTCCCTGTACTGAGCTGGAATTTGGGAGTCTCAGCTGCACTGCATTTCAGAGGTTTTTGTCAGTATAGCGGTATTAAGCCCTTAGGTAATATATTATTGTTTATACTTAGTGGAAATCCTCCAAGGATTACTTTCTTTCTTCTTGTAGAGTGTGACTAGATTAAGGAGGTGTATTATGACAGTGCTGTATCGCTGCTGGGCTTTATGTGAAGGAGTAACTTTAATTTCTCCTGTCCCTGAACCAGTCATTGTCAGCTGTGCCTTGATAAGGTCATGGTCCTTTTATGGTACCTAGATGTGGCCCGTGCCTGCTGTGTCAGAGCACAGCATTCTCCTGAAGATGATGTTTCAGTCTCTTTTTATGATTCAGGGACAAACTCTTGAATTTCTTCTTTGACATGATGGCAACTGACACCATTTTCAGAAATATTGATTCTGAACAGGAGCATTTAGATGGTGCCACAGCCATTGTTACAAGGAGAATAACAAGGTTTTTCTTCTCTCTCCTTTCTTAATCCCTGGAAAACACAGCCCTGGCTGCCTCAGCCAGCTCTAAAAAGGAAAATGCAGCATGCAGACTACTGGTCTTCACTCAGTGGAAATACTTTTATTTTGGACATCCTTTTTATTCAACAGATTGGCCCAATCTCAGGTGGCCTTTCGATCCAATTCTGCCCTGACTCTGATTGATGCTATCTCTCTATTTGGGGATTGACTAATTAAGGCTATGCTATCTCAAATCAGTTTGCTTTGCTTGTTGTTTTTTTTTTTTGTTTTGGTGGGTTTTTTTCCACTCAACTACTTTGAGTTTGAAATGGAGCAGGGCACCCTGTTGTACAACTTCTTTTAAAGTGTTTTGTTTCTCAGGATTAAAACCAAATCAGATTTAAAGTCTTCTCTTTACTTTAGAGTTTTCTCTGATCTAATCTACCTGTACTTATTTAACCCAATCACCCTATTTCAGATTACTGTGTTGTTAATTATAGTATTGATTACCTCCTCCCCCCATTCATTTTTTTATTTTTGTGGCTTCTTAACCAGTAGCTTGAAATACTGCAGGGGAGTTTGCATAGCATATCCTTGAAATTACACTTGGAAACTATTACTTGGACAGTCACTTCAGAGGCATTCTTGGAGGTCATTACAGTTTTTGTCAAGAACAGTTTAATTCTCTGCCATTTTCCACTTTTGTTATTATTGTGGATTGTCATGGGAGCAGGTTAATTTGGTCCAATTTCCTCCTCATGTTCTGTCCCTCATCTCATGAATGCAAACACGTGGAAACTGGACTCTGCAGAAGATTAAACCTGTGGCAACAAGTAATTCCTGTGACAGAGGCTTTAATGAGAAGAGAAAAAGCCCTTAAAAAATCTCCTTTCACTTAATAAGGATAATCTGAGCAGTGGTACGAGAAGCACTGGAGGACAGCTCTGACCTGTGCTGGTCACGTTGCAAGCCATGGTGGGACTGGCCTTTGGGCATGTGCATGGGAGAAGTGACTCCTTGGGCAGGCAGGATTAAAGCCCATCTCTTTGCAAAGCAAAGGAAGCTCCACAGCAGTGACCCAGGAGAAAATGTGCCTGAAGGGCCAGCTCCTGCAGTGGCTTATTCCACACTGCCCCCTGCCCCTGCTCAGCGCCAAGGACAAGGTGGAAATGGCCATCACCTGGTCAGCCAAAGTCAGTCTTGTGGCAGATGTGCAGAAAAAGGCACGAGAAATGAACAGACATCGAACCTGTCTCAGACAAACCTTTCCAGTTTTTGGCAATCGCTGGCTTTGGGGTGCTTAAGCCACACCTTGAGGTACTAAGTCTTCATGACTTTGTCTAGTCCTTTACTGAATCCTTTTAAAACTCTTTGTCTTGTGCAATAACTTGTGTCAAGGAGTTCCATAAATTAACTGTGTAAAAAAGCACTTTATTTAATTTGTGTTAGACATGCTGCCTGATCATTTCATCAAATTTCACCCCTCACTCCCATTTATTAAGTTGGTAGTAGGTGCCCTCGCAGTACCTTTCCACTTTGGATTTTGCAAGCCTGTTACTCCCCCTTCCATCACTCTCCTTCCATGCTCCAGAGAGAGCCCTCAAGGGATTCAGAGCTGTTAAATGGGAGAGGCCAGCTCGGAGCTGCCCCTTAGGGTCTGAGTCCCCGAGCTGTGCTCTGGCCCTCAAAGGCAGCTCTCTGTCAGTGCGTGTGGCACTCCCATGACACTGAAAGGACCTACCTCTTCAGCTGTCCAGGCAGGCTTTAGCATGGTTTTTAGGGGAACTTTTTTGCAGCTGGAATCGGTGAGTTTGTTGTCACTTGCCAGAAACACCTGCCAGTCATCCTAGGGAAAAAATCATTACTTTTTGGGAGTTTATTGATAGCAGGGCTGTGATTGATAACCAGTCCCAGCTCCGGGTTTCTCCTGACTTATCTCTTGCTGGCTCTTCTCTTGACCTATCCCTAAACCTCAGCATCCTTTGACCAGAGGAGCAAAGGGAGCAGGATGAAGAACAGGTACAGTATTTCAGTGAGATTGCCTGGTCCATCATTTAGATGTGAGTGTGAACTTAGCTCAGCAGGTCGGTCAAACCCTCCTCCTGTGCTGGCATCTCAGTGACTTCAGTAAAAGCCAAACACACATAAACCATGGGCCTCTGGTTTCTCCCTGGATCAGGATGAGAGTGGTCTCCTTGCTGTGGCTCAGCTCTAACCCTGGTCCTCCCGATCCTGACCTGCTGGGGTAAAAGTCAGTGCCTGCTCTGTGCTTCCAGGCTCTCTGGTTGTCATTTGGAACAGAAAGTCCTCTGCCCCCCTGCAATCTGTGGCAAAGCATCTCTGTATAACTCACAAGTGTTACTAAAAGACTGCCGTGGCAGCAGCTTGGAGGTTACACCCACCATCTGATAGGCTGTTGTTGTTGCAAACTGGCTCATTTATATGTGAAGAAATCAATATTTTTATAAGCTGAACGTTGGGGTTTTTTTTTTTCCCAGTTCTGGATGCTCCCAAAAGCAAGAATGTTTCCATCGGGTATTAAAATCTGGCTTTTGCTTTGAGCAGCAGGCAAGGATGTGTGTGATTACTGTACTTGGACTAAATGTCACTCAGGATAATACAGAGCTGCAGACAAGCACTGCTCCAAAAGCAGGCCCTTGTCTCTCTGTATTTCCTCAGCACACTGAATGTTTGGCTAAGCTCCAGGAACTTTCCAAACACAAACAAGCATTTATGTATTAAGCCTTTTTATCAGTCTATGCTCTGTCTGAGCTGGGATGTGGGCAGCCTTTCTAATAAGGTGTATGCAGAATTGTTAATGGCTTTCCCATCCACCTGTGCAACAAAAATATCTCAAATTTTAAACATTAAATGATTAAAAGTTTGCATTTTTAGAAGTACATCACTATTTGCCTTTCACTAAGCAGTATTAGAAGAATAAATTACTTATGGATTTGATAAAAAAACTTTTTTTTTTTTTCTTAAGTAGATGGATTGCTGCATATGCATGGTGAGGACATGAAATGCAGGTTGAAGCTTTTGCATGTGGCTTGTGCTGGAATGAACTTCGGCAGCACTGGCCCATCCCTGCTCCCTGCTCAGTGGGTGACAGTCCCACCAGCTTCCAGTTACAGCAGATAACAACCAAACCAATTGTCGTGCAGCTGTGTAAGACAGCCAGCAATTCAGGGTTTCTCCATGCATTTATAACAGAAATAACACTAACTACCCTTAGTGGCAGGGAAGAGTGGGAATTGGGAACAGTAGGATGCTGTCCCATCTCCAGTCCCCCAACACCATTTGGGGGTGACTGCCCTGGAGTCGTTGCAATCTCACTGGCATTTCAGCTTGATGAAGTTTGAATTGCTGATGTTCAAGATGAGCTTGTTGCGAACTCTAGTAAAGGATTCCAGGGCTTTTACTCTGCTCTCTTTCCTTCCCCAGACTCACTGAAATGAAAAAGAGATGCATTTAAAATACATACATTTAAATATGTAGATGTATTTTAGATTTGAAGATGCAATCTGTGGTTCAGTCCTTAGTTTATGTCTCTTATGGCAGTGGGACGATCTCCAAAATAAACTACTACCTCTGAATGCTACCACAGCAAAACTTGGTCTCAAATAGTGCCTTGAAATAAAGTCTCATCAGCTGCAAGATGTGCTTTGTATTCAGAATGTTGATCATATGGACTAATTTCCCATACATTTATGGGTCCCATGCTATCCTCTCCCTCCTTAGGCAGCAGCAGATAGTCCTCAAAAGCGAAATTTAAACATAAATGTTTGTCTCTTTGGATTCAAATTTCACTTGCATCAAATAGCATCCGAAATGATCTCATTTATGTTTTCATCAAACAGGTAAGTAGGAGTTATTGAGTAATACCCCGTGTCTCTGTGGGGAGCTCAACACAAGTGAGCTGCATGTGTGCAAGTGTGGAAGGGGACGGGATTGGGGTCCCCAACTGCATTTCCTGTGCTCCCTTATCAGGGTTCTTATCACTAAAACAGCTGAGAAAGGGACACGACACCAGTGGGGGCAAAGCAGCTCTGGAGAGCAGGGGTGTGACAGTGGCAGCTTCTCATGAAGGTGGCTGAGAAGCACCAGGTCTTGCCTGTGCCCAAACGGAAAGTTTGAGAGAGCTGTGTGGGGAGGACACCTCTGAGGGAGCTGCTGTCGCAGGAGTGGGTTCACGTGCTGAATGAATTGGGCTTTGAGGAGTAGTCTTTGATATGCCAGACTGTTTCTTGAAAAATCAAATATTTGGGTTCAACCACAGTTCAGTTTTAAACCTCTAAGGTAATACTGGAGTTCACCGTGCCTCTCTTTCATTCCAGGAGTATTTATTTATTTTTTTCTCACCCCTCTTTCTGGCTGGTCCCTCTTAGCATGCAGCTCTCCTTGCATCTAGAGATCAAAAAATCCTGTCTATATGACAGGGCTATTGAAAGTAAAAGGGGGATAAAAGAGTGATAGCTGGGAATAAAGCCAATGTTGTGATTTCTCAGAAAGCACCCTTCTGAAGTGCAAGTGCTCCGAAAAGGCACCAGATGTTGTGTGTGTGTATTTTTAATATAGCTTTGACTAGAGGGAAGAGATAAAGATGGTTATCTCTAAAAAAGGGGATTCAGGGCAGGAGATGATGAGCTGAAGACCAAATGCTCCTCTCCGTTTGTACTTGTCAGGGAGAGGAGGAACATTGCAGCTGATTGATCTTTGGGCTGGATCATCTGTGGCCAGTAGGCAACAGACACTTTACACCACAAGTTTCTTAGCATTGGCCTTTCTTCTTCTCAAATGAAGAGGAGATGCCTCTAGCAGCTGCTGTGGCTTGGGATTCCCTTACTTGTGCCATGGGATCCCCCCACATGTGCTTGAGGCACTGAACCCCCCCTGCAGAGCAGATCTCCAGCTCTGCCAAGAGAGAAGGAAAAAGTGACAGCAGCTGGCTGTCCCCATTGTCCTGTTCTGCTGATACCTGCCCAGGCACTCCAGTTTGGGGAAACGAGCTGCTGATGGGGTTTTTTGTACAAAGTCGTTGGAGAGCTGTCTGCAAGGTGGGGTAAGGCTCAGGGCTGCAGAGGGAGTCAGACTGGTCTCTGCAGTCCAAGACCAATGCTGGGGCTTGGCAGCCAGTTTCAGTCCTTCCAGGGGCTTCTTCCTGTCTTTCTGTTCCCCATTTTAGCAGGACAGGGTCTCTGGTTGCCCCCAGCTGGATAATGCACGTACCTTGACGCCCTGTGCATCTCTTCAGCAGAGACCTTGGGCCAGGGAGAGCTCCTAGATGCGACCCAGGTCACACTGAGACAAACATGAATGCTCTGTGAGAGAAATCCCTGTGTTAAATGGTTTGCAGGCACACAGCTGACACGACCTCGCTGAGATCAGAGGAGCTGTGGCAGAAGTTTCAGCTCAGCAGCTGTCAATTGTGAGCACTGCTGAGCCCCGATTCTGCTTCTGAACACATCTCCACTGGCAGGATGAGCTCTGAACAAAACAAGGTGTTTGTGAGGAAAGAGAGCTCAGTGGGCTGGGAAGGCAGAGGTTCTTTTTTTGTCCCCCAGTCATTTATCTGAACAACTCAAATTACAAAATGAGGCTGTTAATGCTGAGGTAGCCTGATGATTGCCACGGGGGTCAAGGAGCCACGGAGCTCCTCGGTGCCAAATCACTCTGAGCAGCTCTAAGTGGTGAGAGTCCCTCTCTGTGTCAGTCACTTCTGCTGTATGAGAAAAGAGAGAGAGGAGAAAGGGAAGGAGCAGGAAGCTCCTGGAAAACCTGGGAGACTGCACCAGAGGATGAGCCCTCCTGGGGCACATCAGCAATCTCAATGTTGTTTGTGGGCATATTGTTAAGGAAATGTTTCTAAACAATAGCTCTGTTGCAGTTTGTCTATGAAGAAAGCTTATTTAAGCATGATTTCTCCCAGGACATTTAGTGTTTTCCTTTTCTTTGGACAAACATAGAAGGGTAGAATGGATCCATCCACAAAAGCCCCAAAAGCTGCTGCTTTCACCAGCAGAGCTGGCTGTCAGCTGGGATGGCCAGGAGCATCACTCTTGGAGCATCTCTGTAATTGGACTTTGCCAAGGAAGAAGTAAATAAAAGGTATCCGGTGAGGATTGCTCCAATAGCTTGGATTTCACAAATTGAAAACATATTAACTTCTGACAGCTCTGTTCTTCTATAGACAAAATAGCTGCATTCCCAGGAGCTCTGTGCTTAAAGTTTTAAACCTTTTCCCTTCTGGTGAATTCTTTGTGCATCTAAAGAAGGCTCCCAGACCACTTTTTTTTTTTTACACTGTTTTACACCTTGGTTTATCATTCAACACCAAAGCCAGAAGGCTCAAAATGTTCTTTTGCATCTGATTTGGCAGCATTTCACATCCACTTGGCACTGGGACATGTGTTTATGTCTCTTACTCCATGGGGTATGAGGCAGTAACAAATTTGGCCCTCCAGATATTTCTTACATTTGAACCCAGGGTTAGATATATTCTCTGGGACTCTGCAAGATTTCACTTCATTTATTCTTTCCTCTTCCCATCCTGCCTCTGTTCTTGGTGCCTGCTGAGAAAACTGAAAATAAAACCTTCCTTAAAGTTTTGGAGACAAAAAACATCAGGTGCATCTTAGAAACAGACTTTAGTTGGAGTTCATGGCTGCTGTGTCCCACTCGGCTGTGCTCAGTGAATTCCAGCCTGGGAAAGGCTGGGAGGAAGGAGACTTGTTAATATCTCATAACAGCCCTTTCTCAGGCTCCTGGAGGGAAAGCTCAGTGCTTTGCCTCAGTCTGCCAAAATAGTTGAGTCAATTGGGGCCTTCTTTTTTCTTTTCCGCATGAATGAATTTGGCTCGTGGATTTTCCAGTAAATCACTAGAAAACTATTTGTGATTTGGCCTTCCCTGTATGACTTCTGCTCTGACTGCCAATTACACCAAATAGAAAAACTGACAACGAGGCAGATTTATACCCCTTGTCTTGATATAAATTTGGGACACTTTTTGCTTAGTGATGGGTTGCAGCCAGCCCTTTCCTGTATCCACAAGAAGGAGAGGTAGATCCAAGGTTGTTTTGTTAACAAGCAGAGATGAGTGGAGCATGAAAGGCTTGTGAGGCAAACGTGCCAGGTAGTGTTGGATGGAACTGGGAGCACTGTTTTCCAGGCTTCTTGGGAAGCTGATGTGCTGCTTTTATGGCATTTTCATGCAGACATCCCTTGAAAAGATCCTAGCCTTGTATACGTCTTGTTTAGCCTCCGGTGATCAAATTTGTGCCTTTGCAGAGAAGAACCCAAGAATTCATTTCTGCTGAGCCTTTCCAGACATTGCTAGCTGGCTTTGAAAACTTCAGCTTATAATTACTTTTGATTATATCAATGTTTATATGCTACTGTGCGTGCTATGGGCCAGATGGTACAGCTGTTGTTACCTGCATTGCAGATGCAATTTGGCCCAAATGGTGGTGTTAAGTCACCCCCAAATGTCTCTTGGGTGTCAGAGTGAAATATTAGCTTGTGTGAGTATTATTCTTCCCTCCTACATATGAAACAGGGCAAAATAGGTAGGGTGAAAGGAAAAAAAATAAGTTACCAACCAGTACAGCTGATACAAGGCTAATCCCTGGCAGCAGCTTTGGGATGTCACAGCACAAATGAGACAGCAGCCTTCAGACTTCACTAGTCATCCCAAAAGAACAGGTCCCAGACACCTAGGATAGGATTAGGAGAGTGCAGAAGCATAAAGGCTGTGCTGTTTTTGCAATCCTTTCCATCCCTGAGCTGCTCTCTGCAAAGATATCCTACAGATCCAGCTGGGCAGAGGCGAGGCTGGAGACAGCAGGAAATTTCAGTGCTGCTCAAAGTGCTTCTTCCTCATCAGGGGGATTTAGTGTGGTCGCTTAGAAAATAGGCAGCTGGATTGATTTAGCAGCTGCTGTAGTGTGTGGTACCTAATATACTTGACATCTAATGGAGGGAAGGCAAAGAAATCAGGGCGGCAGGCTGAAGTGACCCATAATCACAGCTGGCAGCACCCGTGGTTTTACCAAATGTCTTGGGGTGTTTGGTAATGTTTGAGAGTCCTGGAATTATGCGAGACTGTTCCTTTTCAAAGAGGGAAATAAAAGGCATTTCAGAGGCCATTCTGTTCTCCCTTTCTGCATCCTCACTGCTGTCTCTGCTGTGTGTCCCAGCGTACTTGTCACCTTATTTCCTATGGCTCTCGTCCTTGATGTCTGCAATGCATCCAAGCTTAGGCTGAGCCTTTTGAAGTGACAACTTGGAATTAGGCCCCCAAGTCCTAGGAGATCTGATGGACTTTGGCATCATTGCAAAACTCTGCCTTGGTGATCCTTTTGGGGCTGTGACTCTTGTGAAAAGCAGAAACCCAGGTTATGTCTCCCCATTGCTGTTTGCTATTTATAATAAAACTTGGTTTGTGATTTGACAGTTCTTAATCTCAGCAGAATCTGTGCCAAGCTAGGTGGGGTGACTTTCTGGAGTAATTTCTCATGTGTCTTTACTATCCTTTTGGTATCTCCTGATATTTTTTTGTGTGTGTGTTGCTGTTGTTCTGTGCGTAAATACATCCATGGGAGTCAAACGATTTCAGTTCTTCAGGACTTCCCAAAGACTGAGGGCTTTTCACAGGCTGCTTCTCCATTTCCCAGGGATCTTCCAAAGAATTCAGGGATTACTACACATTTTATTGCCCTGTAAGCCTATGAAAAGCCAGTTCACTCTGAGCTGGGCAGATGTTGCTGTGGTATCTGCACATCACTGGTGGGTTTGGCTGATTTGGGTTTCCTTTTGAGATCCACTGTGAGTTTTCCATGGTTTCAGGTAATAAAACATGTCAAGGAACTAATATTTTCTCTTGTTTCTTTGCTGCAAAGTTGCAGTTCCTGGCCCTTCTAGAAGCAGGCAGAAACTTGAAGTAGGTGGAATTAAATGGTTTTGTATTTGGATGGGTCTCCTAAGACCTTGGACCGCTAAATGCTGCCTAATCTAAAATAAAAAGCTGATACTCATATACTCATTACAGTCATATAGAAATAGAAGAGAGCAGTCTGCAGGATTTGGGGCCAGCTTTTTCTGAAGCTTTTACACAGAGTGGGGGTATTTATAAACTGAATTTTGCAGCTATTCACTTTATCAAAAGTGGGTCTGATCCAGCCCAGTGCTGAGCTCCCACCTTTCTCTGTCTGCAAGCAGAAATGGTTATTTCCTGCAGGGTTTTTGCATGTTTGGGGGAGGGGGGGGTTGCCCTGCTTATCTTAGGCTGGAGTCCAGGAACTTAAATTTGGAGTTTCACAAAGAAAGTTATGTAAATTTTTTAAAACATTAGCTTGTTGGGGGATATTTAAATAGAATTGATGTGCTCGGTGCATGCGTCCTTTTCCAATTCTTCTTGGTTTGTTTTCCTCACGCTTCACATCCATAACAAAAAAAGAAAAGTTTCTCATCTACTTAGACTTTCCCCAAGTTCCAATTCTTGTTAGTTCACAGAGCATGAAGAAGCTAAATGCTATTATATTTCCTATTTACTGTTTGCAGTCATAATACCCCTCTTAATGGTGTGAAATATAAATGAATTATGTGCCCTCATTTGTGGTTGCAAGTTGCTGTTATAAATAATGCAAACGGATGCTCGTGTGGTAGTAAATGAAAATTTTTCGAAAAGAAACAACAGGAATAATGGAAGTAAAGAATATTTTTGCTTGGCTTGTGGCATGCAATAATGTGTGACTGAGTGTGCAGAACTGTTCACACACACACTCCTCTCTTTGTTTGTTTGGTTTGGTTTAATTTAAATCTTTTGTCTTAAAAACTGCTTGTGTTCCAAAATGCCATTCTGGTGTTGCCTCGATTTTCCTGTTAGAGATGAGAAATATGCTTTAAAAATAAATTTCATTGCAGAAAAAATTAGAAACTTGATATATAAATCTTTAGGTAGGACTATGGGAATAAATGTTTTCTACAGGACATAGAGTGCAGGTCTGGGTTTGAAATCAGTGAAGCAACAAAGTTGATTTCTTATACCTAGGATACCATAAATAATTCATTTAGTGTTGTAATTTATCATTACTCACAAATAATAAAAAAATAAGTTTCATATATTTGTTTTTAAAAAAGCTTTCCAGCAGTGGTTTAGGAATTGCATCCTTAATTGTAATACAGATCTCCTCAGTTCAAGTCAGATCTGCTGGTACTATTTCTTTACAAGGCTGAGGCCATATCTGCCTCCCCCTGCAAAAACCTGCTGTTGCTTTTGAAAATGAGAAACTGATAGAAGAAAACCCAAAGGCATCTGACCAAAAAAAAAAAAATTCTGGCCTGAAATTAATAGAATTGGTCATGTAGTTCATATTATTCTTTAAAATATTTTGTTGAATTGCAACACAGATTGTACAGTCTTGAGTGATGAGGTCTAAATACATTCTTTCTAGCTTTATTCTTTAATAACTGAAATAAAACTGATCATAATTCTTCATTATGTGTTAAGCTTCAATGAAGTATTTTGTTCAGAAAAATACATATGTTAACAGCTTTCTGAATTATGCAAGTATTGCATTCGAAGACCATCCTTCTTGTTCCTTTTGGCATTACATATTTGTTCCCATTTCTCTTTTATTCTTCATTGCCAGTTTTGACTGCTTGGCTCGGGCACGGGAGTTTATCAAAATAAAAAATGTTTTGTTTTAGATAAGTGTGAACAAGGGCCGTGAAATGATTAAATGAAAACAGAAGTGAAAAATATCTCCTTGAACATCAGCCACTGGAGTGAGGGTTGGGGGTTTTTTTATTTTGGCTGGTTTTAAACTGCCTGTAGAGTTTGTATTTAAGTGTCCCCAGGTAGCTGTTGTGACAACTCCTGCAGCATCTCCTTGTGCTTGTAGCTTGGAGGTTATTTAGAATAACTCATGTCCATGCTAGAGATGGGAAGCATCAGGGCTGTTTTGGGGATTTTGGAGTGTCTGGGTGGAACCTGAGCCCTCTGTATCTCTGTCGAACCTCTGGGAGAGAGTAATTTATACCTGCGTTGAGTCCGCAGTGGTGTGTCCCCATACCCAGCACCGAAACAATGTTCATGGTCTCCAGAATTCAATGAGCTGTTCAGTTTTTCCAGCAAAGCCAACTCAGAGTTGTGAGCCTTAGCTGAGGATGTGCTTGGGGGTGCTGAGGTGTTACAGGTGCTGCTTTTTGCCAGCCTCTTCTGCCTGGGTGAGTTTCAGGGACATTTTGTCTTCTCTGGGATGGGCCCGCTGGAGAGGGGATTCAGTAAGAGCACTTTTCAGGTGATGATGATAGAAGAAAAAGACGGCCATGAAATCACAACGAGGATCCTCCCCCACTCTTTTCCTTGCTCTCTACCTTCATTTATCTCGGCAAGCCTGAATTGCAGTCCCATTGCTATTAACCTTTCGACTGCTGGCATTTTACCCGGAGCGCTCAGCCCCAGCTGGCAGCAGGAAGGGGAGGATTGGAGCTGCTCTCAGGTGATGAATTGGCATTGGCACTTCACTCTCTGCAAAGTGGGAAATTGCTGTGCAGCTCTGTGGTCTTAATACCCTCGGGGTACCACCCTGAAATCGAGGAGCAACAAAAAAGAGGGGGAACTGCAGCACCGGAAGGGTTATTTTATTTCCTACCTTCCACAACCATCTGCTTTGCCTCTGAAAAAGGAGACAAACTTTCTCAGCTCTTGTGGCAGCCTCCTGGAGGGGAGCACCAAGTTAGCCTGTCTCTCCCAAGGGCTGGCTGTCACTGTTGTGGCCATGATGGAGAGTAATAAGCACACGGAGACGGGAATGGAGACAGTAGAATAGAATTATTTAATTAACAATGGATGGGTTTTTATGTGTTTGGTTCCTTTAGCATTTACCTGAGTGGCAAGAGGTTATTGGACCTCTAGCTAACTACCTACCAGAGTGACTGGTCAATTCTCACATCACCCATTTCCCTAGTCGATATCATAACAATTCTAATTATACTTTGCAGGTGCAAAATAGTTGTTTGCAAGTGCGAGACAGCAAAGTTGGTTTACAGAAACTTTATCATTGTTTTGAATAGTTTGCATGAGAAAGACAGAGCTCTCACGACCTGCTGCTGAGAGCTGAAAGCTTCTCTGCTAAAACTTTTTAGCATCCATAGCTGGCCCCTTCTCTCTCAATCCAGCACGTGTTCCAGACATGCTGTGCCCTCAGGTTTCCAGGTGTTTGCTGTGGTATTGGTGCTCCATGCTGCCCTCAGTCCTTCCCGGAGCGCTGTGGATGCTCAGCTCGGTGCTGTGCTGGCTGGATCCCGGCTGTGTCCATGCCAGAGCTGCCATCTGCTCCATGCAGGGCAGGGAACATTCTGTCCTGGCTCTCTGTGCCCTGTCAGTGCAGCACACACACAGCAGGTGCTCTCGTAAAACACGGCTGCGATGGAGCCCGGTGCTCCTTGGCAGGGGAGGCAGGCAGGGAGGGAGGGAGGGAGGCTGCTGTCCCTGGGAGCTGCTGGCAGATCCTCCTGCAGCATCCACTCCGAGCCTGCTGGGCCTCCCAGGTACACGGCTGGGCATGAGCAGCCTCTGTTCTGGTGCCTTCATCGTTTTTCTCCAGAGAATTACACTAGATAAATGACAACATATGACTCTGTCCCCAGTTAATGAAGTGAGTTTTTTGCCTTGAAGAGCTAATTGTCCATCTCTTCTGTATGAGAAATGCAGGGCTTGCTTTTTATTTTTTCCCCTAGCAATGTGGCAGAATTTACAGATGTGCAAATACTGTGGGTGACATCTATTATTTAACTTTAATTACCATTAATATGAATTAAATTGATGGCATTTGTCAGGATGGTTTATGTGTTGTAGAAGATGCCTTAGGGAACTGCTTTTGAAAGAGGAGAATTTCAGGAAAAGAGTTGTTGTTTTAGTGGCTAGAGGGAAGATTTGAGTTGAGCTCTAGTGAGAGCTGAATTTTCTACTCTGTAGGACCTTGTGTAAATATTTCAAGGCCAGAGTTTCTCCCAAACTCACCTCCTGTTTATACAGCTTCCCAAAGTGCCTGGATTTTCATAACAGGTCCAGTAACACAATTGAGATATGAGTTTAATAATTTTGTGTCCACTTCAGGAGAAAAATGTGCAAACACAAGAACAGGTGGGAGGTAAAACCCACCTATATTTGTTCAGATGTGACCAAGAAGTGTTGGCTGTGATTCGCCCATTCTGTAGACCCAATTGTGCAGTGATAGAACTGGAAAATCTGTCTTATTGGAGCTCAAAGGAGGCTATGTCTGAAAGGACATGAGTGGAGAGATGCAGGTGGACAATTTTGGGGGTGTAAGGGCTATAGAATCATATATTCAAGCATCAAATAGCGTCGCCTGAGCAGGCTAGGTAGTTTAGAGGCTGATCTGCACCCAGTAACTGTGGGTGTTTCTCTGTTGCTTTTGTCTGCTGAGAAGGGGGAGAGGGAGAAAAGAACAAAAACAACAACAAAAAAAGAGTTTGAACAGAAGAGTTTCGGTTTAAGAACAATGGAAATACTGCAGCAGGAGCTGTTTCCTACCTCTGCTGGCTTCTCCCTCTCAGGGGGCTCTGCCCAGGCAGCGTGTCTGGCAGTGCCTGCTTTAGTCTTTACTTGTGTCTGTGTGGGTGAGTGCAGTGCAGGCAGGAGGCCTGCCTCTCTCTCTTAATCCCTTTTACATTTCAATTCTTAAGCAATTTCAGAAGAATAAACTCTTTTTTTTTTTTTTTAAGTGGATTTAAAGAAATGGGAGAAAACAAAAAGAAAACCCAAAATCGAAGACCTTAATACCCAGTCACTGGTATTATGCTTAAGTTAGATTAATGCGAGGGACTCAGTCTGAGATAAGCAACCCAAATGCCTGGTTTATAGTGGTGCAGATCTCCCTGCAAGTGGGAGATTTGAGCTGCCATATTCTCCTCTTCATTCTCTTCTGGTTTTTTTTTTTCCTGGACAACGAGTACTTCTTTAATAAAAGCTTTGACTTGCACAGCAGGCTGTGTGAAAGAGCCTCTTAAAACCCCCCAGGAAATTGGTGCTGGGCTAAAAGTGAAAGATGACCCCAAATGTAGTAGCTGCTGAAGTTTCACCTAAGCCACTCGGGCAGTAGATGCAGTGTAGCACGAAAATAGCCAGCAGCTTTTCAGCAGCCCTTTTAGGAGCAGGAATCAGTCTTGACCAGACACAAAACTCCTCGCTGTCAATCTGCAGATAAGGAGTCACTGTGTGCCAAGAAAGCACATCAGTGTTCCTTCTTCAGGGGAAAAGGGCTCAGTCCCCTGGGGCTCCCCTGCTCGGGCACAAACGTTCCTGACATTGATATTGGGTGCAAATCTGGTTTTATTTCCAAAGTTGTGTGTGGACTGTCTGCTGAGAAACACGTGAAGACTTCACCTTCTTTTGTATTGAGTATGAAATGGTAGCAGTTTCCTAAACTCTCTTGGCCGGGGATGACCTGATAAGGAGGGAACTTCCTCTCTCACTTCAAATCCCCAAAATCTCATGGTTGCATTTATAATATCTACTACAAAAAAATCTATGGCCATGGACCACCTGTTTCAGATTCCTACACGCCTCTAAGGAAGTGTTCCCATCAAAAATTCAGAGGTTCTGGCTGCCACTCTGGTTTATTCATTCTGCCCATGTCCAGAAGTGGTTTCTGCAGATGCTGGCCAGCAGAACAGCTCGAGCTGCAGTTTTTCTTGGTATGGAATTTGGGCAGGAGCTCTCGTGATGAGCGAGCTCCCCAGACTGGAATCACTTACAGTTTAAGCTGAAAGGTCACCTACCTGTCAAAATCTTCACAGCACTGATTTTTCAAGCCATTTTTCATAGCAGGATGAACTCAAGACCCATTCAATCTTTTCATAGTTACTAAAGATGATCTTTATTCCTGTATCTTGGATCTAGGCACAAGAAGAAGAATAAGATTTGAGAGAGGCTCTAAAAGTTTCATGTTCTGGGACAGAAAATGGGAGAAGGAGCCCTTTCTTTTGGCTTATTTTCGAGGGAAGGGGTGTCACTCCCTCAGAGACAGCCTGGGACAAGTGCCATACACCGGACCAAAGAAGTCAGGGAAGCCCTGAAGAAATATCCTTGCCATCTATGAGATTTTTGTACATCTGTAATGGGTTTTCTGGCTGAGTTGTGGGCTTTGGGATTCTCCATCTGGGTTCTCTTCTCCAACTTCACCCTATCTATGATGCTGAAGAAGTACAGACATCACTTGCCTTCAGGCATAGGGGAGGTTCAAACATCTTGAGATTCAAGACTGAATAGTCCTCTTCAAGTATTGGGGCTCCAGCTGCAAGGGTTTCTTGAGAAAACATTTCATTTTGTGTTATCAGTAATGTTTGAAAGAACAAAAATAAAATGAAAAAGAGAAACATTTTCAGAGAAACTGCTTCAGCATTCACAAAAATCCCACGTTTTTCCTGGGAAAAAGATTTCTCAGTTCTAATCTCTTTTTTTGACCAAGGTTTCAACCAGATCTAATTAACAACAGAAGCTCTCTTTTGTATCAGGGCTTTTGCATGATAAAGGAGCATTTCAAACTCCTGTTTGGCATTAATATTATTTATTCCATGTCAGACCACTGCCAGGGGACAGGTGGGGTCTGCCTGAAACAGGCAGCAACCAGCAGGTGAGTGAAAGGGGATCAGAGCAGGAGCTTAACTCATAGTTCTTTCATTCCATGCAGGTATTCTCCCTTTGTATTGGGAGTTTTAATATTACTTTGATGCAGAATGAGAAAACTTTTTAAACCCTTCAGAAATTTTACAAGTTCTTGAATCTGATGCCCCCAAATCAGTAATTATGTCCATGGCGTTAATTGAAGTCTCTCAGTATTGGAATGCAATAGATATCTACCTGTGAAAATTTAAATGCTGGTTTATACAGTTACATTAATGCCTGCTTGAGGAAACTTTTCACTGACCTTCCAGTCTCTGCAAAGCAACAAGTGTGGAGATGTTGGGCATGTAGTTATCTGGTACAACATCCAATGGGTAATTTGTTCTGACAACTTTTATGAGCAGGAAAAAACCCCTCATCAAATGCGTGTCTCTCTTTCTGACCCCTCTCTGTGGTTCATTTACCTCCTGGAAGAACCACCTGCTTTCTGCTTTGATGCTCCATTTGCAGCACTTGAGGGAGGAATGATTATAGTGGCATGCAGCCACTGGTTAACTTCTTTCCAGATGTGTGCTCCAGATGGCCATCCTGAGAATCCACCCCAACCCCAGATTTCCTGTTTAGCACTGACAGGCTAGATTCAGGCTGAAACACAATCTTCTGCTGTGCTGTCCTCCTTTCTAGCTGCTAGCATCCATGGAGTGCTGCAAGCCAAACACAGTCCATCGAAAACCACACTTTATCTGTTCTTGACTCACAGGAAACATTAAAGGTGATGGGTTTAATTAGCCCTCTAGAAGCCTGTCTGTACAAATGGCTACAATTTGTGGCATTTCATGAAGATCAGAACTGAGCCTCTGAAACTCAGTGTGTTGGAACTGGACAAACTGTCTGAGCAAATGCAAATAGTATTTTTATTAAGTATTCAGTGGGTTCCCACTGAATAATGGCTTCTCTCCTTGTTGCCTCTCTCACGTTTTCTGTTCCATCTCTCTGAACAATAGCAGCAGCCTCTCTATTCTTGAGCTCTCTCAGGATGTTGTTTGTTTATCATCCTTCCTTAGTAACAACCAGTGTAGCTCAGTGATATAATTTAGCTTTGTGAAGTCCCAATCACAGCAGAATGCAAAGTGGCTCCTCTCATTCCTCTGGAGTTCAGGAAAGCTGAAACAAAAGGAAGAAAACAATCCGTGCTCTCTCCTTGTGCTTACTTCTCTATCTCTGCCTGCTTCCGAACAAAAGCCTTGTATCTCTTATTTTTTTATAACATGGAATCAATAATTTTTTTCCACAAGTTCTCTTGATCATCTCAGGGTACACTGCAGAGCCAAGCTGAGCATTCTCCTCTCAAATCACATCTCCTGCAGGTGTGATACTGGGCATAACAAAGCACATCAGGTCAACTCTGTCTTGCTGTCGATGCTCTTGGGTTGGGATCAAGTAACCTCAGGGCACAGAGTGACTCCTCTGCAAGAGAACATCTGCTGGGGCACCAGGAAGATCACAAGGAAAGAGTGGAGCCTGGAGAGCCCCAGCAGCTTTGCTGTGGGGGATTTGTTGTTTCCTACCAAGTTACAACACACAGGTGCACAATCACAGCTCTTGGAGTGATGCTGCTGGATCAGGACAGACTCAGGTGGTACTTTCTGGAAGAAGTCACACTTTTGAAGCTACAAAACCTCTCAAACAACATGCTGCTCTGGCATTGGTGACATCTTCAGGAATTAAAAAAAAATTAAGAAATTATAATAAACAGAGGCAGGAGAGCCTGGTGCTTCATATTGTAACTTTTAGAAGGCTTCACTGATGATGTGTGTCTCATAACTCCTTTCTGGGACAGAGCAAGAGGATGTAGCAAATGCTTGTGGATGTGAAATCTGGCCAAAGCCATGAGGACACAGAGCTCTCAAAACCTCGGTGTGGGGTTGTGCCAAGCAGCCCGATGACCTCTAGGGCCACCTGGAATCCCAGGACACGGGGTGTCCAGTATGTGATCACAGCATGAAACCCCAGATTTTGGGAGCCTGTGGCAGCTGGAGCCTGTCTGTGTGGTGCTGCAGGAGGGGAGCAGCACTGCTCACTGCACTACTTTCCATCAAGTCTTTGAGAGCACTTTCAACACCTTACTCCAGGAAATATGCCAGGAAAGGGCAAACATATCAGTTATTTATAGGCCTTCTTATGGCCTTCCTTATTACTGCCTGGAGTCCATCAGAGTAGGCATTTATGTACTGCTCTGACCTTTTCTGCCAGTTCAAAGAACACAGACCCTCTGGTTCTCTACTGACCTTCCAGTGTACTCTCTCCTGGGAAGACAGGAATCAGAAAAGAATCTTGAAAGGAAGAAACATTTTCCTCTCATTAAAAGATCTGCTGTAAGCATAACTGGCAAGGAAAGAGCTTTTGTAGTCTCCTGGCTTCCTTTGTCATGGGTGTGAATCAAGCGAGGAATTTTTTGTTTTGTCACCTCGGCTCAGGATGATAGGAATAATTTTTGTTTGTGTGAAGTCACTGTTGGGGAAGTTTCCAATATCTCTTATGAACAGAAGTAAAACTCCCACAGCAAAGACTCCATTAATCTTTGCTGCCCTGCTCTAGGCTGACTTATCCAGTGCATGAACCAGAGCATCAGCAGCACCAGGGATTCCTCCTCCTCCTGTGGTGGAGAGATCAGTGGAGAGAACGGACCAGTGTGAGTGAATGTGCAGGTTGGCTGGTGAATACACACACATTTTCATGCTTGAAGACCTTTGTAATACCTCCCCTGGCATTAGGTGCTGCTTGTTGACTCTTGTGTTGCAAAAGGTCAGTGGTATCCCCCTCCCCAGGGCCACTGCTTATCACAGATGGTATTTATGTTTGGCTAAACTTCAAACAATTCTGACCTTCTTATTTTTTTTTTTTTTTAACCTGTGTGAGTTAGTGTTTTTTGGAGGGTGGGTGGAAAAAGAACTCTTCTTCCAGTCTTTCCAAGAGTCACCCAGGGGAGCTGTTTCTTTGCAAAGGCCAAGTTATCTCCTTTAAGACATAATTTCTCTGAGAATAGAATAATTTAAAACCTAATTTTCTTACTTAAAAACCTGGAATCTCTGGTGTGTGGGTGAGGGAGATGCAGATGTTTTCAGACACTTGGGAACTGCTTACTGGTTGGTTTAAAATATTTAGCTATTTGCATGCTTCATTTTGAGGTATGTAAAATAAATGGAATCATAAATCACTCCTTAAATATTCTATTTTGTCCTGGGTGACTGGAAATAACAGATGGTTGCTTACAGGTGGGATTTAATTTTACTCCAAGTGAGCAATGGGTTAGAAACCAGAATACCAGATCTTAGCCCCCTAAAGCTTTGGGTCTATTTGCATCTGTCTTGGGAAATTTTGTGAGGCATAGGAGTTGCATTAAGTGGGTAACAGCTGTAACTCCCGATCAGAGTCATCCTCAGCACTGGGAAAGTTAAGATCCAGGGCTGAGGGAATGTTCCCAGCCTTCCACTTAAAACTGCTGTGAAAGTTGGGAGGTATTTAGATGCTGTGGGTGGGGCCGTAATTCCTGCCTTTTGTAAAAGCTGATTGAAAATAATAAATCTGGAGAGCAGGAGGGTGCCAGAAGGAAACCCCTGGCACAGGTTGGGTGGGTCGGAGGTTTAAAGCCCACTCACACCCCACCCAGCTCCTCCTGGCATTGTGTGCACCACACAGCAGGGAGATAAGGCTGAGCTCTGGCTGCAAATGCCTGCAGGAGCCAGATGTGCACATGATGTCCTCGTTGCCTGTCAGCCCTGCCAGGGCTTTTTCTTTTCATGCAAGAAAAGAAGAGAGTGGGATAAAAGAGATTGTGATCCTCTGCCAGGAGGCTCGTGCTGTCTGCACAGCTCCTTTGCAGGGACACTGCTGCAGGTCGAGATTAAGTCATGAGGAAGGATTGCATGGGGTGAGAGAATCAGTGTCATGCCATGGTTCTTGCATTTATAAAACTTTATAGAGATGTAGAATTGTACCCAGCAGCCAGACCATGGGTTTTAAGCACAGCTTGAATTGGAGGTCCCAGCCTCTGGGACCAGGTGTCTCTCTGGGATATTTCTAAGCAGAAGGAGCACAATTTATAGCCGTGTCTGGAATCTGTGCAGGCAGCTGCTCTGCGGGGGATCCAGGCTCTGGGCACTTGTGTGGGCACTGGCCATGGTGGGCACCAGCTCTTGTTGCAAAGCTGAACCTGCTGAGGTTGAGGACTGCCCATTGCTGTGCCAAATGACTTCCCCTGTGCCATGTCTTGTGTCAGACCATGCCCTACTCCCCCAGATCTGGCTGTGCCATGAGTAGCTTCATAAGGATGTTGGGATGCATCTTTGGAGGCACAGATTTCCCACTGGGCAGTCACACTGGTGTCTGGGACTACCTAGAGATCCAAAACTCTCATGACTGATGAAAAAGATCATTTGTCTTCTGTGCTGTCCTAATTTTTCTTGCATCTTCTATGCACGGAATTTGAGATCATTTTGTCAGGCCCCTTTAAGCAGGCTCCTGCTAACATATTTAGAAATTTGACTTACATTTAACATTTTTCTATTTCCTTACCTGCTTTTTCTGCTAATGGGATCCCCAGTGGCATGGAAGTCGAGAGAACTGCAAGTGATTTAACAGCAGATGTGGCTCCCGTTTTCATTTGCCAAGTCACTGCCTGGTTCAGTGCAAACATTTAATTTTTCTTTGAGCTGCAGGTGAAGAAGTCTCTCCAGCAGTAATCCTGCAGAGCCCAGTGTACACACTTCATCTTCTGTGCTGGGCCCACAAGGCCAGATTGGTGAGGTTTGGCTCAGAGAACTCTTTCCAAGTTTACATTTAAAGTTCAGCCTTGACTGGGAGGATTCTTCATCACAACAGCATCTTCATTACTTCCAACTTGCAGAAATGGGGAGAGAAGGAACTGCACTTCTGAGGTGGATTTGCAGGCACAGTGCTCTTAGCCTGTGAATAAACTGGGTTTCGAGGTGGTGCCGATGATTTTCTTGCATCCACCAGAGAAAGGTTATTGAGCATTCAGTAAATCTCATGGGGATCAGTTATAAAGAATGGTATTTACAGGAGGGTAAACCATAAATCTTTATGACCTTCTACCAGTTAGCAGCATTTAAAGTTGCATTATTCCTCTCTTCTTCCCATAGACAAGGCTTTGATAAAACTATCTGTCAGTTAACTTAAATAATCCATGGACAGCAGGGTCTTTCCTGGCTAAGAGGAGAAATTACTCGGTTGAATTTTAACTTGTTTGCTTGTTTTACCTCTTGACAGGTTTTTTTTTTTCCCCCCTCAGAAGACTAAAGATGAATTTAATGTTTTGATGTATTCTCTGGGGAACATTTGCCTTGACAGGAGGCAAACCCAGGCCCCCCATGGTCAGCACTCTCTCCCTGTCTGATCTTGTCAGGTGGGCGATGACAACAGGACTGTGGAGAGTTGAGCAAGGGAATCTCTGTCACTCAAATTGTGGCATGTTTGATCCCTGCTGTCACATTTTCATGAATTTCACATGCACGACACGTGTCTCCCCTTGTAACCAATTAGCACTTGGTATTTTTCAGGCTACCTGGGATAACCTCTCTCGTAAATAATTGAGATGTATCTTATTTTGATTTTATGGTTTTTTAGTTGTGGTGTTTTGATTCTCAGTATTTCATTTACTTAATAAGAAATTTGAAAGTTGCTCTTGTTCCTTGTTCTGTCCTTAGTCTCATTCAATGCCGTAATTTCTTGCCCTTTGAGTTTCACTGACTTTTTAACACTCACTGTGAACAGATTGCATGTCTTATATTTATAAACTTTCCAAATCATTCTTCATCTTTCTGTCAGCAGTTTTGGGCTGCTGTAGGCTATGGGTGCTACAGAGCACCCACATATGAAGTCATGTGTGATTCCCTACAAAGGGAGACATGAATATTTGAAAAGGAAAAGCAAGTGTCTGTGGCTTGGAAGTAGACAGTTTTGTTTTGTCATTTGTAAATTATGCAGCGCAAAAGCTTTCATAAATAACTGGTAATGTATAAACATTTACCGTCTGGAGCAAGATTAATTCATACATTTGTTTAAAAGAAAGGTACACGTTGCTCCAAGGGTTTGGTTTGTGAAGCGTTTAAAGTACTTGCTTATGTCCTGCTGAAGCCAGAGAGATACTGTAAGTACAGATGGAGCCAGCTTTCCCTATCAACTTCTGCTCAGGTGTGATTTGCAAATGAAGTATTTTGGCTGGGGGGAACACTTTCTCTGGAAAAGCAAGCAGTGACACATGGCACAATCGTTCCTGGCTCCCAGGCACTGCGTGGGAACGCGTCCCGCCGCAGAAATGGGGGAATTAACTGGTGCTGACAATTCAGTGATGGGGCAGGCACGGCACAGCGTGGGGATGGCTGGGGCTGCCTCCCAGTTCTGTGTGCCCTTTGCTTGAAAATTAAGAAGCAGATGGCTGGTTGGAGTTACTTGCTTCCCCTTCCCTCCTCAGGTGCTCATTTTATGCTAACGGCAGCCATCTGCTTAGGACTGTTGACTTGAACCTGTGGAAAATAAATACTGAATAGGTTTCATTCTGCTGTAAGTGACTTTTAAGCTTGGAACATCCTGCTGAAGTATTGCCACACTCCTGTTTGTGCCTGTTTCTGCTGTGACACAGGAATGTATATTTAATACCCTAACTGTGGGGTAGTGAGGACTAGTTCTGAACATCAGTGTGTGATGTTATGTTTTGCTTCTGTCTGGGGGGCAATTCGTACTCTCTAATGGGTATCTCACTGTGCTGCTTTGTACAGTGCAGCTGGACTCCTCATTATTTACCCTTTTTATTCTAAAATTATCTGCCAGTGCTCCTTCTGCTCGTGACCAGCTGAAGGCAGGCAGGAGTTTCCTGCAAGCCCCTGCCACACATAAATGTAGGTACCATGCTCTATTTTACTTGCAATCTGCTCATTTAAGGAAACACTTTATCATGCAGTTTTCAGGCTCCAAAGCAAATGCCTCATTATTTCCTTTATTCCTCCCAATCTCTGGGGATCCATCTTTCTCTATTTCTCTCTTTACCTTTGTTGCTGTCCTCTTCAGTGGATGCCAAGCTCCTGGTAAAACAGGTCTGACTGATCTTTTTATTGGCATCTCGCTTCCAGCTCTGAAATGTATCAGATTTGGTTTTGAAATCCTACAGCACAGCGGGAACAATGTTATCCCGGTGCTGCACACCTCCGTGGCCCTTCCTGCCGTGATGTGTGCCCAGGTTCCTGCCCTGCCAGGCTCTGAGCCAGTGGCTGTGCCCCCCATTTCGTGTATGTGGGTGCAGCTCGTGCTCCAAAGGGCAGGTTTTGTCAGGAAGGGAAGCATGAAATAGGATGGCATGAGCAAAATACGTGCAGATGGAAAGAATAAAGCTCAGAGCTTTAGAAACTGGCTCAAAACCTCTTTGAAAATGCGGCCAATTGGGCTAGATGCATCCCAGGTGTAAAACTGTGGACTTGAATTCAGCACTGCTGTAACCCTGGTGCAGTGGCTGTCTGATACACTCGAAAACAATCCTGGAGCAGACACCATTGTCGTGAGGGACTTACATCTTTTACACCAGCAGACACTGTGGTCTAATGTGTTTTTTTGCACAGATGTAGGCATGTATACAAGGAGATCACTCCTGATCTTCTTACACAGAGGGCATGGATTAAACATTGAAAATTTTAGCACTAGGTTCTGGCTCAGACAGAAAAATCCCTTTGCCACCACCACAATCTCCCTTGTATTGTAAATGGTGCAGCTTCTCCAAAAGGAGGGCACCTGTGAAATAATGAGCACTGCTGTCCATCAATTCCTAGCAGCAAGTCAGGAGAGATGTGAGTTGCTGCAATCGGCTAAAAACTTTACTGAGAAAAATCATAATGGGGGTGAAGTACAATAAATAAAAAATGAAGGCAGCCAACATAGAGTAAAAGGAACACCACTAAAAAGAGGAGAAAAGCAGAATTTGAGTGGAAAAGAGTTTAGTGAAATCGTGTTGGAATGGGCTGAGTTTGCAGGTGAGAGGTGCTCTTTATTTATCCATTAGAATTGCATTTTGAGTCTTTTGTCTGCTTCTTTGTGCAGCTCTGCTACCTCTTCTCAGGATTAAGTCTCCCCAAATGAGCATAACTAATCCTTGCTTGCCTACTTAATGCCTACTCCTTTTTCTTTCTGAGAGCATCTTTGAGAAAGCTGTGGGCAATGTTGCAATTCTTAATTCAGCCCTTCCAGGCTGGAGGAGGGGACAAAAAGAATCTGAACAGCAGCTGGTGATGCAGGAATTTCCTAAGCTTTGCTCCCAGGTCTGCACAGGGCTGGATAATTCATTTTTTCACGTTGAGGTTGGAGGTCCTGCAGTTACCTGAGGAGGTGAAGCAATGTTTGCATGAGGCTTGTAAGGTGCTGAGTGATGCTGGCAGTGTTAGTTTGGGATTAGCCACTGCAGCAGGAGCGCTGTGGTGACAGAGCTGTGGCTCAGAGGATGATCTTCACCAAACGTGGAGTGCTGCACGTGAAAGCAGCAGAGGAAATGGGCTGCTTCCATATGTTTATAACATTTGCAGAACTCAAAACCTCACCTGTATCTGTTGCTTCTGTGAAGAGCAGGGCAGTGTGCTGTGCACCAGGGCACAGGAGACACTGTGTGAGCTCATGGGGATTTTGGGTTTAGGTACCAGGTTGTTCTTTTCTGGTTTTCAGAGTAAGCTAGTGCTGGCAGTCCACGATGAAAGCTTTAGATGTGTTTCTCTCTGTCACAGCAGACATCAGGTGATCTGGAAGGCTGGAGGTCCTGGCAGCATTTGTGGAGTTTTTCAGCTGAGTTTTAAGGTCTGATAATAATTTCAAGCACCCAGCTTGGATGTGGTGATTTCAGCTGTCCTCTGAGACCACTTCAGCTCCTTATCATGACCATTTTTTATGGTTAGAAATTGCCTGCACCAGCAGCAGATTTTACCAGTCAGTGTTATTAACCTGGAGACCAATGAGTTGTTTTTCAAAAAATGACCAAAGTGCTGTTCCCATCTCCTGCACACTCCTGCTGCTAGATTCCTCTTATCATCCAAAGGAAGGTTAAAAATGCATGTATTTACTATAGCCATATTACCCATTAATACGGAAATCAAAACACAATATGATAGGAGTATGAGGCAAAAAATACACCCCTAAAGGTATAAATTAATTTAAACAAATTAATGGTATCAGAAATCACCTGGCTGTGTGTGGGATTGGAGAAAGGGTTTTGGAGGTTCTTGAACCTGGACTGTTTGCTTGATTTCTGCTTTGGAGGAGGGTTTATGTATGGTGACTGCTTCACAGTGTTTGGACTGTGTGATCTGTCAGTTGATCTTCATCTTGAGGAAAAAATTCCACAAAACCAAATCCCAACAAATGACTGTGGAAGCACACAGGTTTTACTGTATCTCTTATTAGCAATGAAACGTGAACTAACTGCTGGTTCCTGTGGGTCTGCTTCTGCCTTGATGATTTCTTAATATCTTTTCTTTCCTTCAAAGGTTAATCTCCTTTAGCTACCCTGTGACATCTGGCTCCTTTCCACAAGCACCTGCCTTTCTCAGCTGGGTCTTCAGGAGTGACCTTATAACTCTGTAGACAAACACGATCATTGTTGATCTGTCAAATCCAATATCCCTTTGCTTAAATGTTAGATGGATTTATGTTATTGCTTTGGGAGGCAATAATCCAGAAGGGAATTCACTTTACAGGGAGGTCTTCTGCCTTGCTAAAGGGCTGTTGGTTGAATGAGTCACCTCTCTAACATCATCCCAGTTGGTTTGCTTCTTCATTTGCCCATACATCGATTTGTTTCTTGAATCAAAGTCTGATCCTTCCATCTGAGATTTGGTAATCCTCTTTTGCAGCCAATGAAGGGCTGTCTCTGAGTAAGCAATGCTGTATTTACGTGCCTGAGGCTTCTCTGTGTAATGCCTTTGCAGAGACAGGATGGCAGATGAAGGCCAGTTACCATTTGGACCCTGCTGCTTCTTTGGTTGCTTACAATGGCAGTTTTAGAACCCAGGAAAATGAACGGTAGGGACAGCAAATAAGAGTTAACCCGGCCAAAAGCCACAAAACCAAGTGCAACTGGCTTTGCTGGAGGCTTTAGGAAACCACAGTAAATGCCTGACTGTGATCTCTGCTGCCCAGGCCTCCAGAGCAGTGCCAGAAATGTAGGCTAATGGCTGCTGTACTAAACATCATCACATGCTCTTCTTTCTGGGGTAGGTAGAGTACACTAGGCTTAATGGAATAAAAATCCATTGCAGCAGAGCGACTGAAATGGAGTTTGTTAATGGAGGGACATTTAATGACATCTTCTATGGTTGTTTAGTCCGTAAAAAAGCATTTTCCAGCTGGCTGTGGGTCTGGCTTGGCTAGAAGAGGAATAAATATGCATTTGGTGTCCAGGGTTTGTGAGCTCTTACCTGAATAGCTGGGCTGTGTGAGAACCTCCCTCTGGAAACAGGATGTGTTTGCTCGAGCTGCAGATCTGACAGACCCCTCTTTCCTGAGACATTGATTTCAATTTTGGCACCTCCACCGCTCAATGGTTTCAGCAGCAATGTTCACTGTTTCCTTTAAAACATGCACTTCTAACATTTAGCTGAGGAGTAAAAACATCTTAATGTGATGAAGAGTTGTTACTTGCTGACCATGCATTCAGCTCAGACAATTGTTTCCCCTTCTGACCAGAGAAAATAACTGTAAATAAATCAAAATCAGCACTTTAAGCACGGGCTGTTCCTTTCGTGGGTATCCATCTGGAGACCAGTCAGCTCAATGGAGCCCAGCTCCGTAACGGAGCTGCTACTCAATGCAGGAATATAAATATTAACAAATGCAAAAAGGCTTCTCGGAGTGATAGAAAACCAAAGTAGCTTGAGGTGAGGTTACTTCACTTCACTACAGACTTGTGAAAAGACACAAGGATCCAAGCAAACTGCTGAGCTAATTATTTTTCAAAAGTGTTTACACCTTTGATTTGTTTGTCTTGTAAAACCTCAGAGTGATGTTGTCTGTATATATAACTATTTATTTCTCATGTTGTTTGCACAAACCCTATCTGTTCATAATTATGTGCCCTGATTTAACCCAGACAGGACGTGGCACAATTTCTTGGAGCTGGTATAAAAGCAAATGTGTGCATTTATTTCCTTAGAAGCTGGTCTATTATTTCATGATGCCTAGTTGCTTGAACAGGCCAGAAAGAGGGTGCACGCTGAGTGCTTGGTGCTCTGTGGTGACTGAAGGTATCTAGACTTATGCATTTGAAAATCTCCTCTATTTGCAGCTGTGAGGGCAGCAATGGGGTATGTGGATGCCCCTGCATTATGAATATTCAGAATAAATGTCAAATGAACCAATGCATTTGCTCTTCCTTTTCTATTTTTTTGCTTCATCTCTTCCTTGTGTGCCCAAGAAAAGGGAAATTGTTGAAAGCCACTGTCTACCTAAATGCAAATTATTAGGGACATCCTGTGGTCATTTAGCTGTCCTTTCTTTTGTGTGCTTTGGGTATAAAAGACAGATACCATTGCAAACTGATGCTATGGGAAGTCCTTGCCTGTGGGGAGAAGGAAATTATGATTTTTCTCCATAGGACTCCAAAGTTTCTCAGAATATTTTTATTCTGATGCTCTCTGCACTTTATTCCTTGAGGTTGTTTAGAAGCTCTAGGCAGATTTATGACGTGGTTTTTGGTCAGGGTCATTTTAAAGGGATTATTTTGCCCCCTCTGACCTGATTAGAAAGGTAACGTTATTGCAGTCATCTGTTAGCAATGGGACTCTTTATGGATTACACAGAGCAGGGGCATGAATTGACCTGGAAAACAATTTGTTGTGAATCCCCCAAAGGAATGTTAAAATTTCAGCAGTAAAAGATTGCTCTTTGCTCGCCTCTGCAAGTCGTGAGCCATTAGGGATAAGCTCATTTTGTAGGGAGTGTTTTCTGTGGTTAAAAATTCATCTTGCTAAATATTGCAAGAGAAAATTCGTTGATAAACTTGGAACGTCCAGTGGCCACAAGTACTCAACTTTTTCTAACTTTATAACAAATGAATACCACAGGGGTTAGGATGTATTTTCCATCTCTTTTTTCCTTTCCCAGCCTCTCATGGATGGCTGGGCAGTTGGAACTCTTGAAGTCGCTGTGTTAAGAGCAGCAGAACTTAGAGAAGGAGCTAAGGTTTTGTGAGAGAGTTCTGAAAGAAGCTGTATGCTGGGCAACAGCAGTTGGCCTTCGCCTTAGAAAAAGCTTAGCCCCGCTTTTGCAAGCTCAGTCAGAAGGTTGTTTTGCTCTTATTTTTTATCTGGAAAGACAAAGCAGCTGTATCAGCACTGTGGGAACATCCTTGTCTCAGCCTCAGTCATCCCCCAGCATGTCTTTCTGCCTGTCCTGGTGGCTTGGACCAGGTGCAGCACCAAAGGCAGGGAGCCTTTCTGTCTTGGTGACAAAAATACATGTTTAGATTGACATAAAAAAATGCAGCAAGTGGCATTTATTCCATTATATTGTGTTTGCTGGCAATACAGCCACATCCACAACATCAGTGGCACTATCAATGTTTGCTGTGTTTTGAATACAGATGTTTGCTGCTGTATCCTCCTCTGCCAGATACTAGGAAAAAAACTCTTACCATTAAAAAAACAAACCATGAAATGATGTTTCTAATATTAAATAAAACTTCAGAATCGTTCCTTTAACTGAATTTTTAAAAATAATCTATTTGGATGGTGAAATGAGTTTTGAGGGAGATTAATGTGGTGCTGTGGAAGGAGCCAAAGTAAAGTTTGTATTTCTACATGCTACAGTACTGCAGAGATATTACAGAAATAAATAAAACCAGTGGTGGTCAGTATAATTGGGAGGAGGATAAAAAATGGAGCTGTTTGGAAAAGTTTGAAAATTATATCCTTCCAGTTACAAAAGAGGCAGCTGATAAATGGAATAAGGAGCTAAAAACTTTGAGGGACTGAAGAAAACTCAAGAACTGCATGGAGCAAGCTCTGAAAGGTGATATCTAAAGCTGGGGACACCTGCCTGTTGACTTGTGCAGGAAAGATGAGCATCCTGAGATTCCCTAAGAACCAGGAATTACGTGATGTTGATTCACCTCTTCCACCATTGGGAAGGGGTTTATTTATACATAAGCCAAGAACTTTCTTCCTGGGATGCCTGACATGTGCAGGCAGCTGGTTGTCTGGGAGGGATGAGGTGTGGGATCAGGACAGAGCTCAGCTCAGAGCACGTTTGGAGCAGGGCACCTGTCTTGGGGTGACGTTATGGTGTGTATCCCATATCGTCCAGATATGAATCCTGTGCCTTTCTGTGTCTTTAAAATTGGGTGCAGAGAAAAAAAAAAAGCCAGATGAACTTTTTCAAAGCAGTTCTGTGCTTCAAGGACACTGCTATCTTGCTGTGTGCTTCTATGGGGAGCGGAGTGGAGGAAGCACTCTTCTTGCTTTTTCGGCTTCTGCTTCTTTGGAGAGAGATGGAGAGTCAAACTTTTGTTTTTCTGAGACTTTGGTTTCTTCTTCTTCTCTTCTGGACTTGTTCAGAACATCAGAACCTCACCAGGAGACCGTACCCTGGTCTGGAGGGGGGCCCCCACACTGACCAGCTCCGAGGAGGAGGAGAGAGACCACAGCCACAGAAGGACTCTAAAACCTTCCAAGTTTTCTCTCCACAGTGAAAAATTTTAGTATTTAGCATTATTATTCTTTTCTGTGTGTTTGTTAAATAAATAGTTTTTTCTCTTTCACTTTCCTCCGAGGAAGATTTTTTTCTTTCCTGAACCTAGTGGAGGAGGAGCGGCTGTAACTTACCTTATATTAAAAGATATTTTCCTCCAAATTTGACCCAAACTGTCACAGCACCAAACCTCCAAGTCCTCTTGGATGGGAAAAGGCTGGAGAGAAAGGAAAGCAGAACAACAGCCTGCTTTGTGGGTGAATTTTCTCTGTTCCTGACCCGCACAAACCATCTCTGCTGTAAGTTATGTGTCTATTTCCAATTTCTGCTCCTGAAATTGGTCATTATCTGTTTGGAAGAACACTTTTTGTGGGTATGAAGTCAGCTTTTCGCTTCCACAAGGAGGGAATTATTTCAAAGGTCAAACACGTTCTCATCTCGTGTGCAGCCTCACTTATGATCCCACTCAGCACCACAGCAGCAGGCAGAGTCTCCCTGCTCCATCTGCTTTTTGGGCCATGGGCTGTCCTGAGAATCACAGCTCTTCTTTCAAATTCCCTGTGTTTTGATTTTAGTTAGTTGAAATATAAATTAGAGTTAGCAGAATACCTCTGACTTAGATTTTTGCCCTCTCATTTATGCTGCAGGCATTCCGCTCTAGGCAGCAGCTAAAATGGGATCCAAACTAAGAAAAAGCCCACAGGTCCTGACTCAAAACGCTGTTTCATGTTTAAAGGGAAAGGTTGAGTTATCAACGCTTTGTAGTGATGCCTACTCAGCGGGGATGGTACATTGAAACTTGCAGCGTGTTTGGATCCTGCTCTGTAGCCACAAAGAAAGCAAAAGGATTGAGGTCCAATTTGAACTGAACGAGTGAATGTGTGGAATGCACAGTAAATTGTACCTGGAGACTTGAAAAGACCTGAATTTTTTTTTTTTTT
>VWZT01012213.1:1079921-1202527 GCA_013397055.1 Pachycephala philippinensis
TTTTTTTTTTGTACATGACTTCAAAAACGCGGCGGGACTCATCTAGAAAAATTTAAGTTTGGAGGTTTTACATGCAGTTGGAGCTTTGCATACATAAGCATTTTTGTATAGTTTGGGGTTTATGCTGTCTTTGGATCCAAACGAAGTTACAAAAGCATGTAACAATTTCCTAGAGGAAAGGCTGCTGCCTCTCCAGTGCTGCCCTGCCACTACACCTGCTCCCACACGGAATTTACACACCATGGTGTAGGCAGGGATATCTTGGTTTTACTCTCCCTGCCTTTGCTGTTTTTACAGTCGTGCTATTCAGGGCATGATTTTCTGATTCAGCCCAATTTGCATTGCTGCTGTCTCTTTTTACAGCTATCTATTTCCAGCTCTGCCCGCTCGCTGCATTAGCCTGTAAATGCAGACATCAACTACTGGGACTTCCCAGAGATTGATTTTACGGGACTTAACTGGAAATAAAATGATACCAATAAAATCTTTTCCTTACTTTGCCTTGACAAACTGCAGGCACGTTCTGCCATGCATCTTATGAAGGGTTCTCCTTTAGTCTGTGAGTGGTCCCATTTTCCTGGGGAAAAGGGAAGAGGGGAATGCTGCTCATGGCGTGTGGCTATAGCAGAATCTGTAGCCCTGTAAATAAGGGGCTATTGCTCTCAACTGGAGCCATAAACTCCTCCACTTTTTTTCTTTTTCTTCAATTACCAGCAGTTGCCATCATTTGAAAGGTGGTAGCAGAGCTCTAGCTGAACAAAACTGTTTCAAAAATGAGAGAGAAGAGTTTTTTCCCCAATTCTTATTTCTAGTGGGAGAGGAGGGGATGAAAAAGGATCTGCATCTGGCGCTGCTGAGCGTGGGAGGGCTCTGACCTTGGCAGAGCTGGAGTTTGAACCAAGGAGTCCCTGTAAGCTCTGCAGGAACCAGTTACACAGGTGATGCCTAAAGAGGCCAACCTAAAACAGAGACTAGACAGGAGTGAGGGAATAAATAAAGGTGGATATTTATTAGAAAGGCCTTCAGAGGCACACCCTGGGCAGGCCAAAGGCTACACCCAAGATGGTCCCGAGTCACGAGTTCTTCACACTTTTATAGCTTTGGTCCATTTGCATATCAACCCAATTTCACCAATTAAACTTCAGCTAATGATGTAATTTCCCCTCAGCTTGCCCCCCTTCTCAAGATGCTGGGTTACACATTTTGGGCCTAGGCCGGGCTGGGTGTCCTTGGAGAGCAGCCTGGAGAGGCTTTGTTCTGTCTGTCTCAGCATGAGAGAGCAGCAGCTCCCAGGCTGCAGGACGCTGCAGAGTTACACACTGGGAATGCAGAATTTGAAAAATACAAAAGTTAAAACATAAGACATCACAGGAAATAGGTGGAGAGAGGATGTGAAAGATACTGCCTCAGGAGAATGGGTCTTGTGACTGTGAGCAATTGGAAACTTTGCCTTTTAATGGGGAATGCTGGAATCTGAGACCAGCATGGCAGAGAGGTAAATGCTTGGCAGCCTTCAGAAAGTGAGTGATGCTGGGAGAGGTTTTAGGGGAAGGGATAGGTTTGAGCAGACTGCATAGCAAAGGAAAAACAGACTGATTTGGTCACATAAACACTTCTTCAAGAAAAACCCTTTCTTTAATAAAACTTCTTTCATCACGTAAACATCTTTACTCCTATGCTAATTATGCACCTTTCTTTTACGCTGCTTTCTTTTCTTTATCTCAGACCAAAGGTTATTTCCTCCCTTCCATTTCAGATATCATCAAAATACATTTATTTGTCCTTGAGAAACAGTATTATTGTTATTAATTTGGCAGTAGCTGTGTTCACGGGGCAATGAAATATCAGAAAATCTCCAGTTTGTTGAGCTAAAGAAATGTGATATATAGGAAAATAGTAAAAATATGGTGACATAGTTTTAGAAAAAAAGCATAGCGGGAGGTTGGGGATTAGTTATTGATTTCCAGTGATTTTTTCTTGTAATATTTCCTACATTGTCTCTGCACTAGAATATTTATTTTTTGTTATTGCCATTTTCCTTTAAGAAATTCAAGATCAGATGTTGTTAAGACTGCTGTTTCCTAAAAACCATGGAATTAGTTGAACCAGTGGAGTTATGAATAGCATTCTTGATGTAGGGGAGCCCTTCAGAAGTTCTGTGTTTAGTGGACAAACACCGTTGCTCTCAGTTACATTTTTATCCTTGTGCGTGGTAAATTGGACTCATGGCGAATGCTGCTACCAGGTTCCTTTCTAACACAGTCAGATGTGAACAAAAATCGACTCGACAGCTTTGGGACTCTTTCAAGAATCCTTTAATGTTGATGGGAATTCCTTATTGACTTCAAAGGGGAAAATTCTGTAGCAGTGGCAAGTGTTACCCTACCTGATTTAAACCCTGGGATGGAGCATCGTGCTCCCAGCCTGGATTTCAGACCTGCTGGAGGTGCTGGCCCACAGCTGAGGCACTCACCTGTGCTTTCTGAGCACATCTGGCAGAGCCCAGCCCCAGCTCCACAGCAGAGCCCATTGCTACACAGCTCCTGCCTCGTGCCTGTTCCCTGCTGCCTGAGCTGCTTTCCCTTTAAAGCTTGGTTTTGAACTCTGCTCGCTTGAAATGTAAGATGTAGACCCGAAATCAATTCTGCTGTAATGCCTTTCTAATCAGCTGGCCTCTGGCTTGCATTTTGCAATAGCCTGCAGGGATTTTGTGCAGCAGGGCTCTGAGTGGGCTTGTGCCTTTCAGCAGAGAACATGTACATGGAGGGGAGAGCACCTGCTGATTAATCTCCAATGTCCTTCCCAAAATTGGCTCCTTCCATCACCTCTCTTGTGTCTGCCACCAAGTACATGAAAATAGTCTCATTAGACACGTGGGAAGGCCGGTGCAAGGAGCAAGCTGAATTTATCTTTTCAGCAGGACAATGAAATATGTGATATTATCAACATCTGAACAATTTACATCCTACTGCTCCATCATTTCAGAGTACTGGATTTGGCTAAATAGTCCAATTCTAAGTGCGTACAGGCATATTGCCAGTGGAGAGAGGGAAGCTGAAGTGTTGAGCACCCTCTTTTCTGAAAGTCTCATGAGAACTGGTGTTTTTAAACTGCTGCCTAAAACTTAGACCCTGGGGTGGCACATCTTGACCAAAGTGACCCTAATATCAGAGATTAGCCTTTAGTTACCCATTTAGGAGGTCCCTGCACCTTCTAAAGAGAAGGATTCCTAACAGGAATCCATTCCTTTCATGGATCTGCCTCATCAGCTCCCACTAGGACTAAATTGCTTTCTCTGTTTATATTAGGTAAAAGTCCAGAGCATGTTTGCACGATGCACAGAAATGACAAGGCTTTTAATAACCACACAGGTTATTAAAATCAGCTGTAAATCTGCTGCCTTCAGAAGGACTTGTTCAGTGGATATAACAACCCCTGGCAGCTGCTGCAGGTGCATCCACTTGCAGCACAGGCTGTTCCAAGTCCAAATGACTTTACTGGGTCTCGTTGGGTGACTTGCAGTGAAACCTGTGGTCCTGGAAATCAAATCAATGCTGGGCTATTGACAGGTGGGGACTTGAGGGCAGTGTAAATGCATGTTGAAAAACCACAGGGACAAACATCCTGCCATGACTTCAAAAAGCCAGCAAGGATTTTTAAATGTTTGTCTGTGACATGAAATATACTGGACTGAGGGCACCATGCACGAGCTGGATTCACTGTCATCCAAAATGCTCTTATCAGCACGATGGCATTTTACCAAACAATCATATTTAATAAGTTTTGCCACAGCTTATCCTTGCTTACATGGTCCCTTTGTTGGCTTTTCCTCTGAACCACAGTGATCTCTCAAAATGAGCTGAATTAGTTTTTTTTTTCTTCCCCTCCAGCAGCAGCCATTCCACTTCTGCAGAAAAAGTGCGTTTTGTGAATTACTTCATCTGAAACCAAAGCTCAGGGAAAGCCCTTGTAATCACAGCACAGGTCACATAGGGGCCCTCAGCTGCTCATTTAGGGACAAATAGTAAGTAGCAGGTTCCGAAAATGCTCAGCAGGGAGGAACTTGTTTGTGGAAGGAAGTTACTCTACAGGAGTTACAGCCCACCTGTGCTTACTGCTCACCCACTTGTACATGAAAACAAGCACAAATTGGAACTGATGGCCCAAGAATCTGCTGGAAACTGTAGATCCTAAAGTTCTGTACATTCTTGCTTTTGACAATTCATTTGTTTGTGCCAGTTGGGAAGGAAATCACAAGGAAGCACCTGAGCTGATGCTCAGTCTGCTGCTGCTGAAGCAATGGGGTTTTTGTGGCACAAAGTGGTGAAAGAAGGTGTTCACAGCAAGGGGACTTGTGCTCAGGGTTCATCTCTCTGTGCCTTGGTTCCTCCTCTCTCTCTATAGTCTTTGTTTTCAGATTGGTTTTCAGTGAGGTTGTTGCAGGTAACCATCTGCATCATTTTGTAGCTCAAATCATGGGCTACAATCATGTTGTACAAATCACTCCCTTGGCTGAAGGGGGAGAGAAGTCCCAGTCAAAGCAGACGGATTTTATTCTCACCTGTATGGGATTTATCTTTTTATTGCCTTCTTGTTATCTTTTTCTTTTCCTGATGGCACTTCTGCTGGTCAATGGTTTAGGTTGGGGCCAGGAGTACACCTTTATGGGCTGGACATTCTGATTTTGTGGCTTTTTTTTATTGTGCCTTTACCAGCATAAAGTCTGTGTCTCTACCTGCTAGGCTGTAGGATAGAAATTATATTCAAAATTAAGCTGATCTTCCATTTGAATGTGCACTTTCTTACTATGTATTTAGCTGCTGACTGTTTGTGTCAGCTTGCTCCTTTCTTTCTTCTCCATCCTAGCAGGGGTGCCACTGGCAGGCTCATACCCAACACCCGAATCCAGTTTTAGGAATCATTTCAAAGCAATTCCAATGAATAAAAAGCACTTTTACTTGAGGAAAAACAAGGTGATATCACAAGACAGTGCAAAACTATTCTGAGTTATTCTCTGTGTTTTCATTTAGAGCTTGTGTTTTCCTTTTCTGTCCCCTCAGCCAGCGGTGCAGTGCCTCCTGAAGCACCTGCGAAGTGGCAGGTCAAAGGAAAGACCAAGAATATACAAATATTTTTCTCTTCACTTGATCTGTTTCCAGGGTCTTGTCACAGTCCTGCTCTGTGGTCAATGTTCCTGTATAAACTCTTCATCCTTCAACTTTGCTGCCAGTACGTGAGGCAACCATCCGGGATTAGGAGAAGGATTTTAACTGGCTGGTTTATATCAGCTGGTTTCCATTAAATCTCCCAGCCCCCTCCATCCCCACCCTCCCCAGCACAAAGGAGAAAGCCAGGGAAGCTGAAGCATCCTGATTTTCCAGATGACAGTGCTCCCAAGCCTCCCCAGGAGCTGCAGACAGATCTGATCCCATCTGCATTTGGCTCCCCTTGGCTCGTGGAGGCTGAGCCAGGAGGTGGCTGCTTCCTCTGGAGCAAAACTGCCTTCCAGACTGGCCCACAAACACGGGAGCTGCCTCAGATGCCCTGAGCGAAAAAGGGACAAAAATGGTGAAAAACCCATGTTAATATGCCAGGAGCTGGCCAGGCCACCAGGGCACGTCTTGGCAGAGCTGCAAAGCAGAGAGAGGAGTTTGAAGTGCTTGCAGTTATTTACAAACATCACATTGTTTTACAGAATGAATTACTTCATGGTGCTTTTATACAGAAAAGGAGGCAGGGGACAGGTCCTCGGCTGCCTTCCCTGAGACATCCTGACCATGGTCCAGCTCTCCTGCAGGGTTTGAATAGCAAACCAGGCATGGGTGAGGGAGGAAAGGGAAAAATATCCATTAAGGAAACAGATTCAAAGTCACTTTCTTCCCCTCCAATTTTAAATTGCAATGTTTTCCCCAGGTTTTCTTGTTCTTTGATTCTAGAATGTGATTTCAAAGATGAATGAAATGTCCTTGGTGGTTGAGATGTCACCATCTCTTTTGATTGTGCAAACCCATCTAATGATGAGGTTTACCAGTTCTGCCTGCAAACTTTCAGTGCAGCCTGAAATCACACCCTTTCCAAGTCTCTCAAAACCACTTTTAGTGAGAAGGGGTAAAAACGGCTTTACAGCTGGTTTTAATGCTTTTCTGAGCCATAGATCTGATACATGATTTCTTTTTAATATACAATCCCAGCAATTCTCCCCCAGCGTAACTCAAATCTTTCTTCTCCCATGAGACATGCTTTTGGTACTAACCCACAGCACTAAAATCTCCTGTCCTGTGGCATTTTTACCCATTGCTCTTTTGTTACCATATGCATGTGTCTGATTGACAGAATTACTAATCCATTATAATCATATTTTCGTAATTAGTCCCACTGAGCCCTCGATGCCTGCGTGCAAGCATAGGTAAACTACAGCCTGCCACAATATGTTTTTACTTACTGACAGCTCAGTGTGAAGGAAATGTCTGTCTAGTTCCTGCCACGGTTATTAGAGATGCCTTTTGCTTTTCTTCTTTTTCTTTCTAATTTTTTTTAAATTTCCAAGTCTCTGTTAATGTAGACTCTTTGTTGATTACAAAAATCACAATTACCGACTTCTAACCCTTAAGAATATCAGGAAATATTGGAACTTCAAAGTCAGTTTCAAATAAAAACACATGGAAATGCATCAATTATTCACCAGGCAAAGCCCGAGCAGACATAGATGCCAATATCTGTTTGCCTGATGGAGGAAAAGTTGCCAAAGCTTTCAGATTTGTCTTTTTGCATCTTTCACATCTCGGCGTTGTGGTTGTGTTCTACGTGCCATGAGGTCTTGTGGCTGTCCAGCCTTTTTCGGTCTTGGATGACTTTGAGGCATCAGTTCATTGCCTGGCACCTCATTCCGGGTTTGGGTCTGCCATTGGTGATGGATGTGTCAGGGATGGGATGAAAGAGCACAGGGAGAGCTCAGCAGGATCCCTCTGAAGGGCTCTTGAGCAGCAAACTCTGTCCCACTCACTCTCCCTGGGCCTCCTGCCATTCCCTGCTGCTTGCCCCATTCCTCTGGACGTTGCAACCATTCTGGACTACTCTGTGACTTCACTGTTGGTTTCAACAAGTTTCTGAAATTTACTTTATTTCTAACAAGATTAGCGTAAATCTTGGGTACATTTGAAGTATTCTCTTTTAATTTAAAAGATAGAACAAGAAGTATTTAATAACACCCAAACAAGATGATAAAAAAAAATCTGCTAAAGGTAGTGGCTTGGGTTGACCAAAACTGTAATTATTTAGAATATTCTATCAATCTCTTAAACAAAAGGTTTGTGAAAGTCCACTTCATTTCAGTCTGCCCTGACGTTTCTACTCCCTGTACCAAACCTTTTCCCCAACAACTCAGGAGTTTCAGACATTAAACCTGAGCACCTTACCTGCCCTGCAAGTTCCTGATTAGGATGGAGGGCTGCAATCCCCAGGCAGCGAGAAGTGAGACATCCAATGCATTCACTGATAGAAAGATAAATCACTGCTGCAGGGATCGTCAGGAGTTACCTGACTGCAGAAGCTGAGGTCCAGAGGGGAACAGCCAGGACTCTACATGTGAAAATCAGCCACCTCCTTAATTACTGCTGTCATTAATCACCTGCGTGTGTCATACTGATCACACGGTGGATGAGTCCTATGGCAGCAAAGGTAACTCAGGAGGCTGGGTCTGGCTCTTTGCTTTGAAGAAGAGGGAAAAAACCTGAACAGCTGCAGCTGAGAGAGAGGAGTAAGAGAAAGGCTTGAGCCTTTAACTGTATTTTCCCTCCCCTGTCCAGCTGAGGACAGGAGCAATCAAGCAGCTTTGGTGGGCACCGAGTGTCCAGCCAGGGTCATCTCATCACAGTTTTACAGTCTTATTGCTCAACTAGTGTGCTTTGTGAGGGTGGCCTTAGGGTCTGAGCTGGGCTGTCCAGCTGGGAACAGAAGCATCTCTGGGCTGTGCCTGGCCAGCACCTTGTCTCTGGATTGGGACAGATGTAACACACAAATAACCAAAGATAAAATTTCCCTCTCCAGCACTTTGAGGCTGGAGCACACCCAGAAAGGTTTGGGCTGAGGATCTGGTAATACAGCTTTTTGTGTGCTGGGAGCTCCAGCTGTGACACTGTGAGAGATTTTAAAAGTAAAAGGTCTGCTGGCTCTGATCTCAGGAGCAGCATGCCTGTTGTATGGCTTTCTGTGCCTTTATGACCTGGTTTTTGCCTTCTGGCCTCACTGTGACACAGCGGTTGGGTTTGCAGTCCCCCAAGGTCTCCATAACAGATTGTGTGGCCTGCCAGCCCCACAGCTACCAGTCTTTGTTCTGGTATATATTTGAAATATATTTCATATGCCCAATACAGGCTGGCTGGCTAAAATGGTTTTAAATTTATATTTCAAAAAGAGCAAACAGCAGTGGATATTTCTGTATCTCTAGACACTCTCGAAAACGATGAAAGAATGGAGTGGAGAGCTTTAGCTTTTTGGCATGGGCTGTCTTGCAGTTGCAAAGGAGATGTCTTGAAGTATGGGAAGTTTAGGATTCACATAAGCTGTGCCAGGGTCTTCTCTTGGGCTGATCTCATTACTGGGGGAGATGGTCTGATGCTCTCCAGGGGCAGTACATGGCTAAGACGTGTAAAAGGGTACTGAAGCAATAGGAAAGCAGCCTCTTGTCTTTTCTAGTAGAAGTCATAGGTGAGTATTGGTTAACTAAGCCTGTGGTGGTGTTTGATGGAAAACTCAGGCCTTGCAGTCTTTCATGAATAAATTCATTAGCAAACCCTTTAAAAGGGTCTAACTCAATTTTCCTTTCCATTACCCCCAAAACAGATTCTAGCAGAGAGCCAGTTAAGAGGAACAAGGAGGGCAGAATCTGATCAGGACCCACCAGTATCTTTTCCCTCTGTCTGATGGGAGGTGAGGCTGTGCACGTGACAGGAGATGATTGTGTCCTGCTCTATCTGTACCTGCAGAGTCAGAGCACAGGGAAGGGCTGCTCAGGGAACAGCTTCTGCCCTGCTACTGCTCTCTCCAGCTCTGAGATGATGTGAAGTAAGAGCAGGATTGAAGGCGTGAGCTGATAAAGCTTCTTCTGCTCCCTCCTTGTTAGCATCAAATATTTTAGCAGTAATAATATGTTTGGGAGAGAAGAACCAGTATGTTTTAATATTGTTCATTGGCATAGACTTCCAAGCAGAGTAGGAGGCCAACTTATCTTCAGTGCCTGGAATCAGGACTCCCTTATCTATGTAGATACAGATACAGGATCACAGCAGAGAATTCTCCATGAAGAAATAAAGTGAACGTGTTGCTTGTCACATGAAGCATTTCCATGGGCTGCGTGGGCACTCAGGGGTGAGTATTCCTCTCTCTGACCCCAGAGTTGTGGCAGCAAATCTTTCCCCCTGCTGTGGGGAGGCCGCAGATGGCTGATCTTTTGAGGGGAGTTCAGCTCAGGGTTACATCAGGAGGTCTGTTAGGTACTGAATAATGTATCCTGGCAGCAGAGCTTCGGTCAGTGACACAAATGTGACATTTGCCTGCATCATGTCTTTTTTTGTCCGCTTCCCTTAGATCAAGTAGGCTTAAAATCTCTCTGGTGTTTTGGATGACTGGTCATCTGTGGGAAGGGGGCCAGTTGAAGGTGAAATGGCTGAGACAGTTGCATCACAACATCTTCAGAGAAACAAACAGGTCCCAAATGTGAGCACGGTCCTTTCCCCAGCAACTCGTATGTGATGTGCAGCCATGAAATGAAACGTTCCAGGAAATAAAGGCAACAGGTGTGACTCACACTGATAATTGTTCTAGGGCTTTGAAGAGCACGTGCCTGGCATGGCCATAGGATTCTCTGGGAAAATGCTTAGGGTTACTATAGACTTCACAGAGTTAGGTCTGCAAATTCAAATGTCACAGGGTAAATAACTCTTATTTTTGGCGACCTTGCCACATAACACCTTAGGGAGGCTAGAAACAAAGAGGTTTGTTCTCAGGTTGAGAAAAAGATCAGGAAGGGGAATATGTACAGCCAAAATACCCTGCACATGTGTAATTTATGCATAAATAAATGTAATGCTTGGCAGTCCCTCAGAGAATTTTGGATACTTTATAAATCTTGATTTAAGTAATGTAGGTAAATAAAACTTCTGTACCAGAGGCAATGAAATTTTGTTCTTGGTAAAACTGGGTCAGCATCAGGACTTTGCATGGTTCAGCCCATCATCTTTTGGTGAAACGTCAGGGAAAGTAGATCTCTCAGTCCTGTCTTCAGGGCAGCTGGCCTTGCTGTCTACCAGGGAGGTCCTGCTGAGGAGCACCTCAGAATCCATCCAGTCTTTTGTCTTCTGTGGAGAAAGAAAAAGGGATTGCTAACCTGGGAATTTATGGGAGCTTGGTTCTCACAAATCCTTAGCTCGCAGCCCTGAGGCAGCCTACCCCAACTGGCAGCCTCAAGAGACATCCCTTGAAGTCTTTTTCCTTCTTTAAACACTATAAATTCCTTCTTTCTATGTGTCTCCCATCAGGACTGATGCCCTAACACTGTTCCCACCAGTTTACATAGAAAGTAAAGCTAGATGCTAATAGATGTGAAAGGAAGAGCTCAGTGAATTTCTTCCTCTGATGGTGATGTGGAGCCATCCTCCAGATGGGTCCCCATCCCCCTTGGAGAGGATTACCCACGGAGGGGCACTTGGGAAAGCTCTGTGGGAAAACACCTCGTGTGGATGTTCTCCGACCTGTCCCTCAGAACAGAACAGCACTGGGCTGCTCTGCTATGTGAGATGATGAACAGAAAATTAACAGACAAACCAGCTCAAGGTGATTTGATCAAAGGAAATCTATTGTGAATAGACTTCCCAAAGTGGAGGCCCTGAGCTGCACGTTTGCCAGCCTGTCAGTTCATCTCCACCCTCAGTGCCACACTCCCAAGCACTGAGCGCTGCTTCAATTTGCATGATTTACAGGTACAGGAGGGAATGGGGGTGGGAAAGCAGGTATTTGCCTCTCCATCAAAGTGTGGGAACTGGGGAAGCAGAGGAGTGCACGGAGCAATTCTCAGAACCACAGCCTCTGAGGGATAATTAAAGAAGACCAAACGCACTGCAGAAAGACTAATTGTAATAAATTGGCCAAGGAACTTAAAACTTTGGTTGTGCATTGCAGCAAAACAGGAATTAATTCCTGGGAGCAGATAAGCCCCAGGTTGGCAGAAGGCTGATGTAGTTGGCTCTGGGTGCAATCAGACAGCGCTGGCAACTCAGTGCCTTGGCATTTGAGAGGGTGACTAAGGAATGAGAGCCTGCCCTGCCAGCCACAGCCCTGGAACTGATGGGATTTGGTGCATGTTAAAGCAACAAAGATCCTGCAGTGTGGCCTCTGGATGATCACAGAACAAGTGAGCAAATGTAGATAATCACACAGCAAGAGTCATGGCAGAGGAAAGGCCAACGGGGCCTCAAGCTGGGAGAATCAGAACAGGCTCTAGATACAGGAAACAGGGGATTGCTGGCTGAAAAAGGAGACTCCACCTGGACTGGGAGGATTGCAGGCATCGGGCTTTGTCTTGTCCAGCTCTTGCTAAAATAGATTAGCAAAGAGAAGCCAGAGCATGGGCTGGAGTCAGGACTGTGTTGTTTGTACAGATGTATAGACACGTTGCTTGCTGTATAATGAAATGGTTTTTGGGGTGGGATTTTTTGTTTGTATGGGTTTGTTGTTCATGTTTTTTTAACTGTAGCTACTATATCCTTCCATGTCAAGAACAGGACTACACTCTGAAGTAAGAAAGGTGGATTCATTGGTCACAGTTTGCTAAAAAGGCTGTACTTAGGGCAGTCTGAATTAGTTTCTTGCTGGGGAAGGTGATCTGGGGTAACCCATATAATTTAAAACTTGTTAAATGTTTTAGGTTGTGGTGAAGATATGGGGTTTTTCATGCTTTACAAGCCCTGAAAGAATTCGATGTCACAACCATTTACAAGGAAATAATAATGGATGGACTGAATATGACAATTCACATTTGTCAATGGAGTAAAAGCATCTCTTGCACTGGTGCAGTCCTGCCCTGTGGGCTGCAGCTTCCCACACCACTCTTGCCTCTCCTGAAGCCCTACATTGGGGTAGATCCCCTTACAGTAGACAGAGGCTCTGCTGATACATGGAAGAGCTGGCAGTGGGATATACCAAGTTTTGCAGCCTTTCACATCTAGTTAGCTAAAAAAAAAAAACAACAGAAATAGGCATTTCACCCATTCTTTCTCTCACTCTACCTCCGGTAGTCTCCCTAGGGCCATCTGAAGCCTGCTTTGTTTCTTTGTGAGTCATTTATCGCCCAGGGTCTGAAGTAACAGATCTGTAGTTCTGCCTCAGCTGTGTTTGCTCTCTGTGAAGTGGGAAGCACTTTGTTCCTGGGGTGCTGGGTACACCCACAGTAATGTGATGCTCCAAGTGGGGGCTGCAGGGTGAGGAGAGGCAGAGAAGTCACACAGGAGACAAATGCTTCAGGAAAGGCAGCACTTACACCCTGGGTAGGTAAAGGACAGACTGTCAGAGCATTAGAGGAGTTGTCCTGTTAATACACGCAGTGGCGCCAAAATTTTCTAAAAGTCCCTTGTTGCATTTGGACATTAAATGGGTTACACTGACAAAAGCTCTTCTGTCCTGAGACCCTGGTAGCTGTTCATGTGCTGGGCTGGGTTCTTCTGGCTGGCACCTGCAAAAGGGATTTGGAGTCTTTGTAGCTGGGGTTGCGTGGTCTCTTTATGTATTACTGATTTGTTTATCACCAAAGGTTGTGAACAATTTGCCTCTGGGTAACTGCTGGTGTTTGTGCCTGGGACCTGATGCTTGTTTGTGTAGTATCTGTGTTGGAGCCGCTGACTTCTTGCTCTTCATATACACATATTGTATACATGCATTTACTTCAGAAGGGGCCTCAGGAAATCCCATTTGAAATGGATGTATTATTTCTAAACTTGTCTTGATTAACTCCAGGGAGAATGTGGTGCACAGCCCAGGAACAGTAGAGACAATTCCATTAACTGCATTGGCTTTGTGGGAGACAGAGTGGACCTCAGAGTCTGTTTTCAAGGGGTCATGGAGATTCTCATTTCGTTTTTATCTGCAGAGCAAAGGCCAGTTATTCCCCTTGAGCTATTCCATCAGGAGCACAACTTGGAGAAAACCCACAGGACTGCTGCACGAGACCCAGCAGTTCCCTGGGACTGCTTTCCGTCTCAGTTTCCCTGCCCAGATGGTGTCTGTGCAGGGTGGGACTCTGCCCTGTCTCAGACCACATCAGATTGAGAGCAGCTCTGTGCTGGAGATGTCCCAGCTCTCCTGGCACTCCTGCTGCTGGACACTGTTCCTGGAGACCTCTGCTCCTGCAGCTAACACAGAATGTCCACAGACTCCAAACATTGCTTTTTCCTCCCCTCCTGCCACTGTTGAGCTGACAGATGGGTGCACTAATCTGCTGTGCAGATGTCTGGGTTGCCCGAGAAGAGCTTTTCACCCTCAGTAGTTCAGGAATGTATTTGTAATAAGATATGTGACAAACTGTTACAACCTGACAGTTCTTCACAATCATAGAAAAATACCAATGCCATGTGTTCTAAAAAGAAAAAAGTAAGTTGTCTGTGGTCCAGTAACTTTCCAGACTACTCGGTGGTATGAAATTACCAACACAAAATGCTTCCTTATATAAAACAGTAGGAACTTCTCTGTTATAAGCATATTTACAATGCATATCTCCCGGGTAGTTGTTAAATGCATGAACATTACACTGGCATTTCCTCTTTAAACATTGTCATTTTATTGCTTTATCTATCTAGAGGAGAGCAGAAATTATCCTTTAATTACTATGAATGTAATAGCATTGGCTATACAGCATTTTAGCTCACACACAGCAGGACTGAGCTTAGTCCTATCACGCATCATTGATTGATCTTTTCATCCTGGAGTGCTGAGTCTTTCCTAAGTCTTTGCTAAAAGCAGGTAAAGGACTGTGAGTTGATGTCCAGACTTCCTCAGTCAAAAAGGATCAAAATGGGGCTACAGGGAGGTGTGGGCAAGGTGGGTTGTGCTGCTACTTTGCTATGCTGATTCTGAGAAGGAAGAGGAAAAGATGGGAATAAAAAGCCTGTCATTATCAAAACACAACACTGTAACATGGAGAGGTGGAGTAATTTATCTTTAAGTAACAGGCTGACCTATTCAGAACTGTAATTTTAAATGTAAGACTAACCTTTGAAAATAGATCAAGTGATATAAATTATTAAGGAACAGACATTTGTCAGATAGATGGTCTCTATTAGTAATTTTATGCATGAATGGTTATCTTCAAAGGTAGTGTTGCTGTCTGCTGAGAAAGAGAGTGCAAGAGAAGGTTACCTTAAACTGACGTGTAAGACGGACTTTTAATCAGTGTTTTTCTAATCCAATAAAAAAAAAAAAAGCTGAAGCAGGGTTGTCTTGCTACCCAGACTGTGCAGCTTTTGAATTTCTTTGCTAGTGGAGGAAACTCCTGGTAATGTTCCTAAACTATTTCCCAGTAGCTTTTGGGATCAAACAGGTAGCACATGTCCCATTTGGGAATGGCTGCTCCCACACTGGGTGCCACTGGGATGTCCCAGCCCCTGGGCAGAGGGGAGCTGGTCCCAGGGACCCCTGAGGGGGAGCAACCCCTGCTCTGTGGCACTGCTCCTTCAGAGGGCTGGGTTTGAGTCCTGTCTGTGGAGGAAAGCTGCAGGTCCCTTCTTTTCCCTGCCAGTAATCAAAAGGAATGGCTCATGATGGATTAGTGTTACTTTGATGTTTGGTCCACACTTTGGACTTGGAAGGGGAGAGGAGAAAGGCAGAGGTGAAGCTATTTGTGGAAGACACTTTTCCACCATCTGATCACTCTGCCTTTGTTTTTGCTTTTCCAAATTTCTCTTTTCATGAGTTTCCCTCTGCTTTATTTGCTTGTTTATTTTATATGCAAACTACTTCCATGCCCTTGTGAACTTGTGATCCAAGTACTGCAGAGCACTTAACGTAAAACTAAATTTGACTTCTTTGAGAAGCTGTTGGAAGGAGACTGTGGTCATAAACTCGCTTTTCCCCATCCTCCATTCTTTGCATAACTTTGGCATGGAAAAGAGAGCAAATATAAATTTAAGCTATGCCCTCCTAGCCTGTTTGCTCCTGCAAACAAATGCAACTTCATTTTTTCCCTCTCATTTTTCTCCTGCCTGCAGCTTTTGTAAGCCTTGTCTTCCAGTCACGGATGCTGCTGTTGCTTGGCTTTTGAATGGGATGTTGATGGAGGGAATTGCAGCTTTTCCTCCATCCTGCAGTCACTCTGCAGCCTGTAACACCCCAGGAGAAGCTGTGTGCACACTGGAGCATGTCCCTGTCAAATGGGACTTGTACTCACGAGGCCCCTGCACTGATGATTTTGCACAGTGGCTCAACCATTGTCTTGCCTCTACAGCACAACGTAATGTATTTGATCTCTTGTGACATCTTTATTCACTCAAAAGTTGAACTGGGGCTAATCTACAATGTTTGGTGCCTGCAATTCTCCTACACCTGAATTAAGGTCCCAAGACTGAGATTTCTAAGCGAATTGGAATTTATGACCCTTTTGACGATATCTAAGAAGAGATTTATTTTTTGAATGCTATTTTATTCAACTCCACTTGAGCAATTGACAGGGAGAAATTGAAATATAAACAATTACTCTGGTGTGCGTAATCTTACTGACTTCTCTCTTTTCCTCTTTTATCTTCATCTAACTCGTACCTGTGCCAAGATGAATGGTTTATGGTTAAAGCACTGCAGTGCGATGCAAATGATGCAAGCTTAAATTTCCAGATATGTCAAAGGCTCCCTCTATGACTGCAATTGATATTTCTGTGATCTCTGCATGTACTGTTAGGTACAAAAGGTATCTAAAAATATGACCTTCTCTCACATCCTTTTTGTCTGTTTAGGCATCCAAAACCAGACTCTGGATATTTGAACCCCCTTCACTTTGTTTCTTTGAACAAAATGCCTCCTGTTTGTGTTGAAGTGATACAGGTTAACACTTTGAACAAGATAAGAAAAGAAAAAAAAGATAAGCATTTGGTGTACTAATTTCAGGAGCAACTGTTTCCAGCAGCCTGGAACCTTTCTGCAGTATATTGATGTTTCAATTTGTACAGAGTAGCAGCTGCCCTTAATGATAAAGAAAAGCAAGTGCTCTGCTCTGTGATGATTTGACATGGCAGCAGCAGTCTTGTGGAATGTGACATGACAACTTGAAGTAATGATATGTAGATACGATGCCACAGACATGTCACGAAATAACACAAATTACTGAAAATTATGGAAAGAGAAAACATCTTCAGAGCAAAAATATTGAGACAAAAAATTGTCACTTATCACGTCTGAGGGGAATATGGCAGTTTATGTGATTCCTGCTAGAAACTGTTTAGTCTAAATGGTCCTTTATAATTGGAAATTTGCAAATCAACAGTCATTAGTAGACTCCAACTTGTCATATACAAAAGAAAGATGATTTTCCAGCATCTGCAATGCTTTTTAATGTAAACTCTTTGTGACTATGGACACATGTGTGACCATGCTCAGGAGGCCATGAAGGCTCTGCCCATGTTAATGAGCACTGGTCTCAAGGGGGGCACAGCCATAGAGCAAAACGGTGCTGCAGGTTCAGGCCCCACTCCACACATTTCAGAGGATTTGTTTCAGGTAGCTGCAGCATGATTGGTTTGCTGGAGGGCAGTAGGTGAGCTCCTGGAGTGTATCTTCCAGTCTAATTTCATCCCAAGATAAAATGGGGTGTTCCAACACAGGCTGTGATGGGAACCAAAGCCCAGGAAAAGGAGATAACCACGAGAGCATCTTGAAAAGTGCACCCTGCTCCACAGTAAAGCACTGATACATGTCCAAAGACATCTGGGCTCTCTGAGCTCTTCCAAAAGATGATCCAAATTGTTTATTGAAACAATCAGATTAATCCTGCTGGAAGTAAGAGAATTATCATTGTGCTGATTAGAATTGGATCAGTGGTTGATCCTTTTATCCAGGAGCTACCTTCATCCAGTTGGGCTTTACTGGTTCAAAGAAAATGGAAATTGTTTCTGAATCATCTCTGATGATGGGTAATGGAAAAGCCAAAGCCTGACCTTTTTATATCATTTCCATTACAAATAGATTCCTTAGATACTGAGCTGGACAGAATTATACCAATGTCTATTCTGAATTTCCTTCTTCCTCTCCTGCTCTCTTCAGCCTCCTCTTTCTGTAAGAGGAGAGACTGTGCTTCATTCTTCTGTGAAGGCTTCTGCTGAACAAAGCAGTTGACTCTGAGAGCCATCCTCTGACATCAAACCCTTAGACTTTTCAAAGCATTGCTCAGGGTTTTGGATGTGAGTTTCCTATTGAATTTAATTGGAGCCGTGCAGCTGCACCAAAGCTTTCAGGATGCACACCCTGAAATATTCATGTTGCCTTTCTCATTTTCCTTTCTCTCAGTCACGTTTGTTAAGGTTTAAAGGAAGTGGCTTCCACTTGTTGTAGGTGCAAATTTGTGCTTGCATAGTCTATGAAGACATTAGCATTTAGACACTGAGCATCCTTGATTTGTATGCACCAGTCACTTGGTAAACAGCTGAAGTGGTTGCATTTATGCTGTCAGTTAATTCTGGCTGCTAAAATGGATTCCAGGTTTTGGAAGTCAGGTCCTATCAAATCTCTGCTCTCCCGTTACTTGCACATAGGATGATTTTGATTCTAGCCTTTTCACGTTCCCCATGTCTAGAGAGAAGGTTCCAGTTACGGTTGGTATCCTTTAAGGTTTGCAGGATCCCAAGGTGCTCCAAGGTTGCTCTCCTTGCAGAAGGAGAACACGACATAAGACAGAAGTAGGGTGCTAAAATATGGACATACTCAGTTTGTGTAGCACCCTTGAACAGAAGGTCTGGGGGCAAGACTTGCCTTTCTGAGCTGGACTTGTTCAGTGCCTGAGAATGGCAGAACATCCTGAGTTGGAAGGGACCCACAAGGATCATTGAGCCCAACTCCTGACCCTGCACTGACACCCCAACAATCCCACCCCGTGCTGGAGAGAGCTGTCCAAATGCTCCTGGAGCTCTGGCAGCCTTGGGGCCGTGACCATTCCCCGGGGAGCCTGGGCAGTGCCTGACCACCCTCTTTCCTAGAGGATCTGTGAATTCTAGGCAAAAGGGCACTACAATATAATAAGGATGATTTATCTTAATGTGGACAATATCACTAATTTTAGAGCCACACATGTAGTGGGTATTTATCCCAGAAGAATCTCATCTTAAGAAATTATTCCAGAAATGATTGTACTCCCTTTATCTCATTTAAATATAGACCCTTCTAAATTGGCTGTAATTTTATTTTCAGTCTTACCCATCTCTGAAGGTGGCTTACCATGGGAGAGCTCCTAATTGGTCGACTGCAAAGCAAGTCTGCTAAAAATGCTGTCTGCTAAAAAAAGTGGGAGTGTTTCTGTTTATAGGGAAAAGTCCAGGAGAAAATAGCAGGAGTGCAGCTTTCCAGTCTCTGCCTCTGTGCCCATACACTGCTTAGCCTTGATTCAGTAACTTGTTGCTGTCTCAACCAGCCCATCAGTAAAATGGGTACAGGGGTAAGAGTAAGAATAACCAAGGGCAAAAGCTGACTTTTTCATGGCACTCACCTTTTTCCAGAGTTGCTGATATTCCAGGCGTGTGAGCTCCTGTGCCTCATAATTTCCTGCTTGTTGCTGTACTGATGAACTGACCACATGCGTGGCTCTAATCTATTGCAAACACAGACTGAAATGCATTATCTTGAAATACCATGAAGGCAGGCTGGCTGATAAGCAGAAAATCACAGAGATCTGATCACTCATTTGTTTGTAATTGCAGGTCCACATCTATAATTAATGTTTCTGGGCTGACTTGAGGCCAGCAGAAGCAAAGGGTATTAGGAGAACTTCTTGTACTTGGGTTTGTTGTCATCAGGTTTTGTAAAATCTCTTGCATGAACAGACTTTGGGAATACTGCTTTATCCTTCAGCCTGGGAAAGATTTGCCTCATCAGCAAGGTGCTGCTGTTTTAGCTGCCTCCCTTTCTAATTGAATTTGGAATATAACAGAATCATTGCTAGCAGCACTGCAAACCTTCCCAATTTGCTCTGGATAATTTTCTCTCGCTGCTGCAGGGTTTTCTGCGTCGTGTTGGGAATACCCAGGGAAAAATGCAAATGGTGACATTGAATTGCTCAGCTCTCTGCAACAGCCGACAAGATCTGAGAACATTCTTCGTGTCTATCTCCGACTGCTTCTGATTTCACTTGTTGCCCTGTGTTTAGATTGGCAATTGTTTTGTATAGCTAGACCTGTAGTGTTAATATCCTGCTTTGATAATAGCACTCTTCAGGAATATTAATGAGTGGCTTTTGTATGTGGCATCTTTAAAACCTTCCATTGCTGGTATATTCTTTTTTTAATTTTTTTTTTTTTTTAATGGTGAAAGAGCACTGCTGAAGGCCCCTTGGGTAAATAGTGTTTAAAACAGTCCATGCATTTTAATTAGCAAAGAAATACATAGATGAGGATGAAAGATTTGTTTTCCTCAGGCAAACCATAAGAACATCAGGCCCACAGGTATCTTGATTTAACTCCTGAGAGATTACATTTATATCTCTTCATCTTAATCTTAAAAATGCCATTCTGATACAAGCAATACAAATTAAGGCAAGATAAAGGTGTCTTCTCTGATGGAGGTTTAAGGTCCTTTATTCTGAATGTTATTGAGGTGTCGTATTCTGGAGGGGTAAAGAAAAGCAAAACTAGAACATGAAAACTGCAACATAATCCGTGTATGAAACTGTATTTCTGTGTGCACCGGGAATTTAAATTAATGATTGGCCATAGAAGTGGGTAAATTGTGTTTTCTGGTCATGAACCAGTGGAACCATGATGCATATTTACATGTTTTAATTATTAAAGACCAGTTTTCTCTGTTAATAGGCTTCTGGTAGAAGATGCATGTCTGATACTCACCTTTGCTGTGCAGCCACAGGCTGGTCATTTAACACCTTGAGCTGGGTTTGGTTTTCAAACTTGAGGTGTTTAACCTCTTTTGGGAGGTTAAATGACTAACCTTTGGCTGCACAGCATTTATATGAGCACTCCTGTGGTGTCCAGGGGGGATGTTTTGAAGGGAGGACAACAACGCCTCGGAGAGGCAGGATTGATTCAGAGCCTCCATCAGTCTGGTGACTCTAAACAAGGGTTACTGCTTGCTTCTCAGAGAGAGCAACCTGAACACTGAAAGAAGATAATTTGCTGTGAATTTGGCTGCTGTAGCACTCCCTCTCCCTGAAGGGTATGGAGATTGCTGTGTTTAGAGATTAACAGGGGGTGTTGTTGCTGGAGAACGTCAGGAGGACGAGGAAGGTGCTGCCCGTGCAGAGTTCCTCATAGGGCTGCAGCTCATTTCCACATATTCTCCAGTTTTCTAGTGAGGGTATCAGCTCAGCAGCAAGGAAGCCTGCGTGAGATAGCTGATAGCAAGTGGAAGGAACACAAACTGATCAGGGGCACCAGAGGGCCTCCTGGTCCCCAGGGAAAAGGCTGAGCCATGGATGCTGCTGCTTCCTCTTCCTTCTCTCTTTCAGAAGCAGCTGGACTTGCTCATGTCAAAACAGAGTGAATGACTGAGAGATAATGGTGAGCTTTTTCTTAATGCCTGCCTGGAGACCAGGGTCAGCTCAGCCCAGATAAAGATACCTGTTAGGCTGGAGATAAAGGAACCTGTCGTACTTTGCAGTGTTCATTGTGCAGGAGCTGCTCTTAAAAGGTGTCTGGTCCTGTGCTGTGACAGACAGTGCATAGACCCGGCACTGCCCATCGTGTTTTGCTTCAGGAGGAGACTAAACATGCCACAGACTTCACAGAGATCCTGTGAGACCAGAAAAACCTCATGCAGAGTTATTGTGTGTTACCCAACGAAGCAAAACATTTCTGAAAGGCGACATCGCCAAGCGCATGCAAGATTGATTTGACTTCCAGGCCTAAGATGGATTCTTCAGCAGTCCTGAGCCCAAGACCCAAACGGGAAAGGGATGGTGTCTGCTCCCAAGGTTGTGCACTGACCTAGGTGGCCTCTGGGCTGCTCTAATTAATCTCTCCCCTGATTTGGGATATTCAGAGCACGAAGGGCAGACTGGCAGCCAAAACCATTGGGTCTGTGCTGTCTGAGGGTCCCACATGCAGGTGGGGTCTGCAGCTCTGGCTCCCAGAGCCCTTGCTGTGCTGATGCCCTCCAAACGGGGCAGTCCAGAGCTGGGAAGGGTCAGCTTTAAAAGAAATGCTCTGAAAAATGTGTGCTAGGACCATAACCAGCATCATGCATGACTGTGGCACATGGAGGGGGTAGGTTTGTTAGAGGCAGCACAAGGTGCAGGAGCCTTCCACTTCCTCAGCAGAAACCTTTTCTATAGGAGCCATTTAATGGTCATTTTTTGTGGTCTTTTGAGAAATAAGTCAGTGCTGTCTCCAACCTAATTACCAGTGCAAAAGACAATTTATCACTTACCGAAGCTTTGATTGCTTTTCCAGCCTTCCATGGCCTCTTGGTTGGTAGGTGGAATTGTGTACAAGATTGGCATTTTTAAAGGGGAAGTTTAAAGGAAAAAAAAAGAAAAGGAGTAAAGTAAGGACCCAAAACCTCAACTTCCAATTCTGTGCTTTACTGTCTGTATGATATTTTTAATTTTTTTTTTAAATTTAAGCTTACCGTATTTTGCATTTAGAAATTAGAAAAAAAAAGCACCTTATTTAAGAATTCTATGTTTGGGTTCATATTTTTTAACAATGTTGCCCCTGAGAATGAAGATGCAGTTTCCCATAGCTGAAAATGCAAGAGTCAGCAGGAGAAATAGCTCACTTGAAAAAAGTCTGAGGCATAATTACTAATTAATGTACAAGAAAAAGATTTGGTGTGCAAAATGCCCTGTCTTTTTCTCATAGTTATCATTGATTTCTTCTGGACTTTAGATGCAACCCTGAACAAGCCATCTAATGTTATATTTTTGCAGATCAAATGATCAGAAGAAAGCAGGTCACATGTTTTGATAGTTACCACATAAAAAGGAAATGTTTAGACTGGTAGAGCCATATACAAATTTGATTATAGGGAATTAAGTTTCTTCAAAGCAAATGGCTTTCTTCTACTTCTCAGTATTTCTCATGCAATTAGCAAGTTGGTTATATTAACTTGCCTGACAGACGATATTACTGATCTTATCAGCTTTCACTTGTGTATACAGGGCTTTATTAATTTCTTGTTTGCTTATGAACTTCTTTGTCAACAATAAATTTGGTGGGTAAATGGGGAACATATGTGTCAGGGTAATATGCTGTTTGCTTTGCTTATCAGCAAATAACAAACTTTTGGCAAATAAATGAGAGCAACAAGGGAGCAGGTGGGTCTTAGGGGGTTCTTTTGCACTGTTGGTACTTGGTCGTGTTGCTAAGTTACAGTAGCTTCTGGCTCCTACTTTAGAGAGCAGAAGTTATTTTTAAATGTATAACAAACACAGTACCAGGGACTCTCAAAACTGCACTGGAAGTGGCCGGAATACAGGAAATACTTGTGAATTGTGAATACAGAAGAATGCAGAAAGAATTGTGAATGCTGACTGAAGAGAGCCCTGAAAAACACTGGTCTCACACAAAACCAGTTCCTACCATTACATTTCAGTTCCAGAGGTGTGCACGTTATTTAATTTTTTATAACGTGCCTTAAAAGCAGCAGTGATGAAGTGCTGGGTTGGATGGTACCTGCCTATCACTTGCAGAGTGCAGGATGAGTGTGGTCCAAAGGGCTTGGAAAAAAAGAGTGATGGTGACTTTTTGCACAGCTGGACAGTGATAGGACAAGGGGGAATAGTTTTACACTAAAAGAGGGAATATTTAGATTAGCTGTCAGGAAGAAATTCTTTACTGTGAGGGTGGGGAGGCCGTGGCACAGGTTGCCCAGAGAAGTTGTGGATGTCCCATCCCTGGAAGTGTTCAAGTTCATGTTGGATGGGGCTTGGAGCAACCTGGTCTGGAGAGTGGCATCCCTGCCCATGGAAAGGGGTTGGAATTAGATGATCTGTAAGGTCCTTTCCAATCCAAACCCCTCCATGATTTTCTGAAAATGTAGGAATGATCACGACTAGAAGTAAAAACTTTCAGGTTAACCTCCATGAAGAGAATATTCTCAGAATAGATTATACTTCCTTACTGAAAATTTAGTTCTTTGTATTACTGGTAAAAGTTTTTATTCCTCCTATTGCAACAGGGATTTCATTATTGCTGCTATGAAGAGAACAAGCAGTAACACTTCCTTCCCTAAGCAGGAATTTTGTACACACTGTGAAGTCGCCTGGCATGGGCCTCACTAATCCTTCTCAGACACCAAAAGAGAAACTGAGTGGTATTACTTAGACTTCAGTTGCTCTGTGGCATTATAAAGGCTGAAGCTCTGAACTGAAAAATGGAATCGGCTTTCAGACTGAATTTGGAATATACAGTCAGTATTTTATTGATATTTCAGTTGGTGAGAGGAAAACATCATTTTCCTGCTGGTTAGAAGTTGCACTCCACCATCTGTTGCTGGGCAATGTGAGCCCTTTGGAAGGGCTGGAGTTCAGCTCCACTTGGCTTCAGGTTTAACCTGACTCTCTAGTGGAGGAGAGACGTCCAGGGGGTCAGATGGTGGGAGCATATGACTCAAAGCTGTTGGGGGACATTGAGGATGGCCTGAGTCCAGGAAAATGGGCACAGGGGAAGCTTAATGCAGAAAATTGCAAAGCAATGTGTTTTGGCTGCAAATTCTCTGTGCAAGTGCCATGAGATCATATGGGGCAGTGGGAGGGTGAGGGTGGCTTTGTAGCAGAGGATTGAAACCCAAAGAGAGACGAAACCAGTGAGTCTACAGAAAAAAATAGAGAATGTCTGGCCTTTAGTTAAGCTTCTGATTTATATAATTTAACAGTTTCCAGGTGGGGAGATAAACCCAAAGTACTCTACTCAATGTACTACTTGCCAGAACTGGGCGGTTTTGGTAGATCCCAATGCAGCTGGAGGTGATTTGATAGTGTGTTCTCTACTCTGAGTTCTTCTATCTGGAGTTATTTTTCCTTCCAGTCTTTCCTTTTCCTCCTGGATACCGTCAGGGACCCACTGCATGGTCTTTCCTTAAGAGTTCCTAGAGATGTCTCAGCTCTGCTTCTGATGAAGTCCATGAGTGTCCTGTTCCTGGGTTTGTCCATGAAAGGGAAATGCTCTTCTCTGCTTGTGGGGAAGCTGATAAAAGACCGATTTTTTTTTTTTTTTCTGGATACCTTAGTTTTCTCACAGACTGAATTGCCTAAATTATAGATTCTTATCTGTCAGTGAAGAAAGTCTGTGAACCTCACAGACCTGGCGGGGAGAACCAGCAAGCCCCAGGACATTCGTCTGAGGGTAAAACCAGAACAGCTGTAAGGATGACACTCACACTAAGCACCTCTCTGGCCAATGGTTACAGGTCTGGGCTGACTGGCACAGGGACTACCTGAGGCACTTCTCCCTTCTGCCTCCGGGATCCAGCTGGGATGTCTGATTCATCCCTCCAGGCTGTGCCAGAACCATCCAGCTCTGAAAAATGGATTTCAAGGGGATTTTGCTTGTCTTGACGTGGCACTCTGCAGGACAGCCAGCCCTCTGAAATCATCATGACTGTGCCCACACTTCTCAGAGGAGGCTGTGCTGGGTTTCCAGCCTCTCCTGGGATCCTTATGCAAAGTGACATGGCTTTGGAGATGTTCTTTCTTAGGACAGAGGAAGTCAATGGGGGGTCTGCAGAAACAAGCTTTTGAAAGAGTCAGTGGATGCAAGGAGAAAAAGGAAGGTTTCGATATTAAATTTTCCATTTTAACCTGCCTTTCTGGAGTCTAAGATGATTACATCTGTGCTCAAACTTTATAGGTAAGGCTCTAAAATGCAGACAGAGGATCTGGTCAAGTCTCCTTCCTTCTCTGCTCATCTCTGTTGGGGTATTACAAACAGAAACAGGAGCAGCACATCACAGCAGAGCTGCCTTGGGTGAACCTTGGGGAGACCCAGTTGCCAGAGCCAGACCTGGCTTTTGGTTTTTTTTTTGTTTTTTGTTTTTTTTTTTTTTTTTTTTTTTTTTTTTTTTTTTTTTTTTTTTTTTTTTTTTCTTTTTTCTTTTTCCTTTTTTCTTTTCCTTCTTTTTTTTTTTTTTTCTTTAGAGCAGAGAGAAATTCTTAATTCTTACCCCTCGTGCAGGACTGATCATGGAGGTTTGTTAAACGTGAGCCACAGCTCTGTATTCTCAGTGATTCAAGAGCAGACACAGCTTAGAGCTGCTGCCATCTGTCACTCGTCACCAGCCCTGTCCCTCCAGGCAGAGCTATGGTGGGACAGTGCTGCAGCAGCCAGCTGTGGGGCTCTGAGTGGAGAAGCAATGCAGAAGGGTGATTATTCACTGCTTTTCACAATAAGGGAGCTAGGGAGCATCTGAATCTCACAGCAGGTTAAAAACTCGGAAGAAGCATTATTTCCACATCATGCATAACTGAGCTGTGGAGTTTGTTACCATGTGATTTGGTGGGGATAAAAGGTTTGGATGGCTTCCAAAAGCCATTAGGAAGCATTATGGAAGGGAAATGTGGTGTCTGGTAATCACAGTGGTGCAGAAAAGTTGGAGGCTGGTAACTCCTCCCAGTTCCTCACCACGGAAGGGTCAATTTAGACTTTTTCTCTACCATTCTGCCATGGCTGACAGGTGCTATGTTAGAACTCAAGTGCACAAAAACCAGTTTGACAATTTCCATGTTTCTTATGCTGGCTTTAAAGCCAGAAGCTTTGCGGGTTGAGAAGATTTTGGACTCCTTTTGATATTCCATCTTAGTTCAAAAAAAGGACCAAGAAGGATGAAGAGGGAAGGGTCAGTATGTGTATGTAGGATTTATTATCATCATTTGCTATGGAACAGTGTGGCAAACCATTTAGTTCAGCACTCAGTTTGTAAAATAACATCTGTGTGACCATGGAATCTCTGTATTGAGGGATTTTATGACTGAAGTAGTCACACATGGTGGTGAGAACAGCCACAAAGGCAGTGCAGCGTGCTGGTGACTGGCCATGCAAGAAGGTGGGGAGCTGGCCTTGCTTGTCCTGTCAGCCCAAAGCCACTGTCAGCATGGGTCTCAGGCTTCTCCAAGCAGCAGCAGTTTCTAGAGAGGCTTGGCTTGTCACACATCCAAGGTAAAACACGTTAGCCTCAGCCTAATGAAGGAGCTTAAATTAAACACCTTCATCTTTGTGGAGAGCTAAGCACATGCATGTCAGCAGTTTCTCAGAGCACCAAGGTGTGGTAATTCATGACACTGCAGCAGCTTGGTCCTGCTTGTGAGCCCTTGAGCTTCCCAGTTTCCTGCAAAGGACTTCATTCACTGCCCAGCTCAGGCCTCCTCTTTGCCCTTCAGTGAGAAGTTCCAGCGGTGTTTTACGTTCTTCTCTCCCTTTACCTGCAATTCCTGTGACATTTGTCTGAAACACACCTCAAATTCCAGCATCAGGGTATAGAAACGAATAGATGTTGTTGTTCTTGACCTTTTTTGGAACCTCACAATGAACAGCCCTGGAGCTCTTTCCTCTGCAGAGCCCTGACCCATTTAAATCTAAGACAGATGCCTGGTAGGTGCCAATATTCAGGTTTCCCACCTTGGGAAGGAGCAAAGGTCTTTGCTCATTCAGCCCTATGGAGGGTTAATTATTGTTTTGCTTAAAAAAGCATTCAGCTGCCCTTAGGTATAGGAATTTATTTAAGCCTTATCTGCATAATTATCATGTTTATTGCTCAACACAGCTGGATGGATATGAAGCGTATGCAGTTTTTGATACACACTTTATGTCAGAACCATTACAAGGGAAAATGATCATTCTCTTATAGCCCCAGCAAAGAGGCTGGCAGTAATAGTTAGGTTTCTGACTTTAAAAAACAAATCCTAGGATCAAATTTATTGGGCCTATTCACATATTTTGGATGCTAAAGCTCTTCCTCCTTTTATGGACATACGTGCTGTGGTGATGAACAGCCCAGGTTTTGAAGGGTGATTGGTGACCCGAGATGTTTTTGCTTAACAGACCCAAATTGCAGAGAGGAAAGAACTGCATCACATAAAAGTTGTTCACCTCTTTCAGGGACTCCTGTCAGGCACCCAAAATCACTGTTTGCCCTCAGAAATCTTACTTGTGACATTGTCATTATGGAGATATTAACATAGGAACTCTGGACTAGCCAGAGAAATGTAGAAAGCATTTTGATGTATGAATTACTTTTTAAAATTAATCTTTTGAGATGACTCTTGCTCTGTTGGAAGCCGAAGTATGTAGAATCCTTTATATATAAACTATCATGAGACATTGGTGGGTATTTCTGTAATTGTAACGGGGTGCAAACATTTAAATAGTCCAACTTTGCCCCATTCACTATAGAGTACTCCTTACTTCAAATTCAGATCATTGCATGAGGCAGCACACTGCAGTCTGAGGGTTTCTTGCTGCAGCCTGCAGTTTACAGAAGTCTTGCAAATAGCTGCATCGAACAACCCTGGGGCAGCAGCTGCCTCATACACTGCTGTGACTGCCAGCAACCCAAAATAACACCTGAAAGCAAAAGTGAGATGCACATAACTGCAAGCTAGAGCAGAAAAGGGATCTCTGCTGTACATTTTAGCCACTGAAAACCCTTTTTCTTTAGTAAGTGGGGGGCTGTGGGGTGCTATACTGGAAAAAATAACATTTAGCATCATTTGGACAAAGCTAATATTGTCATAGACTGGTTTGGGTTGGAAGGGACATTAAAAATAATCTAATTCCAGCCCCCTGCCTTGGTTAGGGACACCTTCCACTAGACCAGGTTGCTCAGAACCCCATCCAGCCTGGCCTTGAACATTTTCAGTGATGAGGCATCCCCAACTTTTCTGGGTGACTTGTGCCAGGACCTTACCACCCTCACAGGAAAGAATTTCCTCCTCATATCTTACCTAAACCTGCCCTCTGCCAGTTTGAACCATTTCCCCTTGTTCTGTCCCATGTGTCCTTGTTCCCAGTCCCTCTCCAGCTCTCCTGGAGCCCCTTCAGGCACTGGAAGGGGCTCTGAGGTCTCCCTGGAGCCTTCTCTTCTCCAGGTGAACACCCCCAGCTCTCCCAGCCTGGCTCCAGAGCAGAGGGGCTCCAGCCCTCAGAGCATCTTCTTGGTCTCCTCAGGACTTGTTCCAGCAGCTCATGTTGAGTTTCTCATCACCCAACACCCCCAGGTCCTTCTCCTCAGGGCTGCTCTTAATTCATTCCCTGCCCAGGTTGTGTTTGTGGTTGGAATTGCCCTGACCTCTGTGCAGGACCTTGCCAGGCTGCAACTGATGCCAGACACCCATAAGCTGTTTTTAATAGATCAAGGAAGAGTCACAGTTGATGTTAGTTATTTAAAATTTTATTTGCCTCTAATTTGTTCTCATAGAAACACTCTAGTCTATTTGGCTTTTGTATTAAGACAGATCACCAGGTAACATCTGATCACAGCAATTGGGTTATGAAATGAGAATACAAAAGATTAAAAAAGTAGCATTTCAGCTACTATCACCTTCATCAGTGATGTGAGAACTATTTAATTTAAACCCCAGATTGTGTGTGGTAGCAGCAGGTACCAGTCAGTCTGTTGTCATTAGTTGTAGTGCTAACTACTTCCATCTTCTGTTTGTTTGTTATACAAATGAACCTTTTAGTTGTGGCTGGCAAGAAGATGAACATGGTGAAGTGACAGGATGGAACTTTTGCATAAAAGCCAAATTAGTTGGAAAGGAGGGGGGCAAACACCCATCAGTTATGACTTCTCTCCTTCACTCAGCTAATCTCCCCATGTTCCATAGATGATAAATTACCTATCACTTCCTTTCATCGGGAGGCATCTCTTCCCATGCTAACTTCTTGCCCCTACTCCTCAGTTACCCAACTACCTTCTCGTTTGGTCTAATCAATATCTCTAGTCAGACAAATTGTTTCTGACTTGCTTACTCTGAAGAAGAGTGTGTGTGTAACTTCCAACTGCGTGAGCTGTCTTAAAAGTTATGTTATCCATTCCCACAAACATTACCTGGCTCTCAGTTTCAGTGTTGTTCACATAAAATAGGGGCTGTCATTACGGCCTGATGATCACAGTACAAAATACTGATCAGACTAAAAGGCTGCTCAGCAGGAGGTGCCTCCTCAAGCCCTTAAATGTGAATAAATCCCTTTGGCAGTGACAAGACATCCTGGGCCACAGCACAAAAATTTATGTGCCCTTTATTCTACAGGTTGGGAAATTTCGATGAAGAATATAGAAAACATTTGAGTGCCATTTTCTCTCCTGAACGCTTTTCCAGTGCAAACCCATTTCAGAACTGACCAGTTGTTTAATCTTCTTTCCCATTTCTGGTCTACAGTTCTGCAGATCAGCACAAAGTGTGAACAATTTGTTGGATGGGCCGGGGGATCAGTGTCAAAATCAGGAGTCTGAGCCTTGGTGGTGAACTTGAGACTGAAGCTGAAGGGTACAGTGCTCTCCAGGGTATTTTAAAAGTGTTTTAATTGCTCCTGACCACGGCCAGGTGACTTCCCTGGGACTGGACATGGGGAGCAGAGCATATCAGCCCTGCTGAGGGGCACATGAGAGTTCCTGCTTATATGTTTGGCATCAAGTTTTAACAAGGTTTGCAAATGCACAACTAAGCCTTGTCATTCAAACATTTTTCTCAATCTTTTTTCCCCCTGACTTTTACTGGAAATTGGCTTGCTGTTATTCTGATTCCAAAGTCTTGGGATAAGAAGTAGGTGAAATGTTCTCATTACTCTTAACAGACTGGCCATGGTATGAAGAGTAATGTGAGAGACTTTACTCAGCATTTAAAAGAACTATTTTCCCAACTTGCCTTGTTAACTTACCATCACAGAGAGCACTTTTGAGGCGTTGATTAGCTTAGAGGGATCTCCAGTTTATTAAAACATCTTGTTCCTCTTCTGTGGCTACACTTCAGCATGTTTCCTCACCGTGGGATAAACAAACCTTTCCACAGGTGATCAGTACAACATATGGCCTCAAATTAAGAAGCAGTAAGACCTGGCCATTTCCCTTCTTGAGCACTACCCTGCTCCAAATGAGGTGTCATTGGAGCGAGAGTGACCCTGCAGAGAGGCAGAGGAGCTGCTCCTCAGATTGCTTTAGTTCCATTTCCTGTGGTGTCGTTTGCTGCAGGGAGAAATAGGTGTTGTGTTGAGAACTTAGCCTGTGGCTGAGGCTGTGTCACAAGCTTCTCTTGTCAGAGATGGTTGAGTTGAGTGTCCCAGAGGAGAGACTGCATGGAAATGCCTTGTTTGAACCTCTGGACCTCGATGGTGGAGCCTGGAATTCCTTGTGAGAACTTGATGGGTCAAAGTGGGAAAAAAGTGTTTGGTTTGCTCAGAGCGAAAAATGAAACATGGAAGATGGGAAGAGTGAAGTTCATAAAAGTTTCACATAAGCAATGAAGAGTCTGGTTCCTTGGGGACTATTGAAGGATTAACTTCTGAGGCAATTAGGGCATGGTCCTCCACCAGCTACATTCCTGAACAGATATTCCTACTTCCCTTTAAAGCCTGCATTACAATTCTCTGACAGCCTGCATTACATTCAGCAGGGCCATGTAGTTTTACATCGTGTCAGGTTGGTTTTTCTCCCCACTGCCTGGCACTAACAGGAGGTGACACTGCATGAGTGAGCTAACGTAGCTATGATGGTGTGAGCTATCACATGAGCTGAAGGCAAGAGAGTGAAAAAAAGTTAAGCAAAGGAAAAAAAACCCAAACCCTTGCTCTTTGAAAAGTGCAGGATGCAAAGCAGACATTGCTGAATTATTAGCAAAGATTTCAGCATTTTTTCTTGGGGAGGGGGGAACTTACCACAGTCTATTTCTGGCTTTTCAGGGTTTATTATCTTAAAGTATTTGCCAATGGCTTACAGAGTATTCTTAAATATTCAGCTTACTTGCTATTTTCGGCAATCATTTTCTGAAGACATATGTTATAATTTCTGCACCTTGGTCAGCTAAAAATAAACACGGGATTTGAGGTTATTTCTACTAATTACAGACTTCCTCTTAAGAAAACACTCATGATCCGTGGTGGTTGACTCTAACAGAAAAAAAGCCTTCAGGAAGAATTTGCTGATGCTGTTATCAAAAATGTCTTGAAATCTTATGTTAATTCCACCAGCTTTTGGGGAAACAACAGTGCTATGGGCTCTTTAGAGAAGCAATCCATTAATTTCTGCTTTAGGACCAGCGTTTGCCTGTGCCACTGTTCACACAACTCCAGCTGCCAGCAGCCCTGAGTAAATCCTCGGGGACTGTGTCCAATGCCAGAGTTTTGGGCTCAGTCTCTCTGGTGTTACCTTGCACCTTTGTGCACCAAACCTCACTCCAGATTAGCCAATAGTCCAGGTAGTGAAGATGCTCCTTTGACATTTGTGTTCAGGCAGTGGGACTGTTTAATTCAGAGCAGAGAAATGAATTCAGATATCCCCTTGGCTGGACAGTGTGTTGGGCTAGGTTACCTTTCTGCTAGACCAAGCAGCATTTACCTATATAAAGCAAATTTTAAAAAATGTTAGAAGATAGAGATGTATTTTTGGTGGGGTGGTCTGAATGTCATATCTCATTTGAGTGGAATTCTGCTCTGAAGCAGGTTTTTAGATGTGGAAAATCAGCTTTTGGCCACTTCGAGGTGGTTAAATCTGTCTGACTTGACCACAGACTCTCTACAGAACATGGGAAATCTCTCTCAATTAAGGGCTTGTCTAAGCTGATTCATGTCCAAGAAATTTTGAATCAGTCTTCTAATAAAAAGCCTACTGTCCTTTTATATTAAAAATTAATTCCTTGCAAGTCCCATTATTCTGAATTCAGACTACTTTTTATGTGTTACTGCACTCTCCCAATGAGACACTTACTTGGAGAACACCTCTAATTTCAGATATCTCTGTCCATGTTCATTGTCATATTCCTGATAAAGAGCTCAGAGAAAAGCAACAAAGTACTTATGAGAGCAAGTAAATGGAATTACACAGAAAAATTAAGATCATATGGTGTGGTACCTGAGCAAAGAATGTGATTAAGTGATGGGATACAGTGAAGAAGGTTTTAGAAACACCTACCAAATATGAGCTTTGGGGACAGAAGAGTTATTTACAGGTAGAAAGTTTAAGGGAGAGTCACATAATGAAGTGAAGGAGGAGTTGTTTCCAATATCAGCCAAGCTTCTGACAGTGAGATGTCTTGTGGTAAGAAATGGTCTCCCTGGGCAAGTGGCAGTAGTTCAGTGTCTGGTATGATTAAAGCTATTCCAGGTGAGATATTAAAAAATTAATAATAAGAAGCAACCCTCAAGTGACAGGAAGATGGACTGGAAGATCCAAGTGGTTGTTACCAATCTCAAGATCCTGTGTTATCGTTCCACAAATGCAGAGCCCAGGAAAAGAGATGTTTTTTCTGTATTCATGCAGCTCTCAGTGGTTTGACTATTACTGTGTAGTAATCATGTCTTGGCTGGGATGAAAGGAGAGGTGGTGCCTCAGCTGGCCTGAGCTCTGAGCTTGGAGGTGCAGGCCTGGGAGCAGCCATGTGTGTTGGCCGAGGTGTCTGAAATGCTTCTGTGGGAAAATGGAGAACAACAAACATAGTAGCCTGTCAAAACCTTCAGCTTGCTTTATTTCCACCACCCCTGCAGAAATAGCACTTGTTTGGTGGCATGGCTTGTGACATATGACAAACTTAAGTGACTTCAGAGTTGCGTTTACAGCACAGGCAGTGAATGAAATCTGACCTTGAATCCTTCTTTTAGCAGCTGGGCTCTGATGTAGTGGCTGGGAGTTTGCTGGACTTAGTGGTAAATAGCTGCTAACACCCAGAGAATGGTGCAGTGTGGATCCCCACACAGCTTTTCCAGGGAACACACTCCAGCCATTACAGGGAACACTGATCCCACCCCTGGGGCTGTCGCAGAGGTGCTGTTACCACGGTCCTGGCATGGAGAGGTGCAGTATCCATTGGTCAGTGCTGTGGGCAGCAGCACTTGGCACAGTCTGTGTCCCTGCCACGACCTCCAGCCACCTCCTGTGACACTGCTCCCTGCTCTCAATCCCCTTGTGCCTCCTGGCCCCTTGCCTTGCCCTCTGTGACCCTCCCTGTCACCTAATAAAATTCAGAAGACATTGAAACTCCTTCTGAAGAGCTGTTTCATTCCTCTCCCCGCCAGCCAACAGCAGATCTCAGCATTCAAGGTCCCTGGTGGGTCAATCCTGCCTTCAGCACTGTTAAAGTGGACCAGGATATATTTTTCCCATCCAGAACAGGGGGAAGTTTGTGTTGTCTCAGTTGGAGGTAACATCTCCAACTCCTTTCAAGATAGGCAAGGACTAAGAGAGGTTTGATGAAGCCCAGAGTTGAATTTGGGAGCCTGCTGGTCCCAGCCTGCCCAGGGGACAAGGCTGCCACTCTCCTGGCTGGTGCAGAATTCAGGCAAGGGAGTTTGAATGAGTATTTCATTCAATGTAACTGCTCCGACTTGACCTTATTGTAACCTTTGCATGGCTGTAGATGCTGCTGGGTGTGAAGAGATCCCAGTGGGGAATTAAACCTGTCTGCATGGGAGAGTTCATTTTATAAACACAAGATGTGGAGGCAGTCTGCTTGGGAACTGGGTAAATTATTTAGCAGTAAGCAGCACTTGTGATCTGAGGAGAGCACTGCAGATTGATAAGCTGACTTTGGAGAGGTCAGCAGCTGTGACTGAATCCCTCCAGGGTCCCCACTCGGGGTTTGTCCCACGTGCCCCGTGCTGCAGGACGTGCTGGCAGGGAGCACTCCTGCCAGAGAGGAGCAGCAGCTTTTGGGGGCAGACGAGCTGATGCTGTTAGAACAAGTGATGCCAAGTTCAGTCTTCAAACCCGGCCACCCAACAATCCTCAAGTTCTCATCTGAATCTAAAAGACCCTCAAGCAGTTCTTGTGCAGGTCCCACGGAGCACAAGCTCGGGCTCTAAAGCAAACTCATTTGAAAACTCTCTTGCCTTTTTTTTCCCCTTCTTATTTTACCTTTTCCCCTGGTACTCCCATAGCTGATGCTTTCATCCTGATTTAGTCCCAGACTAGTAATTTCACACCTGCTGTTGTCTCACTGGCCTTTTGTTATATTTTGACTAAAAATGTCAATTATGGACACAATTATTTGCATTGCTGAAGAGATTTGCACAGTGCTCTGAATTTCCCATGTGTACAATTCTTTTAATTAAATTTGCATTTTAGTTGCATCTTTCCCAGGGTTTTGGCTGGTAGCACTAGTCTGCAAACGAGGAAGCTCCATTTTTTCAGGATTGTGAAGGGTTTTCTGCTAACAGGTACGTTTCTCTCTATGTTAAGCTATCCATTTTGTGAGACAATCGTTAGGAAGTGATAGTCTCTTTCGGAGGTTGTACCACTCAGTAATTTTTGGAAGTTGTGACATGGCTGTTTCCATATTGCTGAGTTACAAATTTGGGTTTTGCTGAGTGATAAGTTTTGGTTTTGCCAAGTTATGAGCTACAAAAAACAGCGAGTTGAGCAGTCACAGCTTGCTGAGAGCTGGAGATATCCGTGGTGCTGGGGGTTCTGAGAGACAGTGATGAAGTTGTTCTGTTCAGGCTTTTAAACGTGCTTCCAAACAGGCCTCAGCTTAATTGCTATGTTGACAAAACATGGAGCCACAAATCCTTTCTTTTAGATGTGTGAGTAACTGATCTCTTCTAAGGAGAGGATCTCTCCCTTGAGATATCTCTGTCCTTGTCTTCCACTGGGAAAGGAAATAACTGCATTGATTTCAAGGGATACTGGATTTGGCTGCACAAGAATCTTCTACATTTTATAAACTTTTAGTCCGACCTCTTGTAGGTGGTGACCTGAACACAGCCCCCCGAATATTCACAGGGAATGGTGGTGCTCAGCCCTTCTCTCAAGCTGATTTTAACGTTGCTGCAGAGTTTCCCTTGGACAGATCCATTTTAAGAGCACAGGTGAACGGTGAGCATCCAGGGCTAGAGAGTGCTGGAGTGCTCAAATGGTCCTGATGTCAGCCAAATGAACTGGATCATCCAATTATTTTCAATTACAATCCCTATCCTTTCCTTAATGTTTTCCTATGCTGATATCTGTGTTGGTAATGCAGCCAGCTCTGCCTTTATGATCCCCCTTGTTGCAACGTGCTGTGCTTAATTACTTTGCCTCTGTAACAAACAGACATTCTGAACAATTAGACAATAATATGGAAGCAGGAAAGGAAAATAGCTCAATATACTTTCATTTTAATTATGCTGATAGTGCACCCCATGGTTTTGAATCAATGCTGGAATAATGTTCTTTTGATAGTCTTCAATAACTTTAAACGAGATCTAATAAATTTGTATTTTTATGTGAAGTTTAGAAGCAAAATCCCTTGTCGTTGATTTTATTTTCAATGGAAAATCACAACTCCCATGATTTGTACACTTGTGTTCTAATTGAATGTCCATCCCCATTGAACAAATCACTTAAACACCTTAATTACTATACCTGAAGGAATTACACTTCAAGCACATGTTTAGTACTTTCCTGAGTTACTGCAAAAAAAACCCTCTTGTGTTTTAGAAATTGGTGACATATGAAAAATCATATTTAGGGCATTTTGTTCCTATACACCATCACAAACTTCTATGTATAATTTTTTAAAGAAAAAGCTAAAGCTGGCAGTAAGCAGAATAGACTCTTTGCAAGTAAGAAGGAAGGCTGGTGTCATAAAATGAATGCCCAGCTGCTTTGTTCTTTAAAATTAAATTAATCTGATTTGGGAAAAGCTGCTACCAAGGCGTGCTGACACTAACACACAATTTTGCTCTCTTGTGCTGCACAGCCACAGGTGTATATTTATCTACCTACATTTTCTTCACTGATACCCGTTTAATGAAACAAGCAGCACTAAACCAGTCAGTTTTCACAATGTTGTGCCTATTAAAATAAGACCCTTCTCTTCTTACTGTTTTAGACTGCACAAATTTTTACAATTTATTTGGAAAAAGAGTTTCAGCAGAAGTTTTAAGACAATTTTAGAGTGTCTATATAAGCATGGGCAGGATGCACAGTCGGCTTAGGGTTTTTCAAAAGCCAATGAATGATGTGTAGCAGCCTTTGAAAAGGGGTCTCATGCAAGTGTGTGACATTGCCCATCACATAAAGAAGGCTCCAAAGTTATTACCCACTACTGGAAACCTTGGCTATGCACACTGAAGCCCTCGCTGTGCTAGGTCAGGCTAAACCAACATGATTATTTCTATTGCTGCTCCACATTTTGGTCTGACTTGCACTTCTCCAAAATTGAGTGTAACAGCACTGCTGCTGAGATGGATAATGCTTGTTAAATGGTTTTACAAACATTAATGTGTTATGCTAACCTTTGTATCATCTGAACACAGATGACAGATATTCAGGCAATAGCATTCCTGCTGGAACTCCAGACTGATTTCTCAGTACCTTGCTTTGCCCATAGAATCCCTTGATCAAAAGTTTTGGAAGGAAAACCAGAGATCTTGATTTACGGTGATTGGGAGGACAAGCTGCTGCTTTCCAGGCTCAAAGTTGTTTTGTGCTAAGCAGCAGGTACAGCTGTCAGTGGGAAACATTATTTGGTATCACCTGAGTTTCTCAAGCACAGCATTAGTGAAGTGCTTCCTGTGATATGGAACATTTATGGATAATATTTGTAGAGTAATTGCCGTGCAATCACTGCTCCACTGCCAAAGATTTCAGTCAGTTGCTACAAATCTTGCAGTAAAAAATCCTATTATGAACAGTGCAATGAAAACATCACAACTGTTTGGGAAAATGATGTGAGGTCAGTTGGTTTGATTGGACTCGATGTGGGTATTCAATAGAATGCACTGCCTGGTGTTGAGAGCATTTTCATTTCAAATCGGAAAAGTGGGAAGCTTCTCAGAAGAAAAATGAGTGGGAAGCTGGAATGCAATTACTAGTATTCATGTCATCTAGAAAGGAACAAGAACCTGTTTTCCTTTGGGTGACTCCATGGGTTGTGCTCTTTTGGAAAAGGAACAAAAAATCCAGGTCCAAAATACCAGTAATTTCTTTTTTTTTTTTTTCTTCTTTTTGTCAGATTTTTGATAACCATTCTTATCCTTTTCTTGAATGAATCAGTCTTTTCTTTTTGTTTGTGGAAATTACATTCCTGATGGCAAATCCAGCTAATCTATTCTTTGAGTTTTCACCTAACAGAGAAAAATCTTATATCTGTTTTTAATCCAATGTCTCATATTTTTGATTTTTCTTATCTAATATTGAACAGTGTCCTATTGTATTTAATTTCAGTTCCGAGAGTTCATTGCTTTCTTCTGTCTGGTGATAAATATTTACTTCGTGATGCTTCCCTGTGGGACACCCCTTCATCATAATTTTTAGCATGTGTGATACAACTTTCTGAAGACTTCCACTCAAAAGCAGTGAGAAAAGGGATAAATTGTCAGCTGCCTCTTGTAACTTTTAGAAAGTTGAGGCATGGTGTGGTTTTGCTGCTGTTCTGCAAACTCTGCTTTTTCCCGAGTCTCTGTGCTGAGTCACCAAAAGCAGGATCTCATCGTGTACCTTTTGCTGTCTACATTACTGACCTACATCACAGCCAGTGTTTTACTCCCCAAACGGAGCTGTCAGAGCAGCCAGCTGATTGTTTCTCATTAAGGTTCTGCAAAATGCTCAGCCGTGTTTGGAGGAATTTGCTGTAAAGTGGCTGCAACTTTCCCTGACCTTTAATATAATTTATTTGGTTTTCTCCCACCAAGGTTCTCAGTCAGCAAAAGAACTATTCTTACTGGGCTGATTAACCTGAGGCAGTGTCTCACTTAGACAAGGGTGGAAGTTAGGTGAGGGACTTCTTTGGCAGAGGGATTGGGCAGAGATGAAGCAGCCAAAGGCTGGCTGCTGTGAAATGAATTTTAATGGGAATGGGCACTTTGGTCCAACGTCTATGGCAAAACATCTCCTTTGATGTATTATCACATATTATCATATTATTCAGTGCCTCCCCCTGAGCTCTCCACAGAGCAGCCAAGACTGACGTGGTCAGCAAGGACTGGTTTTCCACCCAGGAAGGCTGGGGCTGGAGGTCTTGACCTGCAGGGGCACTCCAGAATCATAGTGGGAACTTTTGTTCAGAGAGCAGCAAAACCTAAATGCCATCAATGCTGTCCTTTCTGTTAATATTTATCCTTGTGGAACTGATTTATCTTTTTGCTTCTGTTATTTTTTCACTTCCTTTACGAAGATTTCAGTCCATCCAGGGGAGTCATTGCTTTGGGAATGCTGTGGCTCTGTGTGATGTGGGGGTGTCCTGTGGGACACATTTTGGGTTTGCTGCTTTCCGACCTGCCAGCATCTGCAGATCTCAAGGGTGGACTTGGAATGCTCAGTCATCCAGACTGCCAGGCTGGCTCTGCATGTGCACAGGGTGTTCTCTGAGAGTGGATATGGTGTTCCACTGAGATGCCTTTTTTCTTCACAATTTCTTCCCTTTTCTTGATGTACTTGACCAACTTTCAGGGGCTCCCTTCTTGAAGGAAGCAATTGGAGAGTCTTGCTCTGCAATGACCTGGAAATGTTCTTACTGCTAATATTTTCTTCATAAATTTTGCCTCTGAAGCCTTATAATCTAGTATTCAACCTAGTCCAGGAGTTAGAAACACCAATTTTTGCGTTTGAGTGATAGCTCTGCTGTAAGCTGGTGTTGTTCCTGTAGCATTGGTAGAATTCCAGTGGAGATTTGTGCATTGTGTTTGGGGGGACTGCTTGATCCTTCCCTTCACTGATCTGCTTTTTTTATCAATATTTGTCACACTCCAGCAATGTTATATTTGCTCTTTCTGCAGAACACCAACTCCTGGTCTGAAAATTCTGTATTTTACGCTCTGCTGAGGTAGGGAATGGATTTCCTCTTGTTGTATAGGCAGGATCTGCACGAATATCCTCTCTCAGCCTCTTGGAGGAATCTCATAGCTTAAGCAGTTCATTAGCAAAGGACCACAGTTGCTCCTGTTTTCTGTTGGCAGACAGGGCACTAGAAGAAGTATTAAATATTTTTTTTACCCTTTGCTTCTGGTGCATCCACAGAAACAAGCCCGTATTCAGCTCTTTGTGCTGGGAAAACTGTCATTTTCATTCAAAACAGGAATGTGCTTTTGCATTCAGTGGATGCAGAATTGGGTGAGATAAAGTGCGTAACATGAACTTGCAGAAATCAGTTCTGTGGGTGAAGAAGCATCAATGACTCTAAACATAACTAAAAATAAGTGTAGTGCTCTTTGAAGTGTTTGCACTGTCACTCTGGAGTAGCTATGAATACAGTGCAGGTTGGATACTGTCAGCTCACACCACCACACGATCCGCAGAGAAATTGTATTTCATACACACGCAAGGATTCCCGTGGCTTTAGGTAAAGACTTTGTAGCTAAGTTGGCAAAAATTATCTGGAAAAATATGATGTTCCATAGCTGATTAGCTCCGGAGCACGTGATAGCAGAGTCAAGATGTGGGATCCTTTGGAAACAAATGGGCCTAAATTTTATTGAAAATTATTGATTTTCATGGTCAGAGGTTAACGAGGTTTGTCTTTCATTTAGCTCCCCAGCTCTTGGGAGAATAATGAAATTGCCTGAAGATACAGACCATTCAATTAAAATCAACAGATGAGTCAAGCATATTAGAGTTGATTTCTGGTACTCTATCAATTTCTTGGGCATTTTAGTATCTTGGGCTTTTGAAGAAGCGTGTGAGGGGACGTTTTTTGAAATGCATGGCATCTATCAGTTTGTTTTCCATATATATATGAGCCTCTGATGCCTGAGTGATAGAAATGCACCCTAAGAGAAAATTATGTGCATTAGACTGGCAGAGCAGGATTGATTAGATAAGAGTGCTGGGGAGAGGGGATGCATATAGAAGAGAATAGGGCAGGGAAAAAAAATCAGAAGATGGCAAGATTATTTTTCTTTTTCGTACTTAAAAACTTCATTATCAGTTTCTCTAGTACACTAGATAGAGCTAAAACATGCCTTTCATCCTTTCCTGTTTAATTTCTGGTATTAATTTGTGTGTATGAATACACACAAAAAACCAGGGGTGCCTGAGGGCTGCAACACTGATGGCCTTCCTCTTCTCTCTGCATCTCATTCCAGTAGCAGGATGCCTTTTTTCCCACAAATTTGGAGGAACTTAATACCTACGAGACTGCTGCACCTCTGCCAAACCTGAGGAAAGCAGGTCGTGAGGCTCTCTTGGAGAGAAGAGGGTGCAGTTTTCACATTCTCAGTGCTGGATATCATTTCTGTATGACAAGAGCAATACTCATCCTTTCAGCTGGCTCTGTGTTCCTCCAGGTCCCCAAATACTGACAGAAATCCCTCAGAATCTCTGTGGCAGCTGCATTTCATGGCCTTATCTCTCAGCTGGACCACGTGCCAGAGATGCTGGTGGGACTCCAGGGGGAACCTGGGGGCTCAGAAGGGCACATCACGTGTTCTAACTGCTTCTGCTCAGGGAAACTTCTTTTTTACCCAGAAATAACTTCCATTCAGCTTCCCACACTGCTGTTGCCCTGGCGAAACATTGAGAGTCTGCTGAAAACTGCAGAGCAGTCACCTCCATGAAGAAGAGGAAGCTGAAAGTAAAACCTGGCTTTTTCCTCCTTTCATTTCTCTTCCTGTGTAGCCTCCAGACCATTTCAGGACAAAATGAGAAGAAAATAAAGGCAAAAACAAATGCTTTTTGGCTTAATTTTGCCCTGTCAGTATTGTTCATTGCCCAGGGAAGGGAAGTATGTGCTTTAGATGCCCTTTTTGTCTACTCCAGCTGGATTAGACACAGGACTCCAGCCAACCCAAGCAGTTTGCATGTACTTGATGAGTTTCAAAGCTGCAGCCTTTCCCAGGTATTCTTTTCAGAACAAGGAGAAATGCACTGGGGCTCTGAGCTTGCAGTGGTCTGTGTGCAAGGGTGTCCTGGCCACACAGATGTTTAAGATACCCTAAGGGTTGCAGTAAGAAAAATGCTTTGGTGAACTATTGCAGCAATGTTTTACTGTTTGTTCTTAGTCTAAAAGAAATAGGGGTGGGTATCTATATAAAATATCCCTTTCTTCTGCATTTCTCTTATTTCTTTCCCCTGTTTTGAAAGTGCAGAAGGTAATTTTCTACCTCAGCTGTGACTGACTCCATTCTGCCAAAGCGTGGTGGCACATAATTGTTATCCTCTTGAGTAAGAACTGAGGTCTCTCAGAAAGAATTGATTTGCTGAGTAGTTGAGAAAAAAGGAACCGGGGGAAATGTAACCTTAGTAGGTGAAATTAGTTACCCTGTGGTGGTTATTCACAGAAGCAGAGCAGAGTTACTGACCAAAAGGAGCTTAAAAGTGGGTGCCAGTAAAATCTCAGCACTTGATCAATGCCCCAGTGGCATCCTGGCTGCCTGAAATGCAGAACAACATGCTCCTGGGTGAATTTATAAAGGCAAATATTTGGACAAAGAAATTTAATGAGAGCCTATGGGGCTTAGTAAATGAGGTTTGTGGTGGTTTGAAGGGATTGTTGAACATGCTGGTCCCTAAGGAACTCTGCCTTTCTCTCCCTCTTTTTAGTTCTTGTGCATCTTCTTTGTATAATGGAGCCAAGTTTGGTTTAACAAATCCCAGAGCTCTGCTGTTCCAAGGGAAAAGGTGAGTGGGAGGGCTGGATCTCACCATGGCTTGTGCCTGAGGTGGGACCTCCACCCTGCTGCACACTGAGAGCAATCCGCAGCGGAGTAAATGGACAGGAGGTGACTTTGTACCATAATTGTTGCAGGTGATGAACTGAAAACACTGGTGTGTGGAGGTCTGGGCATTGTGCTCCAGTGGGAGCATTATTCAGCCCAGCAAGGTGGTTCTGAGGGCCAGCACAGACAACTGATGTTTCTGCAGTGTTTTTGACCTTTTGCACAAAGGAGTAGAGAAGGTGCCAAATGACTGCAGCCTGGTTTTTGTCCTCTCTGTGGGCAGAGGCAGCAAAGAGGATTGTTTCCTCTGAAACCAAGCTGATTTCTTCACAAAAGGCTGCAGGAAAGCCTAAAAAATGGCACAAGATCGTTAGAACTTAAAATTTCGCCCCTGTGGGATACCAGAAGTTGTCTGATAACCAATGAGGAAATTCTTAGCCCAAAACAGACTGGAGTGGCTAATATTTTGCTTTTTTCTTTTCATGCTGATGACCTATGCTACGTGGGCCAAATTTCTGTTTGATGTAAGGTACTCCATCATAAAGCTTATAGACATGAAGGAAATCTTTGGACTTTGGGACAAACCAGGGTCATGTCAGGGACATACAGACCCACACGACCACCAGGATGATGGCTCTTCTCAGTGCTCTGAGCTATCTATTAATAACAGGTGGATGAGTGATGCTGCTGCCTGCAAAATGGAGGATTCCTGCTCCTGTTGCAAAGTAGTTTTTGAGAGGTGAATCTTTGAGTACACTTGATTCCTGTCAAATGCTTCCCATTATGGATTGGGCGATTTTTCATGCAAAGTGAAATATTCACTGGTTTTCAGGTTGAAACCTTCCCAGGATCAGGACAGGACATGTTCTTTATCCTTCAGGGGTACCCAGAACAGCCTGCAAGCACAGGCAGTAGGCAGTGACAGTCTGTGTGATGTCAATGTGAGACCAGGCAAAAACACTTCCAGAAGCTGTTGGGCAGAGGGTGGAGGACATGGCTCAGTCTCAGCCTCACTGCTGGGAAGGTTCTGCCCTTCACACCCAGTCCCTTCATTAAATTGTCATGTTTTTGGGGGAGTTCAGAAAGATTTGATAAAATTTTCCAAGGAAGTTATTATTTTGAGGGTTTTCCCTTTCTTTTTATTCAGCTCCAGTGGTGCTGGTGTGGTCCGAAAGGTGGATTTCCATACACAACTTGCACAGGCACCCCCTGACTAATCGTGACCTACAAGGAAACTAAATTTAATTAGTCTCTCAGAAGCACGAAAAACTGAAGTTGTTATTGCTATCTGGTTTTGTTTCTAGGGTGTCCACAGCAGCAGAACATTGTAAAAAATCAGCATTCATGCTCCAGCCTTCAACAGTTACTCTGTGTGAATATCATGAATGCTATTTCATCATCATGAAGATTAACCAAACGAAATAGAAAGGTCAAACAGTAAAAAACAATTAGATGAGCACTTCCATCTACTGAAAAAATCAATCAAGAATGAAATTTGGTTTTCCAGTTCCAGTGACCTCACATTTGAATGTGTATCTCCGAAGAGCTGAAAAGACAAACTGTTCCTGTCCTGCCTCTCCAACAAAAGACATTTAGGGAGCAAGGGAGAAGTGATTGGTTTATTTCAGAAGTTCCAAGCACCGACACCTCCTGCTCAGCTCAGAAAGGGCTTCTTGGTTGGCTTTGAACTACAGGTTTGTACTTCCCATGGTTTGCTGACACGTTTTGAGGTTTCCCTCACACTGTGACATTGGCCGTAGCTGGAAGGGGAGGGCCCGTGTGGCCACAGGTTCTCTCTGCAGCATTGAAGAGAATAACCAGAATTATCTTTAGGAAGAGAATACAGGCAGCAGGACATGTGTAAAGCAATTCCTCTCCTCCCATCTGCTTCTGCCTGGGGCCCAGGCTTGGTGCTTTTGGATCGTTGTATTTATTGGTCCTTCTAGACCTGTCCACCATAAAGGCACACACACCCTTTTGGAAACCTTTTTGTCCCCTTTTGCCTCATCCAGGTGCACTGATGGTGCCCTACATTTGTTTCTCTAAACTTTCCTAACAATCCCTCGTGGTTTTCTGGCCCTTGCTTATTGTTGAGGATTGGTCTGAGTTTCACTAGGAGCTAACCAAAGGCTCCAGCATCCAAATACTGAATGGCAGTAGCCAATGTAGAGCCTATTGATTGGCATGAATAGGTGCTTTTCCCAGCATTCAATCCTTTCATCAGCAAAACTGGATTTTCTCTTCCATTTTATCATCCTGTTCATGAGTACTGCAAGTTCCTTATGCACCAGCTCATGGTCTGCTTTAGATTTGATTATGCTGAATGATTTTGTATCACCTGCAAAACTTTGTCTTTTCACTATTCATCTCTTTTTCCGGATCATTTATGAATAGAAGTGTACATTTTCTAGTCCTTAATGATCTACCTTCAGAAACATTGATTTCTGCCTCTGAAATTTGCCTTTTTCAAAAGCATTACAGAATTCGATAAGAATTGAGAACTTTCACAGAATCCTTTTGGGGCTGTTTCATGAAATACACATATTCAGTAGCAAAAAACATCAAATACCACCACTTCTGAGCAACTGCCCTATAATTTTTTGATAGAGAAGAGCTGCATGTGTGGAAGAGGTTGATATTGAATGTGTTCAGTGATGAATAAAAGTGACTACATAAAAGGGAAGAGGGTTTTTTTTTTTTTTAAGTTCTCAACCCTTGTTGGTAGGAAAACAGCCTGAAATTTAGGGCCACAAAACTTTCCACCTGTATGTTTACTGTTTTAGATTAGAGGGATTTTTATTAACATTCAGTTTGACAGACTTATGCTCTCTTATCAAAGCTGTGAAACCTCTGTCCCTAAGCTTGGCAGAAATAAGCAGCCTGGTTTTACTGAGCTGTCCAGCTCTGCTAGAACATACTGTCTAAATGCATAGTTTTTAAATACAAGGTACAAAATTTATGGCCAAAATAGTTATTTCTTCAGGGATAAAATTGTTTGGAGCTTCTTTTCCCACTCCCAGGAAGATGTGATCATTCACCTTTCTGGTTGTGTGCCAAGACTGAGATCTCTCCCCTAAGTGTCCACGGTCATGAGACTACAGAATCTGAGTCTTGAAGCCACCAAATCAAGGCTTAAGGCCCCAAATACTTCATTACTTACATGTTTCCTATTGGATGTAATCACCCTGAATTACAATTTGCCTTCATTGTGGATGACAAAAGAGGAAAACAAGGACTAAAGTGACTTTGTGGGACTATAGTGAAAACCAGCATGGATTTATTTATCTAGATATCTACAAAATAACAGCTGGTCTTTTCTTGTGTTTTCTTCACTAACTTCTGTTTCTGTACCCTTGTTCCAACCAGAATTTCAGTTTTGTCACCCTACATGTTCTTCCTCGTGCCTAAGAATCACAACTTTTTTTTTTTTTAACTTTTGCCATATACCACCATCGATAAACTATAGGTCAGCTTCTCACTTCGACACTCTTGTAAAGAAAATCTGAGTTCTGGTGTCATTGAGCCAGCAGTTGGGTGACAATTACAGTTAATGCCATGCCTTTTTCAAGAGTGTCAAGGTCACTTGTCTGGATCACACCACAATAAAACTACTTTGACCAGATTAAACCCTATTCAATCCCTATCACAAAGCAGTTCACTACAGATGGGGCCCGTTCTGACACGACACCCAAGTCTTGAATTTATTTTTATAATTTACAGTATTAGTTCAAAGGACTGAAAAATATAAAAGTGATATGTCAGCATTCCCTGGCTACTTAAGAATCCACTATCGTGGTTTAAAGTAGTTTATTTGAGGCTTCATTTCACTGGTACTCAAACAGATGAGCAGTGTTAGCTATTATACAAGTGCTACTGTCTGAAGAATCCAAGTAGAGCAGTAACCAGACACAAACAATAACTTCACCTCTCTTGAAGTTAGTTCTTTTACTATGTCTCACGTATTCAAAAAATACCAGGTTTTTAGAGTAGCAGGTAGCTGCTAGATGACTCTGAAACATGAATGTTTTCATAACATGCATAATATAAAAGAATAAAAGAGGTAATGACCAAGGGACAGCTGCCTCACCGAGGGCAGTCACAGTGTCTGTGCTGAGACCAGTCAGGCTGGAATTTTACCCTGCAAGTTTAGCATAGGAGCTGTGTTTTGTCATTAATACCTTGGCTCCATCAACTGAGAATGAATCAATTCTGCATTAGCTCTTTCCAAAGCTCAGAGCAGTTTTCTGGGGAGTCATAGTCCTGGAGAAGCAAACTTCAGGCTGAATCGGATTACCATGCGAGTCCATCCACCAGAACAGTAATTACAGCATGGTGATTCTGCCTTGCCTCTAATCCTGTTTTCCATTCTGTAACTCAGCTATCTTTTTTTTTGCACTTATTTCTGATTTAATTCGCCATGCTTATTGCATCCTGCTGCCCTGTCCTGAGCGCGGGCAGAGCTATTGTTTCCTATCAGAGACCCAGCAATCCTACTGGGCAGTAGGATTTGTTTTCTATCTAAAAACTGACAAAATGCCTCCTGTGCTGCTTCGCTTCAGCTGCAGAGCTCTCTGCTATCACAGCTCTGGTGCACGGCTGAAGAAGTCCAAGCACTTCCCAAAAGAAGTGTCAGGGAGGCTGATACTGCCACTGGACTTTGATAATGCCCATTCAAAAAGGGCTTAGTTGCAGCAAATGACATTGGTACGTGTGTGCTAGTCTGAGGTGACACGTCTCTGGCTTCGGGACAAGGATATCAGCGCCATCTAGTCAGCTGGGGAGTTGGGTGCAAAATCCTTTTAAACAAAGGTGACACTTCTGGCACCAGCTGTGACAGCTGACCTTTCCTCAGATCATTGCACTCCTAATGGATCTCTTAACATGAGCGGCGCTGACACATGACAGAATTCCTCAGACGTTCAGATGCTCTGCACAAGTCCATTAGATGTTACAGTTTACTGTCAGCTACAGTCAAATCCTGCAGCTGCTGGGGGAGCAGGGCACTGCTGCAGGTGATGGCAAGAATATGTCACCAAACCAGTGCTGTGCACGGTCCGGGCGGCTGGCACTGACAAGTGCTCTCAGGCGGAGAAATCTGCCTGTCAGGATTGGAAGGGACAAGCGTGCGAGAGCAGCTGAGGTGGAGACAGGGTTATTCCTTGGTTTGTGTCTCAGAGATGCAGTTAACTTTCCTGGTTGTGCTGTTAGGAGAGTCCCGGTAAGGCACTGATCTGGAAGGTCACGGAATAGGAATAGCCTATGGACAGGCGTGTGGCTGAGTCCACAGGGTGTGTGCTCAGAGCATTGGTTTGGGGCATGACACTGCCTTGTGCTCCTTCCAGAGCCCCTATCTAGCATTATTTGCATGGATAAAACTTAAATATGTTCTGCTGGTGAAGTTTTGCTGTATTTCTCCTTTTACCCCATAACAAAAACCATTCTGTGATTCTGCGGCTCTTGACTATGAAATCCTCTCTGCTTTTTCAGGGATCTCCTGGATTTACTTGTAGTTTATTGGTGCTGGGTTGGACTTGATGATTTCAAAGGACTTTTCTAACCTACACAATTCTATGACTTTAGCTTCTCAGCGCAGTTAACGTAGAAGGCTTCTCCTGTTGCCTTTGGAGGTCCTCCTTCAGCACATCCTGCTCATCTCCTGTCCAGCGGCAGACACTGATTAGATCATAGTCATGGGGAGTGTTTTTCAGTATTGCTTGAAAACTTTCCCAGGATATATAGTAGGTCATATCAATCAAAATAATTAATCCTCTTGCTTTGGATTACATTGTGATGGGTTTAGGAACAGGAGAGTGATTTAGGGGTGTTTTATCCAGCACTTCAAGAAGCTTTCTACTTGCGGGTCACCTTTGTGAACATTCCTGTTGGCGGGGCTGGGGGGTGTCATTGAAGCAAATCTTTTTGATATTCAGTTATTGCCTACTTCAGTGAAACTGTGAACTTTATAGATCCAGAGATCCCCAGGACCATGTGTAACTGATTTAGTTAATCAATTAGCTTTTATGAAATTAATCTTCCTGGATTAAGTGGGAAGCCCTATCATGGGCTGTACAAATTAGGGAGTGCTGCGTGTACTATGGCTCTCCTCAGACTACAGTCAAGGCTCGGGGGATATTTAAAGAATCTTATTTTTAAGCCTTAAATACTATTTGTGGCACGAGTAAGAGAATATTCTTTCATTACCTGTCAGCTTCCTGCATAACAGCAGCAGCGCCGATGAGAGATGAGTCCAGTTAGTGAATCACAGGAACTGGAAAGGGGCTGAAATTTGAAATATCTGTCACAAGTGCACTCTTTAGAGTTGCAGACAATGCATATAATGCATGCATTTTCCCTGGGTACTACTTGGGGATAAAATATGTGTGACTTCAGCCTTGTGCTTATGAATTTCAGCTCCTGCAGCAGACAGCAATGAGAGCAAAGTCCTCGTGCCTTCCCCTGCTGCCAGCCATGCATCTCCTCCCCCTTTCCCTATAGCGTTAATATTAATGCAGTCTCACAGTGAGTTGTATCTGTCTGATGTAACTAAAAACAAGCTCTGAAAATAAATTTAGCTTTCAGTCAGTGTGCAGCTAACCCTGGAGAAGAGAAGGGTATGAGCTGCTTGCTACTGAAAGCGAGCAGGGAGAGAGACAGGGCAGCCCCTTCTGGCCATCACACAGATTGTAGATAATCAGCTGTGGAGTTTCACCTGAACTTCAAGGATTTATTCGGGGATTCTTGGAAAAATATGGGCCCCTTTCTTTGAAGTTTAGAGACTTCTCTTGGAGTTTTTAAATTAAAATATGACAATGTCTGCAGTGTAATATATTTCTGCCATAACAATTACGGACAACTCCTGCTACTGTAAATGCATGAAAAGGCTTGTGCAGGCAAAATAAACCTCCTTGTGTTCCAGTAAGGAAGGCGAGTTAGAAACTTTACAAATACTTTAGTAAAGTTTATTTTTTGATGCTTCTAAACAGAAATTGACTCTGCATTGGCGCAATTCCTGGCATGGCCAAGTGCCTTTTGCATTTGGTGGGGTGGGTCTGAACGTTCTGCCCCTCTGAAGTGAACAAGGCAAACACAACAATGATTTCTAGAATAGCTTGAAAGCCATGTGAGGAGTTGTAGTAAATCTAGATAGATGCTAAGAAATGATGGTGCTACCTGTCTGCTCCTCAAGTCTGAAGACATTAGGGCATTTCTCTAAATGAAATATGTTCACTTCATATCATGTTACAATACATCACGTTGTAAAACAACATGACAGCGTGTCAGGATGTGACAAACAACTGGTGCGCTGCATTAAGAAATTTAAATGAAAATTAGTTTAGACCATTTTTCTTCCCATCAGCTGGAAGAACAAGGGTTTGATCTGACATCTGTAGATCAGTTAAGTGAGAGGAGCTGTGTGTTTTTATCCGCTTGCAGTCCCTTGCTGGTGGTCTGTGAGGGTGGGCATCTTTGGACATGTTTAGTTAACTGATGGGATTCTTTGAGAACATAGCACACAATCTTGGGGAAAGAAAAATTGTGAGTTATCACTAACCTCAAGTGCTGTTTGAAATAGGTTTTGGTAGTTTCAAAGAAAATATTTTCATATACACACATTATTCTGCAGTCACCTTGAGTGCTCTGTCTTGTTGAAGAGGTAAGAGCTTCTATCTTTCTTCTCTTGCTTGGTCTCCTGGACTGTCTGGGTTAAATTTTATTCTTGATTATTTTGGGCATAAACAGATTTAGTTCCTTAAAAAATATTTCTCTTTATTATGTTAAACAAAGAGCAGAATCTGATCTGTAAAACCATGTATTCTAAAAATTCTATTCAGCCAATCTTATTACAGAAGACTGGGACAACTCCTATTAATATTATGCTGCAATGAAAAATGACCAGTTCTTAAACCTTGTGCTTTAGTTAGGAAGCCAGAATCTTAGTTAAGATTCAGAACTCATTCCTGCTTCCGAGTCCATGACTGCTTAGTTTAATTAATGAAGTCTTAGGAAAAGCTTCAGGAAACGCTTTAAAACAGTCAAAGTTTTTGGTGAAGATGGTTTTCAAGACTTTGCTGACCCTTTGGAAGAATTTCAGGGTTGATTTTCCTTTATAGACTTTGTGCTGCTGATATCCATTATGTGATTCTCATCTAGATACTTTATAATTCCATTTTTAATTGACTTTGAATTAAGTATCCATTTTTTCATTCAAAATCACTCTCTTATCAAAAACTCCTTAGCCAGTCTAGATGGCACTTAATTTACCATTTCAGCAGTTTCTTGCAAGAGCGATATTATGGAAAATGATTTCAAATGTTAATATTTTGCAAGCTTGGGGAGAAAGAAACTTCTTAAAAAGTAATTCTTTGAGAAACAGCTCATGCAACTTGTTTCAAAAGTTCCTGAAATAAGACAGACAAACAGCATGTTTGCAGAAGCCTTGTTTCTGTAGGAAACCCAGCTGAAGGCAGAAGGTCTCAAACCAGCTGGACACCTGATAAACTTCTGATTTGGTATGGAAGAGTGTGGGAGCTGGAGAATATTTTTACATCAAAGATTTCAGAAGAATCCAAAGCAGCACAAGTCCTTTTTTAATACATAGAATTGGGATATTTAACATTTAATGTGCTCTATTCAAAATTAAAAACGTACTTATTTATTTATAATTCCTTGGTACTTGGACTTTCAAGATAGATATAACTTTAGCCAATGTTTTTCATCTCCCTCAAAGAGAAGAAAGCAGATAGGTATTACAGACCATGCCCTCTTCCTTATCATTAATTTAAACGGGATCAAGATCTGACAGAGAGCCCTGAACTTTCTCCTGGTGTAGTAGGTGACTTGGCTGATAAGCTCAGTTCTGGGGAAATCCTTGTAGGAAAAATACTCTCAAGAGGAGCTTTGCCTAAATCTTACACCAGCAGTTGGGAACTTCATTAGAGCTGGTGAAGGGGGTGGTAATCACAGGGCCTGGAACAGCATGTCCTCTCCTCAGGGATAAGAAAATCTGTGCTCCAAACAAGATTTCTCCAGGAATTCTTGCAGAATTGAGATTACAGCATTTTCAGTGTGTGTTTTACCTCACCTTTTGAGGATAAACCTTTTATCTGCACCTCTAAGTACAAACTTAGACTTGTTTGTTGAACTAATGATTGCAAATTTTTGGCGTGTTGCTCTGCAGGCAGGGAGCTGTGAGGGTAATTGAAGGACTGAAGTTAGTGTTTAGTCCTTTGGAAAATGCATTTTTTTGTGCACGCAGAAATAGCCATTTTCTACCCCTAATGTATTAGCCATGAAATAAATGTTCATTCAGGTAATTTATTGCATTGATATTTTCTGGAGATTATAAAACCAGGCTATTTTAGCAGGGTGTGGTTTTCCCTCAGCGTGGAGGAGACAACCTGTCCCTGGAATGGGGCATCCTAAAGAAGGACCTAGGGAATTGTGCTTCCCTTTTGAAGACCCCTTGGAAATGCCTCTTCCAGATCTGCAGGAGTACTTTACAAATTATGAGAGCAGTGGCAAGGGAGCGGAGCTGTCACTGCTTGCCCCAGGTGGCACATTCCAAGGTTTGGGACATTAGGACAGGGTGCTTGGGCTGTGCCTGATGGATTGAACTGGTTTCACCTCTCCCAGCAGCACAGTCCAGATTTGAAATACATGTGCCTCTCACTGGGTTCTGTCCTGGCTTCTGCTCCTGCTGCTGAACCAAAGTCATCTCTACAAGGAAGGATTTCCCCATGATCCAGGGGCAGGGAGGTTCCACCCTCTGTTCCCTCTGAGACATTTTCTGGAAGAAAACTCAATAAAAAACACCCTTGCAAATGTTTGGGGGATATTTGGAATAGATGGAGCGATTTGGTTGCAACTTTGTAAAGGTTCTCCCTTTTTCACTTTGTCATTATGAGTGCTATCATGCAGAGTAGTTCAGTCCCTGTTGAAGACAGTCCCTAAATGTCAAACCTGAAAAGATACAGCCCTTTAATTAGCAGAGCCATTTTATTCCATGGATGCTCCTTAAGAGCTTCCCTAAACCCTATAATTTCTGCTCTGATAGATTGAAAATTTTTTTATGTTCACTTCTAAATGTCTTTGTTTCTTCTGTAATGGATTAAATGAAGTTTTAACAAGGCTTATGGTGAGATTCCTCATCATTAAAATAACAAATGGTTGAAAAGCTGCCTTCTGTCTTGCAGAAATCTAACAGCATTAGTGGACCATAATCCAGCTGGTAACTGATTGCTGAACAACTGCAAAACCTTTCATACTTTGAGATGTTATCAGTACATAAAATATGTTTTCATGAAGTTTATTGAGCAGCTTATTAGCGGAGGTTAAGGCAATGGAGCTTCACAGTTTCCACTTAGCATTCAAAAATATTTTATCTAAGCGTTTCAGATTTTTCAGATTTAATTGAGTTTCTTTAATCTATTCTGGATACATCAAGGTAATGGTTCCTGAAATATGTGCAATGTTTTCTGGTTCTAGCTCAGTGTTTTTCTGGTTCTAATCAGATTTGAGTGACTAAAAATATTTGTAGCCTCCAAAGACAGATCATTTTGTTTTGTTCAAATCTTTAAGGTCCTTTTTTCATCAGAAGGATTCTCTCGTCTCTCCCTAGAGATTTTGCAAAACGCTAAAACATTGCCAGCATTGTCCCAGTGATTCTGTCCTCATTTGCAACTTTCCTTAAAATCCTCCCTGGTGAATGTGCTCCATCCTCTCTGGCTTGCCCACATCCCTCCCAGCTGGAGGCCTCGTTCTCCATTGCATTGCAGATCTTTGATGTCATTCCTGTGGAGCAGAGCTGAAACATTTCTGGGATTTCCTGAGGCCAAAGGGAAGCACTGGGTGATGCAGGGCTGCACATTCCCCCTTCTTCCCAGATGCACAAGAAACAAAGGACATGGTCATAGTGATGCCTTAGGTTTTACCTTTTATATTTTTCAAATCCTGCATTCCCAGTGTGTAACTCTGCAGTGTCCTGCAGCCTGGGAGCTGCTGCTCTCTCATGCTGAGACAGACAGAACAAAGCCTCTCCAGGCTGCTCTCCAAGGACACCCAGCCCGGCCTAGGCCCAAAATGTGTAACCCAGCATCTTGAGAAGGGGGGCAAGCTGAGGGGAAATTCCATCATTAGCTAAAGTTTAATTGGTGAAATTGGGTTGAGATGCAAATGGACCAAAGCTATAAAAGTGTGAAGAACTCGTGACTCGGGGTCCATCTTGGGTGCAGCCTTTGGCCTGCCCAGGGTGTGCCTCTGAAGGCCTTTCAAATAAATATCCACCTTTATTCCCTTCCTCCTGTCTAGTGTCTGTTTCTAGGTTGGCCTCTTTAGGCATCAAGAGGAAAATCACACATGAATCCTCCAGCAATTCCTCTCTGCCCTTACAGTTCCTTGGGCTTGTGGGCACCCAAGACCAAGCTAAAGTTGTCCTGAGGCAATTCTTGTTCAAATCACAGATCGGCAAGGAAAAGTGCTTCAACCCACTGCATCTAATTGAGGGACAGGGCTGGAACAGCGCTGGGAAACACGACCTTTCTTATCTCTCTCACTTTTTGACAGCCAGAGCCCTTCCATCAGGCAGCTGGCTGGAAGCAATCACTGGGAGCTGCTGCTCAGTCCATCTGTCTGTCTGGATCCCTTGATTGTGAGAACCTCAGCCTGTGGATGCCTTTTTAGATCCATCCTATTCTGCACAAATCAAAGCTCTTTTTCTCGCTATCACTACGGTCTCATCCCAGTTCCTTTCTGGACAGTGCCAGCCTGTTCTCTAGTTTAATCTAATGATCAAGCCTTTTGTAGTGTGTTAGCAACAGCATAAAGCATTTCTTGACACTTCTTATGCCTCCTGGACACTGAGTGCTTGACAGTGAGTTTTATGGATTGTTGGCAATGAAAGTTATGAGTGCTCAGCTCACAGCTGAAGAATGGCACCACGCAATTTCCTCCTGGAATTGCAATTTTCCGTTGTTTTCTTTAATACTGATAAGCGGTTTGGGTCTTGCTTACATGCTTTGCACACCAAAATAAAACCAGTGAAGGGGAATTTTGTTACTGTTTTTAGTGCTGCCAGGTACCAGACCTTAGCATTCAGCTTGCTGCATACAGCACATTCTCACCTATATAGGAATTTATAAGATCTATGTACATTTTTGTCTCATTTATTTGCGCCTCCTGGATGCATAAGGGAGTTCTGGTGTCAGAACTCAGTCTGAGGAATTTAGAAATCTAGCAAAACTAAACACAGTTTACACTCTTTCTTAAACATGAAGAACTGTTACAGTTCTGTAAATTTCTGTAACAAACGCTCTTGAATTTTAGAACTTATTCTTCATTTCTTAGATAAACCTGTACAGATGGTTAAAAATATTTTCATTGTGTTCTGGCTAGCAGATCCAGAGACATAAATGTTGAGGAATTTTTACCACCCAGGGTTTGCATTTGAAGCCATGTCATTAATTTCATGTTAGAGACTATAAATGTCCTATTAAATTTTAATGGAAAGACTGCATGAAAACCTGTAACTATTACTACCCCAGTAGTAATAGTAGTATTACTTTCTGATGTGGCAATTTCACAAAACCACAAAAAATTGAGGTTTTGGTTTTCTTTAGAGGTGCTTTGAGAGAGCCCCACGTAAACGAGCTCCAAGGTCACTGCAGTGCTGTTTTGGAATGACTTTAAAAACATGACTGGCAAGAGATCTCTCAAAATTAAAAGTCTCTTCACAGATAAAATATGACAGCCCTGTCTACTGTGATTACTTCAGTTCTGCAGAGTCATCAGTCATTCCCAGTTATTCCCTTTGACTTTTGGAGTCATGCTCTCCACGCTTCCTCTCTGCTGCCTGCCCACCCTGGGGCAATCCTGGGACAAGACAAGAAAGGTCTCGTGCAACTCCTTGGTCCTGCCTCTCCTCCCAGTAATTTCTCTGTCTGCCTTCCTATCTCCTCCAGGTAACAAATTTGATTTTTACCTCTCTTCACCTAGTGTGTCTTGAAATGCAAAGACGCTTGGCCAAAAGGGATAAGGTATCGGAGAGAAGAAGGGTTTTCATCTCTGCCCCTCAGCTCCAGAAGGGATATATAAACTGTACCAGGCTGCAAGAGGAAATCCCTTTTAGGTTTATTTATATATGTATGTGTATATATAGATATAGATATATATATATATATTTATTTATGCTAAGGCAGGGCTGCACTTTGCAGCTTTCTCCCCTGCCATATCCCCTTGATGATCTTCAAAGCTCAGGGGGAAGTCACTGGTTTTATCTCCTTAAAGAAAGTCAGTGCCTTTTGCTCTGGGCCTGGGTGCCATCTGTCCTCTGCTGTACTTGAGTCTCTGAGCAGCAGGAAGTGTTTCTGTGGGTCCAGGGAAGTATTTTCCTGTCATTCCTAAAACTGTTCTAAACTGCTGATGATCTGTGTGTTAAAAAATAAGTTGCAGAGCTTTAAAAATCAGGAATGCAAGCAAATGTCTGTTTACTGCCTTATTTGTAGAGGGGAAAGTGGAGAGAGGTCAAGGGGTGAGGGAAAGGCAGCTAGAAGCAAAGATTTGTATTTAGGTTTAATTGGTGAGGTAAGCAGTGGAGATACCCAGGGGCCTGAAATGCATCCAGTCCTGAGCAGGTACAATTAAGACTTTGGCAGCAATGCTGATTGACCTACTTTTGGAGTGAGGGCACGGGGAACTGAAGGGACAACCTCGACAGCATCTCCCCTGTGCTGCTGCCAATCTCTTGTGAGCAAAGACAGCCAGACCTGGCTCAAATGTGGCCACTGCCCTGTGCCCAGCAGCTGGCCTGGGGCAGGGGGAGGCAAAAAACACTGCTGGCCTGGGAAATTTGTGGATTACATTTAGAAAGAGGTGGTACAGAAATTACACCTGCAGAAGGACCTGTTAGAGCACAGGATGGGTCCTTCACCTCTTACCTCAGTGTGCACAGTTGATACCCCTGTTCACAGCTTTGTGGCAGCTTCTTCTTCAGATCCCCAAAGGTTCTCAGAAGAAGCCTCTCAGTGAGCCAAGTATTATCAGCAATGGAGGAATTTGCATCTTCTCAGCTGCAGAGCTCTGCTGTGATTCCCTATGCCTGTCACCTCCTCAGCATGGCTGAGTTAAGCAGAACTATTTGATCACAGCTGGATTTTGGGACAGCTGATGCTGTTGCAGCTTGCTGGGAGCTCATCCAGTTCCTCCCTCCAGAGCCAGTCTCCTCTTAGTGAGTGGGATGACAGTGACTGGCTTGGGTGAGGAATTGATCAGCCAAGCTCAGTAGCATGAGGTTAACACTCAGGAATTCTGGTAGATTCCAGAACACAGGAAAATGAGCTGGTGGCACATTCATCTCCGCTGAGGAGTCACATCTAATTTTATAATTTCACAATGAGGAAAACTGGTAGGAAGCAGAAAGAGACTGTGAGCTGAGAGATGCACGTTGGTCCTGCCCTATACGTCCAAGGCTTCTTGGTTTCCATATGTGATATTCCACAGGTCCAGAGAGATTGCAAAGATAAAAGGATGTGAATCTCATCTCAGCTCCGTGCCTGCCTCTCTCAGACAGTTTGCCAGAACTACATGTCTCTTCCTGAGAAAGACATCAGGAAAGGGATGTGTTTCAGGTGCCTGTCACTCAGAGCAGCCGTAACAAGCTGTGCATCCCTCACTGTTATTGATCATGAAAAATGCTTTAAATTAGCCAAATACCGCCTAAATCTCAACCATGTTCTGTTCTCTATCAAGAAAATTGATAAAGGCATTGCTCTTCCTCTGTCGCTTCCTATTGCACTAAATTCACCTTGTGTTTAACATCATTGTTGGAAGCCTGTGAAGGATTATTGCAGTAATGAGGATAATTCATAAAGGGCCTTTGTGCTGTTCAGAGCTATTAGTGCCTGAACTACAGTGGGGGCTGTCCCAGAGAGGGTGGAACACGCTTTTCCATGAACTTGGGAGTGTGCAGGTCTGGGGCTTGGTGCACGGAAATTCCTAACAGCACTAGTGACTCAGGAACACCACTTCAAGCCTGCTTCTGGATGCTGCTGCAGTAATTGAGCATGCTCATTATTTATAGGCTCCCAAATTAAGCATTCATTTATGCTGTGTTTGGAATAAATGGAATCAACAACATGCCTTTTGGTGAAAGAGCCGCAGATGCAAACAGAAGCGTTCACAGCTTTCAAGTCTTGTGTTTGTTTACGTCAGTGAATGTGGACTGTTAGAACAACTTCCACTGCTGATTATTTTCAATTAAAGCTTGAGGAATTTTAAGAGGAAACTGTCACAATACTGTGATCAGGGATATTATAGCCTCTGGATGCAAATTAGCCACCAAACTTTCAGACAACAGATTTACAGGATCTGCTTCAAATTAATTGCCAACTGGCCGGGAGCACCTCCAGCTCTCAGAGTCTGCCTCCACGATGGATGGAGAAGGGGCTGTGAGGGTGTCCAGGCTGCTGGGCTGCGGGGGGTGCTTTGCCTGGGAGGAGAAAGGGCTGGGGACAAGTTTCTGAAGTCCTTCAAGAATCTTTTTCCACCAGAGTCTCCTCACTGCAAATGCTGGATGCAGCTCGGGTCCAGCTGATCCATCCTCCCTCTCTCTCCAGCCATCCCCTGGAGCCCCAGGCAGCCCCTGAGCACTGCAGGCAGGAGGAGGACAGTGGGAAGCCAGGTCCAGGTTACACTAATTTATTCCAGGCAGACCAAAGGTGTGTTCTTAAAAAATGCATGGTGGTGTGGGATTGAAACAGAAAAGACTTGTGGTATTCAGGACTGAGGTCTGGAAGACTCTAAGATGCAGAGAAAATTTACCTGGTGTCTTTTTGCACTGGCCAGTAGCTGCTTCTGCTTCTGTAAGCATTTAAGCATTCTGTAAGCATGTGAGTAAAAGAAAATACAATTTTTAACACTCCTTCAAGACATAAACACTGTTTCTTAGATTTGTGTCTAGTGTATAGCCAGTAGAGAGAAATCATTTCTCATTCTCCTTTTCTGTGGCATGGGATCTAATAGTAACTTCAGATGCTTAACAATTTGGGCATTTATTTTTAAGGCAATAAGACAAAACCATTTATTCCTACAAAAGAAGTCCTAGTAAATTTTGGCAGTTAGTGTTTTTATCCTAATACACATTCTTTATTATAATTTCTTACGGGAATCGAAGTAATTTGCCTACTTAATGTTATCTTTAGTAAATCTAAATAAAAGAAACTTGAGAAAGATCTCCTGTGGCCCTGTGGTAGATTGATGCTTTCTGTGCCACCGTCATGGAATACAGGCGTGATGTTGGTAAATAATTTTTTATTTTGCTCCAAGAGCTTTTGATGTGCATAATTCTTACTGGCACGGGCTGCAGCTTAAATTCAGGATGGTTTTAAAGACCACCAGCAGCAGCATTTGGTAAATAGAGAGCATGGAGAAAGGATGAATTGTTCATACTTTGGTGCTAGATCTTAGACCAGAAGAGAGTTTGAGTCCAGTAGAGTAGTTGTTGATAATTTGAAGGATTTAGTAAGTACCATTACTGCAGTGACCATGTAAAACAAAGCAGTATATGCAAAGCATTGATGAATGAAAAAAACAAAACCAAAAAAAAAATCACCCAAAGATCCTCAAAAACCAAGTAGTATGTGATCCTGTGAATGTTTTTGGTGTTTTCATGAAATAAGGGAGATTTTTACTAGTAGAGAGCTTTCTATCAGACAGGCCCCATGACTTGGCAAGTTCTGGCTCACAGTTGCATCAGGCTGAAACACTCTGTAAGGACTGTCTGTGCATCCCTTAAATGGGAGCCCACAGGGAAAGTAAAACGTTTACCAGATCCCACCTGTTGCAGTGATAAATCAGAAACCTCAGCATGAGCAGCCTCACTGGAAATCTCCTCACCTCTGCGTTGGTGTGTTTAGCCCTGGGACTGCAGAAAATCACTGCATGCGGATTAATTGCTATTAGCTTGTACGTAGTTGAAAGAGTAGAATGATAAGGGCAAAATAGGAGCTGCAAAGGAGTAGCAAACAATTAAAAGAAGCTGTTTGGCACCTTCTAGCTCATCTTTCCTGTGTATTTCTCATGCCACAAAGGGAACCTTGGGACAAAAGGCACAGCACTGAGTGAGTTCAGCACTGGCACATTTAGGGGGAAGCAAAAGCAAACCAAAAAAATGCTGGCTTTTGTGCATTGTCCACCACAAAGTCTCTTTATGGCTCTGCTGTAGTTCTTAGTTTCCCTTCATCATAAACCAGAATAGATTAATTTCTCCAGCTGTGTAGATTGTAGAGCAATAGCAGTAGTTTTACGTTCAAGTTTAATGCAGTAATCAGTCTTTTAGAGGATGATAAGCAATAAACAGCATGCAGTATTTGAAGACAGATGCCCTACTATGACCTACAGTAGGGTGGTTGTGACAGAATAGCCGAAATGTTGTTAAAATGCTTAATATTTAATTTGAAAGTTATGAAAGGTATTATGCTATTGAGCGATTAACAGTGTCCCCACTGAGACAAACTATTTTTACCAGACACAAGTAATTTCTTCTGGCCTCTTGTCTTCAAAAGAGACAAGAAAAAGCAAACATTTTGCAAAGATTATGCATGAATACAAATTATGCTAGGAATTAAACTATCAGCTTGACCCTGTGTTAATCTGTGTGTGTGACACAGCTTCGAAGAGCCACAACTCCATATTAGAGCAGCAGAAGCTCTAAGAATAGAAAACATCATTTCATGTTTGTTTGAAATCTGTGGTCGATTTTGATTCAGCTGCCGTCGTCATTCTTTTGTGTTTGTTTTCTGTAAGTGTTTCTGTGCTCAAGCTCTATTAATGAAATGACATCCAGGAAGTAAATATTTATCTAAAATAGTCACTAGAATCAGATTGTGAATCCCATAAGAACTTTTAGCATTGTCATTTTGTACTGCTGTGACCATTGCAACCTGAAATGCATGCTGGGAGTCCCAGGGAGTCATACAACATTTATATAAATTACAGCATAAATGAGGAATTATGAAAAATTGATTGCAATGTACATTATTCAGTTAATTTGCCAACCAAGATTATTTGCTGCTGACAGGCTGAGCACATGTATCGAAGTGACTGGATGGCCACCAAGAGAAAATGCTCAAGGAAGATTGTTTTTGGATGCCTTTAAAATTAGTTCAGATATCGACAAAACTTTGATACAGACTTCTTCAGTGACTGGTAAAGCCAAAAACCAAAATGTTGCCAGTAAATGCATCTTTTCATCCTTAAATAGATTTAATTTTTTTCATTTCAGAAGGGACTATGATGTTCATCTCTTCTCACCAGATGTAAAATACGGCCCATGTAGCTTATCATCCACAACATTTGCAGTGAGCTTCTGGTTTCTAAACAAGACCAAAGGCATCCACTCCCCAGCCAAATCAGAATAAACTGCTGCTCTCTTTGTAGTGGAGGGACAGAGGTTTCTAGATCTTGCTCCAAAGGTTTAAGAGCACTGCTCTTTTTCACACCTGTGAAGCCCATGGTGTGTGTTATCTGCCTGGGAAAGATGGAGATCAATGGGATCTGTGCTGCATGTTCAGCTTGAAATCATATTTTCAGGATAACTTGCAAAAATATTGTGTTTTCTTTTTTGAGGGGAAGTTTTGAAAGAAACTTTAGAACGCCGTTCTCTAAGTGATAAAGTACAATTGCTGTGCAAGAAACACATGGTGGAAAAGCATAAGGAGGAGAAAACTTGGCAGAAGCAACAATCCATAATTTAGAAATGATGCCGTCTTATCGCGTTCTGCAAATGTCATTCCCACCAGGAAGTTAAATTACTGCGCCAAAGCGTAGGCAAAGAGAGCAAAATTATGACCCAGAAGCCTTGCTCTCACATGCCTGGGGGTGCATTCCCCAGGCTCTGGGCACAGCTGGATTAATGCCAGGGAGCACAGTCCTTGTGCTGTGCAGTCCTTGCACGTGTACCAGGGCACACGGGGCTTTTCCATCTCCCACCCCGGAAACTCTGCTTTTTCCACAGGCAGAATTATCCTTGCTCACTTTTTTTTTTCCTGTTCACTTCCCAGAGAGAAAAGATGCTGAGTTCAGATGGTTTTTTAAAGTTAAGCAAGACACAAGGCAAAGTGTTTCCGAGGAGTAGACTAAGGAAAGTGATATAAACACCTCCCATGTGGGCAGTAACTAGAAGCTTCTTGCAGAAACATGCAAACATTTGGTATGATTGCCTTTCCTTGGGTTCTCTGCTGCTGTAGCAGCAGTTAATTTGTGCTGCAGGAGCAATTCCCAGCTCTAAGCAAGGAATAGCTGTCCCAGGTCTTATGTGCCAGGTATAACAAGGCATCTTCTTTCCCAAGAAATTTCATGTACCTTCACCCCAGCAGATTCATGTGTGGCTGTCCCTCCCTGCCTGAGGCCTGACCTGCTCAGGTATAAGCCAGTTCTAACCTTGAACCTGGCAAGATTCACCTGGGCAAGGCTATATCCAGGTTTGTGCCTGGATTTTGGAGTCTAAGCACCTTAGCTCAGCCACTGCAATGCCATTGGAGTTGTTTGGTTTCTGTCCCAGAGCTGGATCACATCTGGCTGCGTAGAAACACCAGCTGTGGGGCTTAGGTCCTCCTGCACCTGCCTCAGAATTGTGCCTTTGGGAATATTTCAAATATAGCTGCATCTTCAGGGGACAGAAAAATGTTCACGTTAAAAGTGTTTCTTAATTAACTGCATCTGAGTAAATAATTCACAGTGAATAATTAACTGATGGATTTAGCCTGTCTCTTTTTCCTCCTCTTTCTTTTTTTTTCTTTTTTTTTTCCTGTTCACTCACCGTCCTTGAACAGATTGCAGGTTTCTTAACTTCCTACAGGAGTGTGTCTGATATTTTATCTGCCATTTTTATTGGGTTGTTTGGAGTGGGTTCCTTACTTGCCTTAGTCAGACTTCTGAAGACAGGAACTGAAAAATAGAAGTAGTGCTATCTACAGGACAATTTAAGCATCCATGATAGGGGGAAAAGGAAATTTTAAGATTTAAATACTTTTTTTTTTAATGGGTAAAACTCATTTCAAGGTGCTAATTCTATGTCTGTACATAACAGACAATGGTATTTCCTTTGGTGGGCATTCCCTGAAGCATAGCAGCTGGATTCCAAACCTGAAACATATTCTTTTTGATCTTCATGGACCTTTTTCTGTCTGAAACCTCCTGGCAGAATCAAGTCCATTGCTAAACATAGAGCCTCACCCCGTGCAGGGGCAATGTCATTACTCAGTCCAAAACTGCCCTGCAGGACAGTGTTATCCCAGTGTTGCAGGGACAGCCAGCTGAGTCTGGGCAGGTTGTTCTGTCAAGAGGGTGGGGACTTCCTTTTTAGTTGGGAAATCATCACTTTTTGGGATTTGATACTCGCTGCCAGCTCAACCCATCTGTCTTTGTGGTGTTGCTTTTGCAGCAACATCACCCAAATGTAGCAGCTCCTCTTGCTTGCAGACAGACAGATGCAGCCTATTTGCCTCCTGCCTGTATTAGCAGGAATTTTTGCATAAATCTCTTTTGGGCACATCACAGTGAAGGGGCCCTGGAGCATAACTCAGCTGACTGGCAGTTCTGTGTGGCTTAGGTGGCACTGGAATTTCACCTGTTGCTGTGGGGGCAGAGAAGAGAAAGCAGCCAAGAGGCTGCAGGTTTAGTGATGCCTCTGGGTTGATGTAAAAATGGGGAAAAGAAAGTGGGACAACAAAATGCTCACATTTGGGGGGTGGGTGGGTGGCAGCAGATCTTTCATCCCATCCCTTTGGACTGGTAAAAAGATGCTTCTGAATTCCTGGTGAGGAACATTGTCACGCCTTGTGACAGGGCTGCAGGCACAACGTGATCCCAGCTCCAGCCCTCTGAGTTTTGGCTTGGAACAATGTGGGCAAAAAATGCCCCAAAGCTGAAGTGCTCCTTGTTGGATTAGCATAACGGGAGGATAAAATAAACGATAGATCGTTTGCAGCTGCCTTGTGCACCGTATCTGGGGCAGGGAGTTTCAGCATCCTGCTGGAGATAGCAGCCCCGTGGCATCCTGTGAGTGCTAGGAGGAAAGGCTCAGCCACGGGGGTTAATGAATGTTGTTTCTCACACAGGAAAACCAGCAGAGAACAGCATATGGACTCTGTGACAGGAGTGACTGTAGGGTGCTGGACTCCACTGATTTGATAGTTTTCCTTACATCCTCCTTAGCTGTAAAATTCTAATAAAGAAGAAAGAGGCCATTATATTAATGGCATTATAGGGATTGCAGCGTGATCTCTAGGACTCATGGGGATTCCTCTGATGTCCAGAATAAATTCTCTTCTTTTCTAATGACCATAAACGACCTCTCTCCAAACCTGGTATTGATGAAATAGCTTTAATGTTTCAACATCAATGCTCCAAGCTTTGCTGAACAGTGACATTAATCTGATATTGCACAGCACATGGGGAAGAACAGCCAAAAAATATGCTGGCACTTATGAAGTTATGCAGCTTTCTAGCCTGACAGCCTTCATGCTATTTTCCCACCAAGTGGAAACAAGTCGTGGGATACAAATGACAGAGAAATTTTCCCTTAAAACCTGATGGAAGGAATTCACAAGTGGTTGGAAGCTGCATATCATTTCAAAGGGAACACTGTAAGCAGAGGAAGTTTTTTGGAAAAGTTGGTGTGCCTGTGCTCCTGTGTTTGCTTCTGTCAGGTTACAATCTATTTTCTTTTTCCTGGCAAACATTTTTGATTACTTAGCATATCTTAATTAATATGCAAACAGAGACATGGATTCTCACAGCATAAAAACAGAGCCATTGGCTGATTTATGATTTTAATCAGGTCAGCCTTAGCTGATATGCAGTAAGAAATAATTAGCTGGCTGTTTGTACACAGAATTGCATTGTACCTAACCCCTAGGAGTCAGCTTTTCCTGACACTTCGATCCCCTGCTGATTTTGTTTTCTTAGCATTCCTTCTGGTCTCGAAATAGGAGCATGTAGTAGTTTGCCACCTCTGAGATCATTGTCCTCAATTCTTAACTAAGGGTAGCTTGGTCATTTGCAGGCCTTAGGAATTGGTCTGGTATGGAATTGGCTGAAATACTGAATTAAGAGTTTGACTAATCATCCCAGTGGCCAAAAGAATTGCCCAGGGAAGTCTCTTTCTGGTATTTCAGAGCAGCTCTTGCTCTCTGCTTTGCTGTTTCTAACATTACCAATGTGTTTCAAATTTTTTTAAGTACACCTAGGGGCTCAGAGAAGTGTAATGTAGACCAGACAGTTAGGACATACTGGCATTGACTGATCTGAACCGGACCCCAGCTTTTCAGAAACTGGGGCACAGACTCAGGCTTCCCTCAGAAAGGGAAATTCTGGATTTACAGACTGAGTGACTGTTTCCCCCACTCCTCTCCCAAAATCCCAGTGTCCCTGGCAACCAATTCTGCTGCTGTTCCTGTCCTGTGAAAGAGAGGTTTAGCTTGCAAGGCTATCAGTTTAATCAGTTTTATCTGTACTTTGTGTGCCTGGCACCGCCTCTGTAGCTGCTGGACATTTTATGTCCCACTGCACCATGTGAAGTGTAAATGTTGTTGGTTTGTGATTCTCACCATGCTAATATAGGAAGTTTGCAAAGTACTGAGACTTGTCTCAAATCCTGAGTTTCATTAACCCTTTGTGAAAACCTGTAAGCCTCTTGTGTTGGAGCCCAGACGGAGGACATGGTTTCCAATGTTGCTTCTCTGCACACTGATTGATGTATCTGGCACCAGCCAACTGACATCAGAACATTTGTACCGATGTGAGGCTCTGTCTAGACTAGATAATTGCTTCCCCTTTTGGCTTGATTTCACCATTTTCCAAGTTGGGTAACATTTAACCTTGACTTCTGGAGGCACAGCCACTGCCCAAGCCCTCCCAACGAGGAGCCATCCAGCAAGTTGACATGACAAGACCACGTTAATCTGAGCCTTCTGCCTGTGAGGCTGCTCTCACTGCGGTCAACACTGGTGCAGCTGCATTAATCCTCTTTCTGGCCATACATCTTAATTCACCCTCAGAGCATGGCTAGGTTCTTTTGTTAATTGTTTTCTCCCTGCCTCCCCCCGTGAAGCGAAGTTCATTCTGTGAACAACACCGATGCAGCAGGTTAATAATTATTGATGTTGCCACGTTAATAACGGTCTTGCTGCCCATGAATCTGAGCCTCCCCCTCACGAGGTGCTGGACACGACCTACTTAATCATTACATCTCCCTGTCCATGGATCTCAGCTCACCCTGTGAAATGTTAATCATTCTGACTGGCTAATCACGACAATTTCTCACTGTCCAAGGGTGCGAGTTCAGCCTACGAACAGCTCCGATGTCCTTGTTACTCCTTGCAATCTCTTGCTGCTCACAGACTGCAAAGGACAGGGATGTCTCTGCTGATCACTTCAATCCCTCGCTGCCTGGAGGCTGAGGAGCTCCCTGCGCTGTCCAAGTGATGCCCAAGGCACTTTGTTCTCCTTCCATCCCCAATTCTGAGCCACTGCAAATCCTTCCCTTCAACAGCGTTTCCCTGGCAGCTGCCTCGGTGCAACCAGCTGTGTGCCACCTCTGCACAGTGACACGTGGAGTAACAGAGTGTTTGTTTGCCTGCAGAGCAGCCCGGCTCTGTGGGTTGGATGCTGAGCTCCTGAAAGGTGAGCTCAGAGCACGGGGATGAGCATTAACTCAACGAGACATTTCAGCTCCTTCTGCTGAGCTGGGGAGGTCTGATAGGAGTGTAAAACTAAATAGGTGTTGATGTGGTGCCTCACGCTGCTCCCTTACGCTGCCTCCAGCATGGGGCCCGGTGCTTTTAATGAACATTTACAGCTGGTAATGCCTCTGCCTTCGGAATCATTGTGGGAGCTGAATGGACACGGAGAAGGAAGATCAATCACAACTTCAGGGCACTGTGAAGTCCCACCACTTTCCTACCTGCTCCTGCAGGCTGTGGTCATGATTGAAGCTTGGAAAGGGCATAAGGGAGCTGTTGAAGCCACACAAATTGCAGAAGACATTTTGTGAACTCAAGCCCATGTCTTTAATGCAGGCATATAATTGCACTGAGGGGCCTGGAACTGCACGTAGTATTTGAACAAGAAACTTGGCTCATTGTCAGCAGGTTTCCCCCACGTGCTCTGTACAGCTCCTCCCAGGGCTCCTTGAAGTGCTGGTTCTCTCTGGAAACCCAGCTACCTTCAGCTGCAAGCAGAATTGAGCAGCAGCTTTAAAGGAAGCTGCTGAAAGCAGCTTTGTGAGCCAAAGAGGTAGAAGTAACAGCGTGAAGCAAAACCTAAAAGGAGCCACCTCCATCTTCAGAGAGCCACAGAGCCAGTGTCAGCAGGCATCTTTGGGAGGCAGAGGTCATCTCAGACACTTTTCTCAGACACTTGGGCAGCTCACTGCAGTTTTGTTAGGTGGCACAGTAAACTTGTTGTCAAGTTTTTGTTTAATTTTAAAATTTATTTTCCTCCCTCTCATTCTCAGATTGGTTTGGGAGTTTAGTTTAATAAACAGGCAGTTAGTTTGATTAAAAGTGGCATATGTTTTGCTGTGGCAGAGACACTCAGGGGCATTTCATGCATGTGCTTTGAGAATAAAAAACTGTCACTCTTGGGTACAATGGTAAATAACTTTTTTTCCCCAGCAAAATACTGGGAGTTCTTTCATGCAGATGATTTTATGTTTTACGAAAATGCAAGGGAAAAGGAAGACTAGTGTTTTGGAAAACAATAAAGAAAAAGGTGGAGGAAGGGAGATTTATACCTAGTGAAACTAATTACAATAAAGAAAATTATGAAAAGGTGAAACTAAATGCAGCAGAAATGTTGAATTACAGGGACAGCAGTTAACAAAAACTGATCTTGAAGAGGTTTATGAAGATATTTCCCACTGGTGTAATCGGAGAAGTATGGAAAACCAGTGCTGCTGCTTTTGTACAGTGCTAGGAATGAAGGGAGCAGATCCATCCTTTTATTTGCTCATGTTAGGCTGTCTGGTTGAGGTTGTTAGAGCAGGTGAGGGGAGCTGAAGTTTCCATGGCCCTTCCTGGGTAATGAGAAGTGACAGCCCCCCAGCACCCGAGCTGCTGCTCTGCAAAGGGAGGCGGGTAAATAGACCAAATTTTCATTATTGTTTGTAAACATCTCATTTGCAAACACAAAGTGGTTTTTTAGGACTGCACTTCTGGGATGCCCTGAGCACACAGCTCCCAGTCTCTTCCTTCTCTGATTAGCTCTGGAGTGAAGCAGCCCAGCCTCAGTCCCCCAAACAGCTCCATTCCTTCACACAGATTTAAAGCATCTCCATCACTGTAGCAGATATACTGTGCATGGGCAAGGAAGTCACATTTTTTAAAGGAGCTCAGGAACAGAAATCTCGTTCCTGAAGATAATTTCAGCCATGTCTGCCCTGCCATAAAGCCCAAGACTAGGAGCCAGCCTGCTGTTTATACTCACCTTAAATCTTAAAGTGTAAGCTTTTAAATGCTGTGGGTTTTTTCAACCAGGCCAAGAAGCTTTCTCCAAGCCAAGATCAGAGCACACTGACTGTATTTACCACGTGTAATTCATTTTAAGGAGAGTGACAAAAACACTTATCTCAAGAAACATGAAAGCTGGAAAGAAGAAAAGGCAGCAGGGACATAAAGCATGAACTATCAGAGCTTTTCTCCTAAGCGTAGCTGTATGAGAAATGGAAATGTTGAAGTTTCTAGTTTGGGTGTGTTGCTCTGGATAGCCCCTCGGAGAACTGCTGTAACCAGACTGGTGTAGCATCAGGAGAAGATATCAAGTGATCCTATTAGTGCCATTAGGATATGTTCTGTGGAATCACCAATATTCATTCACTGTTGTTTATATTGCAGTTTCTCTCGTGCTGTTGTATTTGTATCCCACGCCTGACAGGTGATTCTGGTTTTCTGAGGTTTTTCTAGTTTAACTTATAGCAGGATCTCTTAGATGTGATAATTCAGGTGTGATAACTTCTCATCCCTCTGTGGGGTTATCTTGTGAGATCTGTTAAGCCATGTGTTTCTGACTCTGTTCCTGGACTCCTGAAGATAAAAGCTTCTTGGGTCTTATTTCAAAAGTAAATGTTTATTTGTTATCAATAGTTTAGGCTCACCAATTGCTGGCATTTTGAACTTGCAAATAGCTCTGACTAGGAAATATCTGTTTGTTGACCATCTAATGCTCATGGCTTGAGAGGGAAAGCCAAGTGTGGTACTTAATCCAGTCCCCACAATTTCCTCCATCTGAAACCTTGAAGTAGCTCAAAATCAAGGGATAAAATAAACCAGAAGATCTGCTGGCTTAAGAGACTGGAAGGATTTTCTCCAGCTTCCTGACACTGCCTCAGGATTTGATTCCAGAACAGCCTGCACCTATCCCTTATTAATACAAACACTTCCCAAGTTATTAAATTCTGTACTTCCCCTCGCCCTCCCCCCTGAGAGCTCTGCAGAGATGTCATTGCTGGGCACCAGCACCAGCTCCTGCCTTCCCAAGGGTCTCACTGGCCAGTGCCACCTCACACCCATCCCTTCCCCAGTCATCCCAGATGCACACCCAGTGCAGGCTCCCCACTCCCAAATTTCAGCTTCTCCAAGTCCCCAAATCCTCCTCCTAAGCTTAACAAGATAAAATAATGAGGAAAATGTCATTTGTGCAGGTCTGCCCCTGCTTATTTACCAGTCTTAGACTTCTTTGGGGGAGAAAAAAAAAAACCTGCAAAAGAAAAGAAAGATAAAATCACCATAACAAGGTTATCTGTAACAAATATATTTAGGAGTTTGGTGCAAATGGAAATGAGGAGCCTCTTGGGAAAAATACAAACTTTATTTTGATTTTATATTAAAACTCTCATAGTGTGAGTTTGCTTGGATTTGCATAGGCCTCTGCTAAATTACTTTAAAAGAAAATATCATTTCCAAGCCAAATTATCGTTGGGATGAATAATTTTCCTGATTTTGAATGGATTTTTTCCAGGAGAAAATCTGGCCCATCTTCCTTAACCAAATCACAACTTGGACCATGGGCCTGGAAGCAGGACACATTTGGCTGTTTTAACCTCCAGTGAATAGCAAATAGAGGATGCTGATGTCATGCAGTGCAAAATAAAACAATATGTGTAATGAGCTGATTTAAAATGCAGCTTTGAAAAAAAATCACTTTCCATTTTCTCACAATCCATCAGGGCATCAATAGGTCTTTTATGGCTTCAGCACATTGTTATTAATAGTGCAAAAAAACGCAAATCATAGGCTTGGGGGCTCCATAAGTTTCCTGTGGATATTCCAGGAAAAGTAAAATGCAGGTTAGATGTGCAGTGGCACAAGGGAAGAGAGGCAGGGTGGGAAGCCCTTGATGAGCCCTGGGGAACCTGGAGATGCTCAGATTTTGTCAGAAATAGTTACACCCATGAATTAACTTAATCCAGCGAAGCTCCATGTGGGTTTCCCAGTTCATTACTATGAGTGGCTTTGAATAAATTTGGTGTAATTCATCTCCAGAGACAATAAGATGAATTCCAGTACAGCCATTCCTAACCAGAGTTTCAGCTGGCCACAATTCTGGTTAATACCTTAAAGGGATTGATTTAAAAATTTAATTTGGGTTTGCTCTCCTGAGGGCTCTTGTACATGGAAATCCTGAAGCCTGTCACTACATCCACACCACCTTAAAAAAGTCATAATTGCCAGTGGTGTCCTGTCTCTTCACATTTCCTGCAGCTGCTCAGTAAATATTGTACCCATCCATCCTCCACCCAGTGAGATTGGTGGGTTTTACTTCTGACTTTGGAATGCCATTCAAAGTTTATTCCAAAAACATGATAAAATAGATCTTTATTTTGTTCCTGATATCAGATCTTACCTTCTTTTGAACATAGCAGCTGCCCACGCAATGGTTATAGTGCATTTTGACCTTGAGGTCTCTGGTGATTACTAACCTATTTATAAGGAGTATTATGGACTGCAGGAGTGTTTTATAGCCTTTAAGAAGATGTTCCTCGGAATGCTTCAATTTAAGACCCATGAATAGAGATTAAAGAAACTTTCTGGTCTCCTTCAGATTCTGGTTGTTTTTGTCAGTCAACGCAGTAGAAAAACGTAGCTAAATTTTTCAATATTAATGATCAGCTGTAAAAACCTGACACAACATTTTTAAAGCACTATAACTAATCTTTTTATTTTCAAGTTACAATGGTTTGCATCAAATACGTATCATCTGTAGTTAACTTCAAAACTTCTACAACTTGATGGTGGACTAATTAAGTTTGTAAATATATGGGTTTGTTTGAAATACTTAAGACTTTACATGGAGGATGTAAAGCTGCCTGCCAAACTTTTCCTGCTGGAGCAGCTCTGACAGTGTATCTCAGTTCGCAGGTGGAAGCAGAGCCTGGGAGCTGAATCGTGGCTTTGCCTGTGATGTTAGCTTAGGGCACAAAGCTGCCTGCTGGGGTGCCAAATTGAGCTTATCAGTTACTTGACCCATTAATAGAGCTTAAAATTCTCCAGTGCTGGACTTGAGGGGATGCAGTGTTGTCTTGAACTCCTGGGAATGCAGCTTTCAGAGGTCTTGCATAGTTACAGTCCTCTGGGAATTTTCATTCTTGAGGAAATAAGAGGGAAAGAGGAGAGGAGACGGAGGGAAGGATGAAAGAGAAGCTCCCTGGACTCATGGGTAATGGACTACAGGAAAGCAAAATGGGCAGAATCACAGTGCCTTGGCTAAATTGCATAATGGAAGTGCTGGAGAGATAATTAGAGCCTGTTTTAAGCTGCTTCACCATGCTTATTCTCAGTGACTTGCCAGAAAAAGGAACTGGTCACTCATCAGCAACTGCTTTTCTTATTTTACCAGAGCAAGCTCTACCCTCTGATGCTTTGGCAGTGATACCTACTCTGCATTCACACAGCATCCCCTCTCAAAGGTCTGCCAGGGTTTGCAGAGTAATCCCTCGGCCCCTCTGGGCTTGCTTTTGAAGGGAATCACAGGAGAGGTGGAGGGACCTTCTCAGCATCCTCAGCTCCGTTGGCTGGGGAGCCTGGCTGGTCACGCCGTCTGTGCAGGCTCAAACTATCTGCAGAGCTTCTGGGAAGGGGGATGATTGAAACATTTCCTTAGAGCTGCTGTAATTGTCCCAGCAGTGCCCCTGAAATATCTTTTGTGAGTGAAATTGAGCCACTTAAAAGTATTGAAAAGATTTGACCCCGTGCTAGATGTACCAGTGCTGGCCTTGGGAACAATCCTGAGTATCCCTCATATTCCTGAGGTATTTTTATGTTTCTAGGTGTCTAGGACCAGTGATACAAAGGTATGAATGAATGATCTCGCTGTACAGCACTGGCTGCATCCTTTTAGCAGACATATAAGTTAAAAATGTGACTTGAGTGATGTCACAAATTGGAGCTTAATTACAAAGTGTTGAAAATGCTCAAGTGATCGTGATTTCTGAGCTTTCAAACCAAAGGGAGGGACTCACTGAAGCAATTTCAGCTGATTACAGATATTCTGAACTTGCCTTGTCTAAGTGAGTTTAATTTTTTTCACCTGTCATTTATCTGCTTTTGAGAAGCATAATTGCAACATTTGTTCAGAGATATAAGCCTCTGGAATGGCAAAAGGATTTTTTTTTTCTCTATGCAAACATTAGAAAACAAAAGGGGAGAGGAAAGACTATTTTTGAGACAGACTGCCACACACAAATGCCTGTGCACAGACACATGGCCTCTTTTAGTTTTTCTTTCTTTATTTTAATATCTTAAAAATACATATATCTCTGGGGGAAGCTTAATAAGAAACAGCCAGCTGAAGCAAGGATTTTAGGAGGAAAAAGAAGGCAGGGGACTTGTGCTACAGAGACAGCAGTTCAAACAGTGAAAAAGAGGACACAGCTGTGCACATCACAAATCCACAGCTGGGCAAGTGGAAAGAGAATATTCCCACATCTTCCCTTATAAATCTTCCCTCACCTTTCAAATCCCTTAGTTTTCTGTTGTGTGGAATAATTTTATATAGCGGGAGAGAGAGTTATTTGCATTTTGCTCCTCCTGCTGTTTGTGATATCTAGGTCAGTTATACCTACCAAAGCCCCAGAAAAGCACTGCAGATTTTTCAGTGTCCTTCGTAGCAGGGTGTTTTTCTTATCCTTCAAAGTCAAGGATTTTCCAGGCAAAAGAACGAGGGAGGCCTTAGCAGCAGGTGCATAAACCAATATACAGAGAAACACTGGAGGAAAAGCCAACACAGGCTCTGTGTCCAAAAACCTCCCACGGCAAGGTCTGAGGGGAAGGTGAGAGCAGATTTGTTTTGAAAGCACCTCTCAGGACCTGGGCTGAACATCCAAACAAGCCAGGCTTGGACAGTCACTGTAGCTCCTCTGGAGTGGGTGGAAAGGAGCAAAGCACTGAATCTTCTGCAGCTCCAGGAATTAGGGATTTCCTCCCCATTCTGAACCAAAGTTAAAGAAAGAGCAGCACAGATGCTGTTTACACTTGTTTCTCACAGTTCCAGTCTGAGCACAGTGGCCAAAGCAGATTTGGTAGAAGAACTATTCCATACAAATACAAATAGACCAAAAAATGAGTGGTTAAATTTTCCACAGAACTGTGCAAACCTGGTACCATAGCATCAACAAATGTTCAAATGTTGAATATTCAGATTCCTATTTAAACTGAAGCTGGGCTCAGAGGCTTTTGGTGTTCGTGTGTCCCTGGGTTTTAATTCAGAATAACTGATCATAAAATCTGTGTAGTGCTGGTCTACAGCTGCAAAAGAACAGGTGCCACAGCTCATAATACTGGAAATTGTGCTCTGAAGTTGAACCTTAGTAATGGAAAGCAGAGAGTTTTGCTTGTTCTGGCTAAAACAAGATGTTTTCGTGTGAAGTAAAACACTGAGTGCCTTTTTCTTGAATAATACACATTACCTAAAAACATTTAAAAGAGCATTTCCAGCAGCCAGTTTTGGTGTGCAGTATTTCAGGCCATCCGTGCTGTAGTACATCATTATCAAATGTAGCAGAAGAGAGGGAGAACTCCAGGGTTCTCCCTGGGTGAAGGAAACACGGTTAGATAGAAGAGAGAGAATGGAATTGTGGCCACTCCCAGGCTGGAATTTCTGTCTCTTCTGCTACAGTCAAGTGGAAAATCACCCTTTAGTTCTAATAACTATAGAAATGCCACACTTTGGGAGCACATATCTCCAAATGAAAGGTGGCAGCTTTGGAATGAGTGCATATATTATTGTTGTTCTAGGAAGAAAAGAAGCTGGGGCTTATGCCATTATAATAAAAGTTTATCAGTGTAATAAGAGTATATCTAGCAGTGTAGTAAGAGTAGATCTTTCTCATAACAAATCTGAGCAAGTTAATGTGCATTTTTTTATTGCAGAGTGGGGCTGAATACAGTCCCTGGTGTAATGCCAGTGAAGTTAAGCCAAAGATAAATTATGTTACTGATTAATTAGTTTGAGAAATCGGTGGATAATGTGGGAGACTAAAGAATGGGCACGTGGAATTCACCATATGATAAAAGCTCCCCTGCTTGTCCTCCTCCCCCTGTCCATGCTTCACATTGAACAAGACAGTTTGCTTCCCCAGAGGTGGCTGAAAGTTCTGTTTTCCACCAAAAATAAAAAGAGAAAAGTTTTGCAGTCTATTTCAAAGATTTTTTTTTAAAATATTAATGAGAAAAATAATAAGAATGAAAATGTTTTAATTTTCTGAGAGCTCCCCAGAAAAAAAAGAGCGAAAGCTGATAACTATTCTCAAGTTTCTAGTTAATTCTTTTTAATGCTTAACTTGAAAACAATCTCTAAAAAGACAGATTAGGTCTAGGCTTTGTAGTTATAAACACCCTGAAGACATTAGATGCCAATTTATAACAATGAATCATTTCTGTTTCTGAAAAAAGACTGTTTTGAGAAAATATTTTTAGCCGTTCAAATCAGTCTTTTTCAGCAAGCACTGTAAGAAAACATTTAAAAATGACCAGAAAGTAGAAATCAGAGTAATCTGAACTCACTTTTGCCCAGAATCTGTAAGCTTCCATTAGTGCGTGGTGGGCTAACACAGAGGGAAACATAATTATTACAGCACAAAATAACAGAGTATTGACACCCTGTCTTTGGATCAACCAGATCTGTTCTGCAGGCTCAGGGAATAAATTGCTGTGTTAAAATATGATGTCTTCTCATAAAACACATTAATTTTCCCTCTCAGCATTTATTTTAATAACTTCCCATGCCCAGAACTTGGGTTCTGCAGACTTCCAGGCTGCCTGTACAACACCTCGTATGAGACCATTTTAGAGGGGATGCTGATCTCAGAGTTGGTGTCCTTGGGTGACAAGGGACAAGTGGCAGAACAGACTTGAACATGCCTTACAGCAGGCTTATTATCTCATGTCTGGGTGCCTATCTGCAGTAATCTAGACAAGGCTGTAATTTGCTTTTCAGTACAGTAGGATGAGTCTAATTAAATATTGTCCATTGCATAACGTGGCCAAAAAGCCAAGCAGGACCACAGTTTATCAGAATTGCTGGCTGCAGCCAGGTTGCTGTCTTAGCCTAAACTGTTATGAATGTGCAGTGATTTTTGGGGCAGATATTCTTTTTTGAAGCTAAGGAAACTGTTTGTGTTCTCTGTCTGTGGTCTCAGAGGTCTGTCAGGGAATGTGGAGAGCTGGGGAGATGTTTCCTCAGTCCAAAATATATGGGTCAAAATCCTGCTCTTTATTTATACCAGGACTCAGACTTGTGAATTTGCATTTTCTCATCTTTATAAGCCACTCTTAAATCCCTTTAGTTTTCTTGAGTTAACCCCTAAGCTCATGACATTCCAGGAACCTCTCAGCAGCAGTGAAGTGTTGCCTGGATTTTTCATTCCAGTGGTGTAAGTAGTTAATGTCACAGGATTTTCTGCTCTATCATAAGCTCAGTGATAAGGCACTTCAATTTATTGTCCCCTTGTGTAAGGGATCAAGTGACTAACTGAGCTGTGGGAGATGCCTGTTGGTTTATGGATGTGCCCTATTTCCAGGAGTCATGGCTGGCCTGGCCATTTCTCTTGTGCCTCACTGGCCACAGCCATGGCATCATGGATATTGGACATCACTCAGGTCTGCCCAGATACATCTTTCCTTACCCACCAGCCTCCAGGCTACCTCTGCTTTTCCTGTGCAGGTTGTCTTCCCCACTTGCTCTCTTTCCAGCATTTTCCTGGCCCTAGGATATCAGTCTTGTACTCATATGATTCCCACTAATTACAGAGCTACTTGCTGCTTAGTGCTATCACCTCTTTCCTAGGTAGTTCTTTAAAAAGGCCATTAGCTAGAAATACATCATCCTTCAGCTGTGGCCCTCAAGTCCACTCAGTAAGCATTTTATACAGTCTTAAAAAATGAGGAGAGAAAAGGCAAACAGCAGAGGAATACAAAAAGGATCCTCTGGGAGTAAGGTTGTCAGAAAGTCATGGCTGCTTCCTAACTCTGGGCATTGGTCATTTTTCTTGCCATGGGTGGTCCCAATACGGGCTGAATTTTCAATGTTTTTTTTCTTACTTTTCAGCAAAGATGTGACATTGTGGAGTGCTGGAGGAGAGGTGAGATCCGCAGGTTCTCACCCTCCATGCCATGAGAGGGATGGATCTTTCTTACAAACCTGAGATCCTGCTTGTTCTGGGCTTGTTTTGGTGCCTTGTGGGAAACCCTGACCGTGCTGGGAGCAGGGTGATGCAGATGGGCCTGGAGCAGGGGTAAAGGAGAAGTTTGTCCCTTTGTGTGGCTGCTGGGGACTGATAAGGTAGGAACCTCAAGGTAGAAAAAGGCAAATGATGAAGTGAGCCTGATTAATTGCTGCAGTAATTCAAAGGAATGAGCTGAGAGCAGTGTTGCAGCTGCTGGTGGTGTTTGGATGATGGAGTGGTCACCTCCAGAGCGTGGAAGGAGATGATTCTGTCTGTTTTCTCAAAACCTGCCAAGCTGAGGGGTTACAGTGAAACACGGAGGTGTGGTTCCTTCCTGCTTTGTGCTACCTGAGCAGGTGCTGGGGAAACACTGCCCCATTCCACACCACTCACTCCTTCTGTGCGACAGCATCCTCACCTGCAAAATCCTATCCTGGGAAGTCCCGTAAAAGCCAGAGGCTGAGGAAACCTGCAGCTGTGCCAGGCCTCCTGTGCTGTGGCTCTGATGGCTGTGGAGCCCCTGCTGAGCAGAATTGCTGACCCAGATGTCTGTGCCCCTCATTTTTATGTGCCCAGATGGTCCCAAAGGGCTGCATTTCACTGTGTCACTCCCAAGCTCAAATTACACCCACAAGCACTGCTGTGCATTAACTGAAGCTCATTAGAATGAAATGGGAAATACACATATTTCAAAAATATTTTATTTGGAATACTAATCTTAATTTAGAATTCATGTTAAGCCGTTGAATCCTTGGCAACTGAAATGAAAACACACTGAATCATAATGAAATACAGTGCTACTGTATTCCATTATACACCACACCAGCATGACAGCAGCCTTTTCTCTTGCCGAAAATAGGATTGCTTACATTTTATTTTTATTTATTTTAGGGGAACAAGTAAGAAAGCATTTCATAATGAAATCCAGCTGTTAGCTCATATCTTGCTGCATGTAGTAGTAGCTGTGGAGAAGAGAGAGGGGAACTGATGGCGGCACGAAACCCCAGCAAGTATTTTAATACTTGGTATTTTCATTGTGAACAGTCTGGACCTCGGTCTGGGGAGCCAAATAGCAGAGAGCAGTGCTGCAAGTGCCTGTCTGGGGGCTGCAATATCCATCTCAGTGGCCAGAGGAGTGATCCAACGTGCTGGGTGTCACGAATGGATGTGGGGTTTAGATTAACCCTGTCTCCTGCCCAGGCCTCTGGCAGCACACAGTAACTTTATTGAGGCGGCCAGCACACCAAAACCCACTCTCATTCGTAAGTTCTTTTAATGATGACTGATTCTGTCTATTATAGAATAAATCATTTATTAATAGACAGGGAAACAAACAAACATAAGACTTAAACTAAATACTACACAGGAATAGAACAAAAGGAATAGACTACTAGTAGTTAATATACAGTGCACGAAACATGGTACCTTTTCAGTTACAGCTAGCGAAGAAATAGCATAAGCTTAGGATTCAATGTATCTTACCATCCAATTGCTGGTGGGGCACACATGAAGATCCTTTCCCTCAATCTCCAGAGAAGTAACCACGAAGTCTGCGTCCAGACTTCGGGGAGAAGTTCGAACACCGTCCATGGTGTAAGAGGCTTCTGCCTCAGTGATGTTTCGTGTATCTTTTATAGGGTAAAACCATGGCTCTTCGTCAATAGTTTTTTTCATCTCTCCTCTCATCAGCTCTGCAGACTAAGGTGTGGATTCTTAGTCAGGTCTGAGCCCTCCTGGCACCAGAGATGACCCCTGCTGGGCCTTTGTGCCTTTGGGCTATCTCTTTATGCACCAGATATCTGGGACACACAGCAGGAGCTGATGATGGGGGTAACTGTCCTGCCACACTGGGTATCATCACAACACCCGAGGTAAAGAACGCCGTGGTGATACAGGGGAACAACACACGGCTGATGTTGCTTTATGGCAAACAGTTGCTGTGCAGCCATACATAACCCTGCAAGAATTAACACACCACAGGCTTCACCCTCCACCCTCTTGTAGGAACAAGCAGCTGCGGAATAGGGATTATCGAGGACACAAATTGGTGTAAAGCCCTTCTTATCCCTTCCCTTAACAGATGTAAGATTGGGGTTGAAGACTGAGGCTTAGCTGCTTTGGGAACTAAAGTTCAGAGGTACTGATGGAGCAGAGGAGAAATATATAGCACCCTGAGTGGGCTGAATCATCCCAGTTGGTTCACTCCCCTTTATGCTGAAGCACTTTATTTTTAACAAACTGCCTGAGATACAGAGATTTAAGGCCCAATAATAGCACGGTATGAATGAATCAGTCTAGTAACACCAGACACTGCCTTGGAAATGCACCATACTCGCCTCAATAATTACTAATTTTAAGAAAGTAGATTACACCAAATGCCCTATATTTTAAATTCCTGTTTTCATGAGGAGTGTTTCTTTTGTTGGATACAGCAGAGAAAATACCAGTCTTTAAGAATCAGGGGAAAATGTAAAGAGCAGAAGGATAGAAACTTAAATATAGGAGTGTTTTATTTGTGTTGTAGCTCAAAACAAGTTGCCTGTAGCTTATGGATTCCTTTCCTCAAAAACGTTACTGAGAATTACCCAGCTCAGGGGAAATGTTAAGGGCAGTCAGGACAGGATGCAATATATATTCTCTGTTCTCCTGCCCAAGATGTCAGTCATAAGTTAATTTTCCTCTGGACTTCAGATTTCAGTTAGTTCTGCTTGCTGTGTCCTTCATCCTGCTGGATGAGCACCTGAAATACCCCCTTGCACTGCCTCTGTCCTCTGCCTCATTAAAGAAGTGAAAAAGCAGGAGATGCTACATGGAGGAAATAGGAATTACAAGGGTGGAAGGGACCTTGGGAGATCATCTAATCCATCTCTCTGCCTCAAAGGAGGTGAACATGTAATTAACTGCTCCTAAGGTCTGCCTGCCTGATCTGTTCTTCAAAGCTTACTGCATGGGGATTTCCATCACCTCAGAGTTTAGCCCAGCATTTCACTACTTTTACGCTGGAGAATTTTCCTGAGTCTCTAACTAAAATCTCCTTTGCTTTTATGTAAACCCCTTGAGACTTATTTTCGTGCTTTTCTCATGCTTTTTCAGAACTTTTGTTATTATTGTGGTTCTCCGTTGGACTTTTTCTCACTGGCCTCTAAACTTTCACCAAATGCCCAGGTTAATCTGTCAGTGCTGCCCGCAGCACAGAGAATAAGAGGAGAATTATTTCCTAGTTCATTTCCAGGTGATGGCTGAATCTATAGCTTAAAGACATTCAGTGCTTCTGCAGTTTGGTCACTTAGCTTTTAATTTCTGATAATTTCTAATATTAATCTAGGAAATTTTCAATTTTTCCTTTTGGAGAAACATTGCTTATAGATTTTTCTTTAAATTTGCTTTTAACTTGAGGAAAATAGACTCATGTGAATTCACTTGTAACAAAATAACTTCTTATAAGTAGAGTTCCTATCTGAATTTTTTGCTCCCCTAAAGCCAAATATTAAGCATCTTCTTTACCCAGAGCCCACGCAGCAATGTGTTGATAACCATAATCAAGTGTCTGAGGCTCTCTGTAAGAAGTAGCATTTGTTTTCCTATTTCCATCTAGAACATTAAAGCCTTCCTACTACAATTCCAGTAGCCATAACTGCAGTCATTCATATCTCTAATAACATCCTACAGATTTCTGTTCATCTCAGATCAGATACAGCAGCGACTCATCTTGTTTTTCATCTCTGTCTTCAAAGAAGGCATCATTGTTCTGAAGATGCAATGATCAGCTTATCTGAAGTGTCCTGAAGAGATATTGGCTGTTTTAACAGCATTTTTATCATCTCTTTAATTACTTGGAACTTTGTCATGCAGCCCATGAAGCCATGAATACATCATGGGGAAGATTCTGAGCTTCCCTCAAGCTGCCAGAGCAAACAGGGGGTTTGCACAGAAAGCTGCTTCAGATGACATGCTGCTGCATTCCCAGGTACAACCCCATGGAGAGATGTCCTAAAATATTGTGTGGATCTCTGGAGCCAAGGAAACACCCAGCTGTAGATCCATTTTTCCTTGTTTAACTCCCCTGAAATGCCTCCCAGCTCTCTGCAGTATCCTAGCAGAGAATCCCAGACTTTTGCATGCTCAGAGCATCTTGTTCTGCCTTAACCCAAATGTGCTTTAACATCTTAATGCCCTCCTTACCTTTAACCTTAGCACTTTCTCTGGGCCCCATTCCCCAACCCACTGCTCATATATTTCCTGATGAAAAGTTGGGGCCTGAGGGACTGAAGTTTCTGCATTTTAAAGCAAACAATTCTGGCCAGAGACTGTCCCTTGCTGGCATAGAAGCACCAATGTATCAGCCTTATCTAACTAGTGACAGCCTAATATTAATGTAGCTAGAGAGCCATTTTGTTGTTTATTGGAGACAAAACTCCATCTGAAGTCCAAGAATGGTTTTGCCTAAATAAATGGTGTGTGGTAGCTGCAGATAAAAAATAATCATCTGTCTAGTTAAAGTGAAAGATGTAAGCAGGGTTTTTGTGGGGTTTTGAGCTCGCTCTTGCTAGAAAAGCAAAGTTGAACTAATCTTAACCTGATCCAGGTTTGTTTAAAGTTAGGAGTTTTCCTGCATGGCAACAACGCCTGGATGTTCTGCCCTTCTGTGCAGGAGCCCAGTGAATGGCAGCAGAGAGGTCAGCACGACCCTGGCCACACAGAGGGATCCACAGCTCCCACCCAGCACAGCTGAGACCTGCAGAGACTGCTGTGGGTCCCTCTCATCATCAACAGAAGGAATAATTTGGCCAGCAAGGGGGCAAGGATGAGCTGCAATGCCAAGTGCCTAAATGTTTTCAGTTCTCAAGCAGGATGGTTGCACTTGGCTCCAGGGGCTGTGAATCCCAGCAGTTTGCTCAGCTCTTCCCTGAGCATTGCCCATGGAGAAGCACTGCTGGGGGCAGCCAAGCAGCACAGATGAGGAACAGGATCATTACCTCGGCGAGGAGCTGGACCAGCACAGCTCCCTCACAGGGATTCCCAGCTAGTTTGGCTGCCCAGCTTTACACAGAGCATGAGAAGGTACCAGCTAGAGCTGGTCCCCTCTCCTGCATGGTTTTTAAGGATGAAGTGTTGGTGTCTCTTCATCACTGGGGTTAGCAAGTGTCTTTTCAAAGAGTCTGGCTAATTTTTGTCTCAGCCCTCTCCCAGTCTGCCTACTGCCTTATCTTACAACTCAGAGGTGCTGCAGCACTGGAGCAAACCTGCCTGCTTCTTTCTAAAGCCTCTTGCAGTAGCAGCTCCAGAAGACCCCAGAAAAAGGATTGACTTCCCTTAAAGGGCTGCTCTTTTTTTTTTTCGTGGGAACAGTAGAGTTATAGAGCTCCTTTTTCCCCCAACAGCCTTCCTTGAAAACTGAAAAATAAATTCAAAGAAAGGTATGTCCTAGTTCAAGAGCAGAAGATGGAGGTTTATATGAGAAGTATTGAAGTGCGTGCATTCTGGCTCTGTGTGCAGGAAGCCCAGCAAACTCACTGCCGGAATCTGTAGCTGAGGCGTGGAGGAGACAGAGACATCATTTTTCCCCTCTTCATCTCCCCCCAGAATCTTAGTAAGTGATGAGGCAAAGGCAGTGAGTATCCAGACAAGGGCAGGTAACCTCTTATCAAAGCAGGACACAGAATCCAGCAAAATGCACACCCAGCCCTTTGTTGTGAACGCTGCCACAGGTACCTGGCCAAAGGTCCTGATACAATTTATTCCAATAATTTCATAACTGCACAAGGAGATCCTGAAGTCCTTGGCTCCAATATCAGCTGTAGCAGTAATGGGTAAAGAAAGAGAAAGAAAAAAAGTCAATTATAAATCTGTCCCTCATACTGTGAATACAGTCTCAGATACCCCAAGGACAATTTCATCTGACTTCTCTGAGAATTGAGACCTTCAAGAGGAGGCATCAGTGTAACTTTAAAGATCTGATGGCTGGAGTTCAGAGCCAGTCACACACACCTCCTGTGAGCAGGAGACAGGTACATGTGACACCTTAGAAGAACAATGGAAGCAAAAACCAAGGTGCTGAGCAACCCTGGTTTAATACAGAGTAACTGTGCCTTTCCAAGAGTGAGGCCCATTCTCCTCAGTGCATGTACAAAATGGCAAGGTTTTATCTTGACATTCCAACTGCTCTTTGATTTTCCCCAGGTTTTCTAGAGGTTTTCAAGCCCCTTTTATTCCACAGCACGATTGGACCAGAGTGACATGAAAAGGGACAGGAAAATCTCTGATGAGAATGAGAATGGTTGCCCTGTCAGGTGTGATTAACACCAGCATGGTTAAACACCTTACCGACGAAGACTTGCAGGATGTGCAGGACATTTTAAAAAGCCATTCTCTTTCCAGTCACGCCCTCTTGGTAAATTATAATTTCAGTAAATTAAGCAGAATGCTGATGAAAAACGTAATGTGGTGGAATCTGGCCATTTTGACAGCCCAGCAAAGTCTATAATGTCCCTCAAAAAACTCTTGATATGACGATGCAGCTGAGCAACACAGCCACGTCCATCCTACTGCAGGCTGCACACCAGAAGCCGATGATGGCAATTAAAACGAAATGGTTCTCAAACAATCATAACAAAGGCAGATTCACTCGGCATTATCTTTGCCTCGTGGAAAGGCCCCTACGAGAAAGTTCAGTGATCATAATGGAATTACAGGCTGCTGTCTGGTCCCGTGTTAGCAGAGCTTGTGACAAGATGAGCAGGGCAGGCTGCACTGGGTGCCGTCAGCGGCACCGCGCAGAGCCACATCACTGGAAGCAGAGTCAGAGCTCTTGAGCTGTCAGGTACAAATCTTGTTATAATGAGAAGAGCATTAGTAATAGAGGCTGGAATTTTCAAGCTGCCTAAGGGATTTAGATGCACAGCTCCCATTAAATTTAATGGGATGCAGGCCTCAAAATCCCACCCACAATAAATTTTTACCAACCGTTCCTTGTGCAAAGGAAGCAGAGGGGAGAGAAAAATAGAAAACGATGGAGAGAATCAGATATGAGAGTGTTTCTTACTGGGGCTGAAGGCCAACTGGGTGCTGTAAAATAGCACCTAAAAGGGGACTAAAATGAAATATGTCATAGGGGTCTCATCTAATACTCAGGTAATTTGGGTCTAGACTCTACTCCAACCTGCCCTGTAAGGTGGATGGGAACATAATGCCCTCTGCGCTTTGAGACTTCTATTTCTGGACTACAGACCTACTTGCAGTCATTAAAGTACATTTGAAAATGAAAATTAGGTAGAGAGACATAGATGGGATAGCAGTGGTCTTGGGAGATATGTAGGGAGAGGATGAAAGGAGGCTGTGTTACACCAGTTCACTTCTCTAACTAGGTCTGGTCGCATTTACTTCTTCAACCAGATTTGTCTGTATTTAAGTCAGGTGCTTTTTTAAGTGTCAAAAATACTAAAGATCAACATGTTTCTTTGTTAGCTGTAGATCCCATTACTTTGCTTCCAGGAAGCCACCAGTTCCTTGGCCCAGCTCCAGCCCACCTAAGTTCAGGCCCTGAATTGAGCAAGAATCATACTAAGTTTCCTCCAAAGAGAGGAGGAGAATGACATACCGATGGTTCAGGTCTTGCCCCTGGGGAAGAGAGGGGTTCACCTCATTTAAGTTCACCCACTCATATGTTGGGCACCATCTCGTAGATCTCTGCCTAAACTTCCTCCATAGACTGTCAGGTGCTTAGCATTTAAGACTGGTATTAAATACTTATGTATTTAAGATTGGTGCCCTGAGAGGAGCCTACAGTTTCATGGTCCTGCCTCAAATGAATGCTCACAGTTAGCCAGGATGCCCAAATAGTCAGCAAAGAGTGAATCCCATTTGGCTTCAGTTGCACGTGGTTTTGATCATTATTTTCATATTTGCTTGTAATGAGGGATTCCCTCATGCCCCTTCTGTAAGTTACCTGCCAGAACCCCAAGTTAACAGAAGAAAACACACCTCAGATGTCGACACTTCCAAACTTCAACCCGTGACTTGTATTTCAATATTTTTCCCAAAGGAAAGTCTGTTATCAAGATGGTTAAGGGTGGTTTTTGTTTTAGTTGTTTTGTTTTAGTTGCTTGTTTTGTTGCGTTGTTTTTCTTTGTTGGCTCTTTCCTCAGCTCGATTTTCCATCTGGAAATAAATAAGGATAAAACGCTCCCTTCACCCTGTGTTTGCCCTGCCTGTTCAGCATGAGTGATGTGGAGGTGGGTAGGAGGGATTCCAGGCAGCCTGCTGCAATGTGGCATCTGGAGACACAAACTTGGAGGGGTTCCCTGGAAGGGAGTATAACATTTGGCAAGGAAAGAAGGAGTTTAGAGGAGAGAGGGCTGTGAGGTTTCCCCCTCTTCTGTCCCCGTCCTGTTGCTTATTTCTGCATGTTTGTTTTATTCCTCAGCCATATTAGAAGTGTAAATTACACAGATGAGCTAATGAGATCATCTGTGCCTGTGCCATTTGGGGAAGTGGGAATCATGGAGACGCTTTCCCCTTTCTCTCCTTTCTAATAATTTACCTTTATTTCGAGAGTAACGATGCTCAGATTCTGCACGCTCGGCTCTGTAAGCCTGGAACAGATCCTATGGCATTTCTTCTGTGACTTGATATTTATTTCTCCTCAGTGTTTACATGGCCTGCCATTCATCCCAAATATCTCAGTTGTCTTATGCCATATGTATAGGGTGAAGTTGTGGTCCATGGGAGTTTTGAGTTTATGGGAGTAAGACTTGGATTTCACCCATGCAGAGTGTTAGGTTAAATAAATATGAGTCACTGTGAGGAAAAATGGGGTCGATAGCAATCTCCTTGCTCTTTTTGTCCCTAGATTCTACTGAGAAATGATTGTAGGCAGTCCTGGGTAAATGTTCAGCTGGCATCAATGTAGGCACCTTCACTGCAGCATGGCTGATTTATTGGGATGTGACCCTATGTTTGCAATTAAGATTATGTCCATAGAACAGATGGGTCAGAATGATGCATTTGCCTTTATGAGGCTCTGAATCAGATTCTCTGCAATAGATCATTCATAACCCAAATTGATGCCATCTTGGTTTGAATGGAAGTGGTGAAAGGGGGGATTTCTTGCAGCAGTTGACAACTTTCAAACTTTAACACATGAAGTTGCTTCTCTTGTTGAATGTTTATTCACATGGAAGGAAAGCAAGGCTGTAAGACATTTTTAGTTTCTGTGCTGAATTTACAATTCCATTTTTAAACCGTTTGAAAGATGCTCAGTTAGTGAGAAGCCTTTTTGGTGGGAGGATAAAGACAGTTCTTTATTCAGCAACAGTTTGTAGAGTTTGGTTGTGAATCCCTCCACAGAGACACTGCACTTACATTTAGCCTCACTCCTGGTAGTTGCCTCAAACGTAAATTTTCAGAAATACACAAACTCCAGTTGGGAAACACACGCTGAGTTTCTCAGCTGAAAGAGGGACATTATTACTTAAGTGCTCTGATGCTGGAAATGTGGACTAAGAAGTAATATTTACACGGGAAAGAGGAAATTTCCATGAGATCATCAGGCTGCTGTCACATTCCCCATAACATGCTGCTTTTAAAGACCTGTCCTGGTCACTGGAAGATGCTTCTTCTGCTGAGGCCAGAACTGGCAATGCTGGTATCTTTTGCTCCTTGAATTTCATTACTGTCACTCCTTTAGGAGTAGAATAAGTGGTTGTTGGTTCATTCACCTCAGTTGTCAGTAGATATTAGAAGACATGAAAAGGAAGTACTTAACAAGAGAGATCTGCAGTATCAAGAGAAAATGATAAAAAGATAAAATGCCTTCTGTAGCACGGATCTTTCTTCTCAGCTTTGCTCCCCACCAGCCTGCCCTACCTTCTTTCCTTTCTTGACTCACAGGTAAGCTTAAAAATAAAGTGAAATTTTGTTACTCTGCATTGCGAGGGGTCTGTTCTCTCCCTCCTGGGAGGGGAGGAAGGGAATATGGAATGCTCAGTCCTGCCCCATGTCTTCTTCCAAATTTTACTTCCTCATTTCTTGCACTGGGATACTGCAGGGAAGAGAGGGAAGGAGGAATTACATCTTTTCATTTTTCTCCTCAAGATCCTTTGACAAACACTTTGATGGTGCTGTTAATATCTGGCTTAAGGCTGCTTTCCCGTTTGGATGCCTCCAGACAGCAACGCTGGGAATGCAGAGGTTAAGCTGAGCAACCCCCTCAAGGTCACTGACATGGTGAGACTGGGCTGCTGGTCACTTGGACAGTGCCAACTTTCCTCTTTTTTACGATTTTGAGCAGGAGAGCAGTGAGTGATTATGGAATTACCCCATCCCTTCCAATCAGAAGGGTCATATCTTGTCCCTGGGACTTCTAAGCCTTGGGCAAGGAAATGCTGAGGCAGGAATAATATCAGAAAGGGATGGCTGTGCTCTGTGATTTCAGGGGCCTGAGTGGAAAAGCCCTGCTCCTTTCTCTGTCTGAGTGGTCTCTCCCACCACCTAGACCAAGGTGTTTCCTATTTCTGACTCTGCTGAAGTTCAGACTTGGCACAGAGGACAGTAAGGGCTCAAAATAAGGGTTTCCCTCCTTAATCCAAAGCACAGTGGGACTTCTTTTTTGCATATGAGTCATTTGAATTCAGAATGCTTAACCTGTGGCAGAATTAATTCAGATTTGAGCACATTAATTGTGTCAGGTCAAAGGAACAGTTGTTTTTTGCATGGATCATTTCAGAATATTTTTTTGCGGGTGTTTGCAGCAAGCAAATCACAGGATGTAGTTGTTGCTATAGCAATAAGCCTCCCTAAGCGAAGGAGGTAGGGCAGCCCCCCTCAGACTCCCACCAGTTATCACTGCAATGGAGGTACCTGATATGGTTTAGTTACCAGGGATGTGATAGGTATCAATAAATCCTGATTTCTAGGAGTAAATGGATCCCATGGGATTTATGTAGTTCTAAAAATACTCCTTTGTTTGAGGTTTGAATCACCAGTGAATCTGAAATTTGCTGACTATAATTGCATTAATTATGCTAACAAGTGATTTTTTCAGTTGTGTATGATCTGGGTATGGGATGTGTAATTTAGGTGTGTGTGATGTGTTGTGATTTAATTTGGAAGCTCAGCGAAACACAGGAGCTTGGAGAGCCTCTGTGATAGCTCTGCAAACAGTCTGGACCAAGCAGGGCAGTTAAAATAGCACAGCTATGCACAGCCTTAATTCTCATGGAAAACATCCAGTAAAATATCCTTGAAATATTTCATCTAGAAGTCAAAAATTAAAACATAAGGAACACTTACATAATAAGGCTTACAATAATAACTGTTTCCTGGTGCCAGCTTTGTTTAGTGGTTCAAACAGTGATCATGGCACAGAGTCTTCAGGGAGAGGATGCTTTGTTTTTCAATAGTCTGTGGGCTGATCTCAGCAGATCAGCCAGGCAGGGCTGCCTGCACACACACCATGGGAGGTGTCTAAGCCTTGTTCCTCCTGCTTTGTGAGAAAATGGGTCCAGTCCAAATCCTTCTGAAGTCAATGCAATGATGGCCTGGAATTCTTTGAAAGGATCTCTTGGATGGTGTCCTGGAAATGGGATTTAAGGCTTGACCATTCAGCTCAGCATCCTGACTTGCTCTCTGAGTCATTCAAGTGATTCTGAATTTATGCTGATATAAAGAGAGGGAGAATCAACCCCTTCCTCCCAACATTAGCACACAGTGAGGAGCTACCAGCTCAGTTCACTGTGCTGGTGGTTCTGTTTGCTCCCACCTCTTCTCTCTCTCATTTGCTTCAAACACTTACGTTATATATGGAAAACAGATCCTTCCAGACGGCTCTTGTAGGTGCCATCTAATTTGTGGTGATGATGGGCCAGTGGCTGTTGGAGAAACAGAATGAAAGAGAAAAGGAGCTGCAAAATTGCTACTTTTTGTGGGCTGCTTGCACTTGCCTCTAAGTGTTTATTATCCTAGATGGCAATCTCACTGATTCTTCTTGATGTACTCCGGCACTAATAAAGGAATTTTGCAATATTATTACAGCAATTTTAAATCAATTCACTCAGTGAACGCCGTTGTGCTCCAGAAGTCAATTATAGATATCATGGAAAAAAACCCCAGATAATGCAAACCCAGCCCTGTGTTTTCATCATTATGCAGAAAGCAAAATAAAAATACAATGAGGGAAATGCACATTAGAAAACGAGGGGTGCTGTGAAGGGAAGGGGAGCACGAAAGGGGATGTTTCTGCTGCAAGGTTTTCTTCAGGCTTCGGAGAATTACTGACACCAGCACCTGCTTTGCCTTCCCCTCCAGCTCCCAAGGGCCCTTCAGGCAGAAACAACACATCTCTTTATGGCTTTTCTTCTAGAACAGCTCTTGCTAAAGATCATCATGAAAGCATCCAGGAGCCATGTCAGGACCTCAGGCGAATTAGAAGACACTGAGGTTAATGGTGGGTTCATCCTTCGAGGCCAACAGCAAGCCAGAAGCTGATAAATATAAAGCACTTCCCACCATGTGAGGTAGATGCCTACTTTTTTAATATTATGTTTCATTCCCTAGGCACTGAAGGTCCACATAATTTTCAGTTTCTTCTGTCACCATGTCCTTCAGAAAAATGATTTTTTTCTTGTTGTTAAGCCTCCCGGGAGCATTAAGAGGATATCTATTATTGTGGCTAGAAACAGTGGCTGGGTTTTAATTCTTAAACTCCCTTTTCCTCTTTTTTACAGAGAACAGCTTGGAAGGATTTTGGGTTGTCAACTTGGGTTTAGTGCAGGGGTAACCCTAGAAATAAGAAATGGAGTTAATTTGTAATTGTTCATGACTTGAGAAACTGAGTCCTGATCATTCAATAAAAACATTACCTAAATTAGGGTATATATCAAGCAACTGCTGACAAGAGATCTTTGCCAAATAAGCACAATAATGGCCTTTTTCTATTTTTTCTGTGTTACAAAGACTCTTCAGCAAAATCTTACTTTATCTATAAAAATGTGATTCTGATTCCTATTAATTGTCACACCCCTGGGCAGGGGGAGTCTGAAGTTTCAAGGCAGATAATACCGTGCCAACACTATGATAAACAGCCAAGCAACTACGCTTTATCTTTGGTGAAAGATAAGCTGGAATAAGGAGTGTGATTAACAGTTTGTGTTGAAGATTTATGTAATCAGTTTGGAGAGCAGGCCCATGTGTTGTCTTGACAGGATAGTTAAGGTAAAGTTACAAGTTCAAGCAGCTTTGACCTCAGTAAACTTGCAGTACAGCCAGGGAGCCTTTCTTGATTATTCCCTGTTAAGGTTTATAGGATAATGAAAAGAAAGCAGAGGGGAAGATAGAACATAAAATGTAATTGCTTTTTCCTCCAGCCACCCCCTCCAGAAGCTGTGCTGTCACACAGGGTATGTCCTAGTCCCTGCCAGTCTCTGAACCGGGGCAGATGAGCTCTAGCAGCAACAATTTTGCAGAAGGGGAAGATAAAAGGGTGTTCCTGGGCTTTTTGGTCCCCATCAAATATTACCTCCTGGCTTCTCCATCCAGAGCACGTGTGCTCATGGCACCTCACTTGTAAACACCAATTTGATTTTTTTTTTTTTCATTTAAAAAATGTGCGTGTGTAGACATGGAAGGGTGAGGAAGAGAAGCTGGAGAAACAAATCCTCCCTGGTTCCCATTCAGGTTGGATGCAGCTGGCTCAGCAGCCCACAGCCACTTGGATGGCAGTGCCAGCTCCCAGGGAACCGAGTGAGAAGACCCCAGGAAAAGAAGTATCATAGTGAGACAAGGCACACCATCACTCATTATTGCACCAGTACAACACTTTAGACCACTGCCAGGGAATGTTGTTCTTCTCTCCTTCCACCTTATCAGCCCCTGTACGTCCTGAGCTGACAAGAACTTCTCAGCAGCCTCCTGTTGCCTGAGAAGAGGTGAATTTGTTCAGCCAGCCTTGGGACAGAACAGGCAAAGCTGCTGCCACGTTGTGCTCCCAGCAAATTGGCTCCATTATTTGTCCCTGATGGAGATGTGTACGAGGGAGAGGAGGGGAGAATTATTGTGTATAAATGTTGCAATATACACAATTCCCACTTAGAATTGATTTTTCCCTTGTGAGATGTGCTGTCTCATTGAAAGAGGGAGAAAAGTATCATTTTAAACCTTACTCCTGTAAGAGGAATTAAACAAGGGGGGGAAGAAAGAGCTGAAAAAGAGGAGGCATTATCTCAGGGGTGCTATTAATAATTTTCTTAGGAAAATGTAGTCCTGCTGTGCATCTTGCTGACCTCAAGAAGCAAACCTTCCTCTATCTGCCCACTGTAATATTTACTACTGAGTCTCTCCAGCTCTTTTTCTCTGCATTCAACACCAGTTTGGCTTGTTTGTTGCAAGTGGCAGATTGGAAAGAAGTGGAGGTTACCTCTGACAGAATTGTCAAATTAAATTTATCCTGTTCCCTGTACCTTCTCCAGGAGCCCCCCTATTTATAGTAAAGTACACACAGCACATAAGCATTGGTTTTCAAAATCACTTTGACAGCAAATAATAAATATAAAATAATCTGCAATACAATATGCAATTGACTCGTGTGCCTCCCAGTCAATGCAAGTGTTATCCAGCATATAAAATTACATTGCAGGCAGCACATCCTTTACCTGGCAATGACATACTCTGATAAAAAATAAATAATAATTATAGACCCCCCTCCAAGTATGCACCACTGGGTGTCTTGTCTAAACGTGGCTATGAGGAATGAATGTGAAATTAGCACTCGATTAGAACTGAAGGAAATGCAGGATGTGAATGTAAAGCAAAGGACTATATCAGCGTCTAAATATGAATGTGACATTTGGATGGCTGAATAAATAATCTCCTTGTGCAGCAGCGTTCAGAGAGGAGATCTGCCACAGGAACAAGAGAGGGTAGGAGAAGTCTGGATTTAAGATGGTTTTCTCAAGTGGAAGACCTGTCCTTCACTCCTCTTCCCATTCTGTTTCCCCTGGGATCAGCAGGGACCTGTGAGTACTGCAGTTTTTTCTTCCTGTCCTATTTATCTATTGTCACTGTAAAAGATTCATAGCAAGTGGTTTTCTCTGAATTTTTCTCCTTCCATTTTTCCCCTCGGGTTTTCCACAGAGTTCAGAGTGTGGCTTCCGAAATCTTCTGAATGGGTCAGTGATATTTGTATTTATATCTCACTCTTCCTCCCAGGAACATGAAGTGATGAAGGTGGAGGGTTGGTCACCCCTTTCCCACAGTCAGGCACCAGCAAAAGAGGATTTGGCCAGGCCAGGCACTCACTTCATGCCATGGAGGATCTGGAGGCAGTTTTCCATTCCTGTCAGCATTCCATGTTCTGCAGCTTTGCCCCTGTCACCAGACAGCTTCTCACCTCTCCCAGGGGTTGTTGGTGTGCTCAGGAGCACCCTGCACCCATCCAGCCCTTTTCCCAAGCTCCAGGCTATGAGGGTCCTTGGTAACTTCTGTCTTTTGTTTTCAAGCCTCATGCTCTGAGTATTCCTCTGAAAACAGCATAAGACTAAAGCTTTCCTATTGGTTTTGGCCATGAGAATTAAGATGGGACCAACATCTTTCTTCCTGTGAGCTGTCCCCAGCCAAGATTCTGTGCATTATTTTTGAGGTGTTGTGTTTATTGCCAACTCCACTTGAACAACAAGGCAAGCTAAATTCTCAGGATCTGCCCCAGGTCTGTGTGATGCCACCTTCAAATCAGACCAATTCCGGATCTATGCAAAACACTCATTTTAGAAATTGGTTTTTGACATCTTCCAAAGCTATCAGGAAAAGTTTGCATTTGTTACAGCCAACTTCGCCATCTACTTGACCTTAAAGCCAGGAATTTATGTGCTGCTTCCCAAAATAAGTATCAGTAGGTCTGGGAGAATGCCTTAAGGGTGTGCAAGCCAAATTGTACCAGTCAGAAAGATGCTGTTTTTAAAATCAGCTCTACGGGTGAATCTTCCCATCACTGTTAACGTTTAACATATCCCCCTAAGCCTGGATGCTCTTTGAAGCAAGTTACCAGCTTAATTGGGACTCTTTAATAAAATTTAATGCTATTTTTTTAATGAAGAAAGATGAAAAGTTGCCTGGAGGGGAATCTTGAGCACAAGGTATTTAAAGATATTATGCTTTGAGAATGTCGATCTCTTATCTCATTCTTCACAAATCATTTAATGAAATAACATTAACATTTCACTTCTAGTTATATTAGTTTCTCCCCTTGCACACTTTTCTTTATTTTGGGGTGTTTTTTTCTCCTTTCCAAGGAAAAAATAAAGTCCAACAAGGCTCTTGAACAACAATCTTGTGTTATTAAGAGACAATTAATATTGCCTCATTCTTGCAATGGAGTGGCATAGTTTTTTCCAGGCAATTAGGTAGATAACTTTCTCTTGCATTTTTTAATGCTGATCTAAAGTTTAACAGGCTTGGCTTTGCCAGTTACATAATTACTGCAAACCTGGGCATCTGCAGCCCGACTCCAGATACAAACAGCCCTATCACTGCTCCCCATAGGCAAAAACCTGAAACAGGAGATGGTTTTCTGCTCTAAATGGAGATATTGAGCACCCTCCCTTTAGATTAAAAAATTATTTGAGTCCTGCTCTCAGCACCTGTCATTGAAATCATTGTTCCATGAATGGGAGAAAGAGGCATTAGCTTTTCCCTGTAATTTCCTTAAAAGCCCCAGCTCTCTATAACAACCTGTTAAGGAGTGACTGTTGTATCCTGAGCTAGAGAAGGGGAACATTTGTGGTACCCTTTCCTTGACAAATCATTTTACCTCCCTGCCACTTCACAGAATCACAGAATGATTTGGATTGGAAGAGATCTTAAAAATCATCTTGTTCCAACCCCCTGCCATGGGCAAGGACACCTCCCCCTATCCCAGGTTGCTCCAAGCCCCATCCAACCCGGCCTTGGACACTTCCAGGGATGGGGCAGCCACAGCTTCTCTGGGCACCCTGTGCCAGGGCCTCAGCACCCTCACAGGGAAGATAAATACTTCATTTTTATTTTGGGTTCAGTGTTCCCTTCTCGAGTGAAGCAGTTGTTCAGTTTTGGTGCCACAGGTGTTGGATGGATCAGTGCCAGCAAATCCATGGGTGTTACTGCAGGTCTGATCAGGAAGCAGAGAGGGGTGGGCTTTAGGAGCAATGAGAATGATAAATCCAGCCCATCAGCTTTACCATCCAAGGCAAGAATGTCTCTGTTCCAGGCTTGAATATAAATAATTGTTTCATTATTTTGACCAATTCATAATGGTGATTCAACTTTCAGCACACGAGACACTTCTTCCCATATTTGTTCGTGCTTTATCTCTGTTTTGTTTTCAGCATAAGAGAGACAATGATAAATAATTTCCATAGAACCTGGCTTAGCCTCATTTCTTTCTATGACTTTTCCACCTGATTTCAAGGCTCTGATATTTTCTGTAACACTGTAATATGATCTTCATGGTTCTTGCAAGTTTTAGGAGAAATTACATGAGAATTTCCTGAGCAACCTCCAGTTTTGTCTCACATTCAAATCACCACACACATCCATAGGAAACAGAAAGAAACAGGTCATGGTGTTCCTTCCCCCAGCATACTAATTTAACTCCTCCAAAATGAGTGGGAATGGCTCTCCTTCAGCACAGAGGGAAATTAATACACATCCTGGCATCTGACTGTGATGTTGAGACTCCTCATCTGTCTGCAGTCCTGTTGACTTTAAGGTCAGGTTGAAGGAGTAGGATGTAGCTTTGAACTAATATAAAGCTGGTTGACCTTTCTAAAAAAAGAAATGTGTTTTTAAATGATGGAGGTTTATATAGAGACACATATAGTACAAAGATATGTAAAAAATAACATCTATTTTTTATGCCCAAGAGGAAACAGGCATCACTGCACCACAGGATGCAAAGCAACAGGGTCAAAAGAGGGAAATTTCTGTCTTCATTCAATTCTAAAGTCCTTCAGGATCCTTCTGCTGTTTTGTGAGCTCTCTGTGACTGTCATGCATTCAACGGGTCACTCAATAAACATCAAGTCAAACCCTTTTCCAGTCTGCCAAATATTTTCTGCCCCCCAGGCAGATCCCCAAAGGGTCCCCTCACATCCATCCCAGCCCTGCATTCCTGCTTCAGAAAAGACTCTCCAGCGAAGTTAAAAGCCAGACAATTAACTACATGGCAAAACATGAAAACCACTCTTTTGCTTCCTAATGAGGACTCATAATAACTACGCGGGATTTTTTCCTTTTATATTTATCAAGGTGTCATTTAATTGTCATCAACATCCAAAAGACAAAAAAAGGCCCCTAAACTCAAACTGACAGAAAATTCTGGGGGTTTTAGGTACTCTGTAGTAATGATTCATGCATTTACAGCTGGGATAATGATAGTCTAATACCTTGATCATATTGCATTTTACATAATTTTACATAATTGTTCATAAGGGCTACAATTATTGCGATTGTGAAGTGTAAAACTACAGGAAGAGAATGAAAAAGCCAACTCAAATTAATATGTTTAGCCTGATTTTCTTGTACTAATTACCACTGGGAAAACGTATTTTAACCTAGCAATGTTTGAATGTTTCCGTACCGCAGCGCTGCCACAAATGAAACAGTACAAAAAATACAGTTGTGGTTTAACCCCAGCTGGCAGCTCAGCCCCACGCAGCGGGGTGGGGGAGAGAATCAGAAGTGTGGAAGGGAGGAAATGAGGCAAAGACAGTTTAATAGGCAAAGCAAAAGATGTGCACACACGCCAAGTGAAACAGGGAATCCCTTCTCCACTTCCCATGGGCAGGCAGGCTCAGACATCTCCAGGAAAGCTGGGCTCTACCAGACATAACAGGGACTTGGGAAGACAAATGCCATCACTCTGAAAGTCCCCCCTTTCCTTCTTGTCCCCCCAGTGTTGTATGCTGAGCATGACACCCCATGGCCTGGGATGTCCCTGGGGTCAGCTGGGGTCAGCTGTCCTGGCTGTGTCCCCTCCCAGCTTCCCATGCACCCCCAGCCTCCTGAACCGTGGGGTGAGGAGCAGAAAAGGTCTTGGCTCTATATAAGCCTTGCTTGACAGTCATGAAAACATCCCTGAGTTATCAACACTGCTTCCAGCACGAATCCAAAACACAGCCTTATAGTAGCTACTATGAAGTAAATTAGCTCTACTCCACACAAAACCAGCACAACAGTGAGTGCCATCCCAAGTGACAAATTACCAAGCACTGTTAAACATGCTCACAGGACCATGGAGGTGTTCTGGCTTCCCGAAATATTTCTAGCAAAGCGAGAGTGGTTATGAGTGATTTAAAGTACAGATAGTGCTCACCTGTTTGGTTTTTAAATGTGTTATGTTTCTGCTCTCTGCCACACCACGCAGCACTCTGGCTGTCAGTGCCATGAGGAATGTGATGGGTTTGTGTTATTTTTACCATTTGCTCATTGCTCTAATTGTTCCCCAGTGTTTCTGTGGAAAAGCCATGTTCACTTGCAGGAAAAGAGGCAAAAACCACTCATTTGGAACACTAAAGCGGGTCTGAGGAAGGAGAAGCTGGGAAAGCTGCTCACTTTGGTAGATACAAATTTCTGTGCAGAAAATCATCCCCATGGCTGGGCTTCCCTGCGTGGAAGGCACACACACACAGACCCCCACTGCAGGGAGGCACCTGGAACCACAACTGCCCACCGTGTGCATCAGCACCAAAACTCTCCCAAAACAGCCTGGCCAAGAAATCCTGCAGAGGCAGCAAACACCATGGATGGCAGGAGGCTGAAAGTATAAAAAGATGGGCTCAAGGGATGGGGCTAGCAGAGATCTGTCCCTGGCTACTGCCAGGAGCCAGAGCCACACAGGAGGCTGAGAGTATAAAAAGATGGGCTCAGGGGATGGGGCTAGCAGAGATCTGTCCCTGGCTACTGCCAGGAGCCAGAGCCACGCTGCCCCTTCAGGGTGAGTTCAGTGCTTGCCTGAAGGTGGGCTCCCATTGATATGCCAACCTCCACGCTGAAGGCATTGAAATGCAGGCACATGTTTGCCTCTAATTGTTTGGGGGAGAGTTGTTGTTGGGAGCACTGACTTTTTAAATTGCCTGCGCTAGATCCCTCAGAGCTTGACCGCCAGAGCTGTCATCCCCGTTTAGAGCTGTGGAAAGCCCACCAGACTGAGGTAGAAACAGGTCTTGGGCATGGTCTTCACCCTGTGCAAGGAATGGATTTTGCCCAGAAAGCTGCAATACTATGGAATGCATTAAGGGCACACAAACTGTGCTTCAGAATGGTTTCCATTTAGAAGGAACAATACAAGGCAGGAGCAGAGACAGGCTTCTGGTGCACAGAAAATCACTTGTGTGCTGCCTTTGTCGCTTGTTGGAGCAGTCTTTAGGTGTGACCAGTCTCTTGTGGTTCAAAGAGACCCTCTGGCTTGTTGTTGGGTGGAACAGGACACAGATTTATGTGCCCCACCTAAATTGTTCCTGAGGTGTGGGAAAACTTCGCCTCCCCTGCATCATTTCCCCTGTGAGCTCAGGAGCAGGGTGAGATCAAATACTGTGGCACTGACTTGTCCTCTTCATAGGGAAAGATTTTCTCACAGATCTCCTCAGACCTGTTAGTACATTTCTGTTCTCCATTGGCTCCTGCAGCAGTGGGAGGGGGGAAGATAAATAAACTGTGACCGTGGAACAGAAAGACCACCATGGCAATTGAGTCTGCACTGGGGTTTGAGCAAGGAATTCATTTTCTCAACAATACCTTGAGTTTAAAATCCTTCAGGATGGATAATAACAAAATTTTCTCAGTCCAGTATCTTCAAGGGCCCTAATGACCATCAAAGCAAAGACTTCATGATGGCACTTCACCAAATCAGTTGTGTTATCTTGGAGTTAGCTGACCTCCTCTTTTCTGATTTCCCATCCCTCAAAGGCAAACAGTAACGCACTGCCAGCACAGCACTTGGACTTCTCAGGACCTGCTGTTGTGGCAGATCAGAAATAGATTTCTGTGCCCCTCTTATGTCAGTCTTCAATCTCTGGAGACTGACCTGCACAAGCTTAAATTCTCTCGTTCAGACAGTGTGTAAAAATTAAAGTAATCAGCTCGTGTGTGATGGTTGCTGAGCTCGGTGGTCCCTCAGCCAGGCTGGAGCTGAGACTGCTCTGGCTGGGAAGGGCTCAGGTCTCGGGGTCTCCTTGTGGAGGGCTGGGATGGGCACAAGATCCTGGCTGAGGCTCAGAGGAGATCTGGAGCTTCCTGCAGGACACAGCAGGGGTGGATCTGCATTCAGCCTCCCCCTGTGTTTCCCTCCTCACCTCCCCACTCGCAGGATGATTGCTGACACGGTGCTTTCCATTTGACTGACTGTGACATTCCTCTGCACTGAAGTCCTTTTTGCTCTGTCAGAGGGTGGTTAAGGCAGCAGAGAAACCCCATCATCCCTGTCTAATGTGGGACACTCTCTGTGTGTCCCCTGTGCGTATGCTGACTGTGAGAGGGTCACAAAGCACAGGAGACACTCCTGAGCACGCTGGCACTCCTCCGTGGCACACAGCAATACTAGGTCAGGTCTCGAAGACAACATAACTGCATTCTCTGCGTGTCACCAAAGCATTCAATTCATCCCTCTGCGGGATCAGCCCTTGTTTTATTCAGTGAGACGGTTCCTCTGAGCTATCAGAATGACAGGAAGCAACCAGAGTGAGGAAAGCATCTGGTGCCCAATTTAAAAACTGCTACACTTAATTTAATTTATTAATTTGGCCTTGTGGTCTGCAGCGTTTGTTGGCCGTCCCCATGTCCTGAGATGTCTTCCTGCTTGTGAGAAGATCCTGCCCAGGAGTGAGCACCCACCTTTCCCCACTTTCACGAGCTCAGCCTGCCCTGCAGGGCTCTATATGGGGCAGATTAGCACAAACTGCTTGATGGGGCTGCAAATTTCCCTATTAGCAGCGTGTGTGGCTGCCAGTGCTGCGCTGTACTCCTTAGTTACACGTAAAGTTCTTCTGAAGCAAGAAGACAAAGGCAATATTCTCCGTCGTCATTCTCAGTTATTTCAAAATTGCTACCCACAGCAGAGCATCATCAGTCATTAGAGTCACATAGAGGAGCATTATATTCACTTTGTGGTCTCCCAGCTCCATCGCCAAGGACATCACAGCCACAATGAGACATAATCAGCGCGCTGTTGCCAATTTCAAGACATTGTAATTTAGCAAAAAAAATTTCCGCATTCGGAGCCCTCTGAAGTTGGAAGGAGCTGCTCTGAATTCCTCTGCATTGCTCTTGCCAGGCCGGTTTGGGTGGTGTGGAGGGAGCAGGAAGGCACGAGGCCCCGCGTTAAGATGCCGCTGTGACGCCCAGGAATTGCAGGGCACGTGTCCTGCATGATATCAGGCGTGGCTGGGACAACAGGGGACAGCAGGAGGGAGCTGAGGAAAAGCCTCAACCTTGAATGACCTTGCTGTTGAGAATTTTTAACTTGTTCTCCTCCCTGTTGCAGCTATGAAAAGGAAAGTTACTACATGCAAAAATACTCTTTCGCACAGAATTTTTTGGGGGAAAGCTTCAAATGACACAAATGTGAGACAGCTGATCTGGTCTCCCAGGTTTTTCCAGATGTCATTTAGTTGTTTTGATCTTCATTCCTGACTGGTGATGGCTTGATGGGCAACATCAAGCAAATCCCACTCCTCTATGCCTCACTTTTACTGTGCAGAGTTGTATTTACTCAGGATTTGGTGAGCTAAGGAGGTTTTTAAAAGCTCTTTTAAGAGCTGGGGAGCATTTTACCACTAAATGCACACTGGAATTTCATTTGTTATGTATCTTATAACAACATTTTGTAAGTTTCAACCATTTAAAAGCTGTTTTTTGCTGCTAAAATTCTGCTAACAGTGGGGCTCAAGAAATTCTCTATCCTGTCTAAAAGAAAATAAAAAGTGTGAATTTTCACAATCTGGAAGTGGGGCTGTTCCCAGAAACTTCCCTCTCTGCTCAGGAGAGAGATGATTGCCCACTGCTACAAAAACATTGCTTCCCCTGGTCCCCTTCCAGCCTGGCCAGGTTGGGTCGTTATCATTTTAGATTACCAGTACTTTGACTTTATTTACCCTCTGTGAAATACTTATGAGCGTTTGGCCATGCACTTAATGTATGGAACTTACTTTGGGGTCCTCTGCATGAAGGGACATAAACATAAACGCAGACAGATTTATTACTGTCTAATTTAATAAAAATGTCAGCAAATAAATGCACATTTGACAGGGGAATAAATATCAAACAGGAGCGGAGCAGACAGTGGAGTAGGTTGTAAGAAATTAACATGAAACGTTTTGGTTTGACAGCGACTATAAAACAAAATTGTACTTTGGAGACTCTGGGAGTCATTTAGCAGAGGTGGAATCGCTTTGCACCAGCCGGGCACGGGGAGATGGGTTCAGGATGAGACCGCATCGCTGCGGAGGGGAATGGTTTGTGATCTGTCACTTCCATTTGTAAACTGACATTTAATGCGAGGGGAGCGCGATGCTGCCTTGATTGGTTTTCCGAGCGGGCTGAGGGCTGTGCCTGCACGTTGCTTAGCAGCAGCATGGCAGCCAGGGCCAGGGCCAGGAGGCTGCTCCTCCTGCCTGCCTCCTGCACCTGCTTGGCCCCCTTGGCTTCGTCCATTTGTGCTCCAGGGTCAGGCAAGGAGAAGATGCAATCTGTGTTCTGCACCTCGCCACGTGTCAGCTTGTGGAGAGATGTACCAGGGTGAAATACGAAGGAGAAGATGCAGTGAGCTTGGTACCCCACACACTCACACCTCCTACATTTTAAATGTTTCCTGGCCACAGCCCTTTCCCTGGTGTCGCTGCGGCGGTGCCAAGAGGCAATGAAGGACTCCGAGACAAGAGTGTGGTCAGCAGAAAGGAATGAATTATTTAATTAATAAAGGACAGGTTTTTATGTGTTTAGTTCTTTTAGTGTTTTCCTAAAAGGCAAGAGGTATTGGACCTCTAACTAACTACCTATCAGGGTGATTGGTCAATTCACACCTCATTCATTTCTCTAGTCAGTATCACAACAATTCTAATTATATTCGCAGGTGCAAGATTAGCAAAGTCTGTTTACAGAAAACTTTATCATGTTGTGCATAGTTTCACATGAGAAAGAACAAGGCTCTCACAAACTGCTGCTGAGAGCTGAAATCTTCTCTGCTAAGGCTTTTTAGCATCCATACCCTGCGTCTGGTGCCAGTTGCCTCCCAGGGCTTTCACCAGCCCAGCAGCAGAGCCAGTGTCCCGCTCTGCTCCTCCCAGCCCTGCAGCCGAGTGAGCTCACCAGCTCCTGAGCTCCAGTTGAGCCTTAGCTGGAGGGAGCCTGGAGTGTTCCAGCTGTGGGCCCCATTTCTGTGTCAGACAGCCTTAAAGAGGGCTGTACAAGGAGAATTTGAGGGCTCCCATGGATATCAGAGAGCAGATCCATAGCACAGCAGCTGACTGTGATGCTAATGGACTCCTCTGGAGCTCTCCATTGATTTCAACAAAAGGAACAGTGTTAGGATGCTGTTCTTAAAGAAAACACATGGCATTTTTTTTTTTTTTTTTAGCAGTGAAATAACTGTTCAGGTGTCTTGCAATATTTTTTCTCCCCTTTTTTTTTTTTTTTTTTTTTTTTATTATTATTCCCTCTTTCTTTCATCTTTTGGGCTTCAGTTTCTCACGAGGTTCCCAGGCAATTACTGAGGCTGTGATTGCCACAAGCATTGTTCATTTCATTTTATTGCAGAAATGCACTCAAATCCTGGGAGTGGTTTTGTTTTAATGGCCCAGTCGATACATGGTGCTTATTCCACCTCAAGCATTACAAAGAGGTTTTAAAAGCATACTTGTTCATCTTGATGATCCCGTTAAGTTTCTGAAATGCTTAATATATCCTATGTGTTTCTTAACATTTCAGCACAAATCCAATATCCTACTTTCACCGTAGGCATGGAACCATCACTCACCATGCTGGGGATCATATCTCAACGTGTGGATGCAGAAATTCAAGTCAACCAGTTTGCACAGGGGTAAAAGTGCAGTGACTAATGGGAAGGAGCATGTGGGAACAGAGTTTGCCTCACCATAAGTGGAATAAAAGCTAAAAGTCTTCCATAGCACATGTTGGGGGGAGTGGAGAGTTGTGGAGTGGAAACTTTTGCTCCTTAAGTTCTGGAAGAATTGATGTGTGAAATTGCAAATCTGGTAGTAAGAGTTTTTAATAAATCTATCAACTCAAGGGTGGCACTGTGTGACTGAGGAATAGCAAACACAGTGTCTGTGTTTGAGAACAGGAGAGTAATAGAGAGACCAGTGTGTACAGGCCTTTTAGTCTGGCATCAGCTCTACAGAATCAAAATTTCTGGACAAAATTATGTCCACTTTGTTATGAGTTGTGAAAAAGACACAGCTGACACCAGCAAAAGAGTATGGCCTGCATAGATAAGGAGCTTTTAGCGTCCTGGTTTGTTACAGCCATTTGTGAATATCTGTGCTTTAAAAATGTGAATTAAAACAGAGACACATGGAGATGGGGGTATTAGAGAGATCAGGAGAATGGAGAGCCTGATTTACAAGAGAAAGCTAAAGGAGCGTGGCTTGTTGATGATAGGAAAATAAAGGCTTAGCAGGGTTATGATTACTGCCTGTAAAAACCTTAGGGAGAAAAAAGGACTATTTGCACTGGAGACCAATAAAACCACACTGGAAATCAAAATAAGTTCTCTAGCCATTAAGACAGGAAGGCTGGAACAGCCTTCTGGAGGGAATGACAATGAACAGAATCCCAACTACTTTCCAGCCACAGCTCAGTGTGATTATGGAGAGTTAATACAATGTAGTGCACGTGATAGAAGGGACTGCACTCGGTGACCCCAGGGATGACTTCCAGTCTGTATAAATATGCAGGAACTCCATTTCAAAGTCCTCATTAAACTTTCTGTGTATTTCTTTTTCCTTATCTTGTTTTTAAAAAGGATTATCCTGTAATAAACAGGGTGGTGCCATCTGCCACAGTCTCGGGCACAGAAGGGAGGAGTTGCTGTTTTCATGTTAGTTAGCTGTATTGAGAGGGGTGGGGGGAGGATTTGGGGCTGCTTCCATCTGGCACTGGGGCTGATTGAAGGTGAGAGTTGATCTCTTGAAACTCAGTGAAAAACGGTGGCTAAGGCAGATGAAAGTTGTGAAGCTCCTTGAAAATACAGACCAAGCAGCTTAGGTTTGATGTAGCCACTGAAGGAAGGTGAGAGGAGGGCTGTGTGTGAAGGGAAGGACATGGTCTGAAGGCAAGGTTAGAAAATTCTCTTCACAGTGTTGTTCTCAGAGGATACAAGCAGGGCAAAGTGGCAGTTTTCTGTGTTAGAGAGAAGAAAATTAGAGTTGATCTGTGGTGTAAGATGATGAGACACTCGGCTGTGCTGGGAGAAGGATGGCCCTATTTCAGCAGAGGGAACTGCTGTGATGATACATTGATCTAGTGAGAGCACACAAGGCAGATCAAAAATGATGCCCAGGTTCCAAAGCTGGGAGGAACTGAAGTATTTCTCCAAGGCATTGGTCTGCTTCCAGCACTGACTGTTCAAGTGGAGCAGATTAGCAGAAAAACCTGTCTTTTAAAGTATTTGAAGTAGGGTTGCTGCAGGCTCAGTTCCCTCCTTTTGGGAGAGGAAGGTCCCCAGGAGGCTGGGCTCACTCCTGGGAATGTGCTGTTGGACCCCATCCTCTGGCACTGGGAAGGAAGAGCTGGGTCCTGACCATGCTGAGGCTGGTCTGAAATTCATGAGGAATTGAGAGAAGGTCAGAAGAAAAGGTGAAATCTGAGTTTATTCGTCTTGAGTTTGGTCTTTAGGGAGTTACATTTTCAGATGCTTCTCTCCAGGCATAAGAGTCAGAGATGTCTGCATTGAATCACTCCAGCTTTGGTTCTTCCTCAGAATTACAGACTCAGAGGAGATTCTGAACTGCCAAACTCCTGATTTCATTTTTCACAAGTCTCTGATGCAGGCTCCTCTTGTCTTCCCTGGTCAGGACTGTAAGATTTGGCTTTTGGAGCATAGTTGTAATGAAAATTCCTATTGATAGTCACCCACATCCTGTAGTCCTTTCTTGTATTTCTCCTTTATTTTGAGAGGGTTTGTCTGTAATACTGTTGATCTGAAATTAAGGGTGTGATGAAGTGGATGATTAAAATGGCACTGAAAGCTTTGTGCAGAGAAGCTCAGTCAGGCCTTCATTAGCTTAGCTTAAATCACTTCAGGCTACTTTGATTCTGAGCAAGTTCACTGAGGATTTTTGGATTAGTTTTCCCACATAAATTCAGGCAAGCCCTAAAAAAATCAGTAGTATACACAGCATGACTTTAGGAAATGAGCTTTTAGGGCTCCTTCTCGGGGCCCTTCTAGAGAAAAATACCTCTAGAGAGACAAAACTCTGCAGGCATGAAGTAGCAAATGGGAGTGACATGAGGGTGGCAATGGGCAACCACAGCCTTTCCTCCTCCTTCAGAGAAGCTTTCCCCCGAGCTGGCAGAGGCTCAGACTCACAAAGAGAAGGTGACAGTAAATTAAAACTAAAACTCTGGAGTATGGCCTGTGAGAAATATCAGTTTCAGTTTCACAACACCTGCTTGTGTCACTGTCTGACAGTCTAGACATTGCTCCTTCTCTCAGTTTCTCCAGGTGTAAAATGGGGTGAAAAATATTGGTCTCCTTGGGAAAGTGTTTTGATACCAGGCACTAAAGAAGTTCCAAGAGTTCATTATGACCATCCTGTTAATGCTGCTGTTATCAATCTGTGGTTTGCTTTACTGGAGTAATGACCCATTAATATTATTTTGTTGACTGTACAGATGATCTTTCAAAGCAGCAGTGAAATGTGCTATTAAGAGCTCCAGACAACTTACTGGCCTAATTTATAAGCAGATGCCACCAGTAATAAATAAGAGATTAAAATGAAGCAATGGTCGAGCAAGTTTTTACATAAAAAGCTCTAATCTCCTCTTGCTCTCTCCCCAGCCATCAGAACCTCTCACGCTTCAAGACACAGGTCTGTGGGTAAGGAAGTGGCTTCTGTTTCCATTATTCTGCATCAACTGCTTTTGCAAACACTAAATTTATGTATGAAAAACAATCCCTCGAGCAAGGCCTCTGCTCATACATCCTGGAGATCTTGTTGGGGACTTGGCTCAAGGATATGGGCAGGTCTCCCATGTGGTGCAGCTTTGCTGGAGCTGCTGCAACTCCTGAGGCTGCTTCCCGAGGAACCAGCACAGCTCCCGTCTTCCAGGCTGCTACAAGAAAGACCAGGAATGTTTTAAGAGTGATGTCAAGATAGCTAATACAGATTTAAGGAACACTGTGATACACTTTACCTCTCAGTAGGGAGAGTTTGATGGTAACCCTCCCTGCCCAGAGACTGCTGAATGTTTCATTAGCTGAGAAATGCAAAATTCTAGCAGAGACTGCAGTGGTGATGGGGGGTCTGTGATGTGGGGCAACGTTTATTCTGTCTCAGCACAATAGCTCAGTCAAAAATCTTCACCCAAACAAGCCCAATTAAAAAAAAACCCTAACCCAAAGGAAGTGACAGTTACTGAAATCTGAAAGAAAGAAAAGAATACACTATTAGTTCATGGAACACATTCTTGTTTTATATCCAGCAGACTAATTATACATTTATACCAATAAAAGAATAGCATAGTTCAAGTTATCATAATTCAGCCTTTATTTACTTTCTTAAGAGATGAGGCAGAGGCACAGCAATTAAGGGTATCTCTTGCCACTTCTGAAACAGAAAGGGATATAAAAAGTAGATCATCTTGTTACAAGCTCCTCTGAAAAAGGTGGGATTTCAAAAGACAAGCTCCCAATGGAAATTTCTCCTGGATTTTTATTAAGCTAACTTTAACAGCTGCCCAGTTCCCAGTCCCAGGAACCTGAGGCCCCACTCTCCTGCCTGGTGTACCTGATGCTCCACACTAAGGATGGGTTAAGTTTCCAGTAACATATCATCATTATTTTCTTTCTCTCTCTCTCCTTTTTTTTTTATTTGTAAACTTCAGAAGTCCAAGAGAGAACGTGCTGCTCTGCCTTCCCTGTTCCCTGCTGACTTCATTCCCCTGATCAAAGTGAAAATAAGTAGGGCTGGTTTGTTTAATAGAGAGGGTCTTACCCAGTCACGCCTCTTTGTTTGCCAACATAATTGAGGAGAAGACAGCTTGGGGAATAGTGCTGCTTAATTGCTCTCACAGTCGCTGCAAGGCACTCGGCGTAGGGCTGGGCTAAATTGGGCCTATTGCGGATTTTTGAAAAGCCTTGGTAGCAGAGGAGTCCAAAAAATCCCCAACTCAAGCCCTTATATAACCAGCAAGTAACCTTCACTGCAGCATGGTTTTTTTCCCTGCATAAAATTCCCTTGGATAAACCAGGGAAATGGTGCAGCTGCCCCATCCCCACGGATCTCTGGTGGGCACGGAGAGAGAAGGGGTAGAATGGAGCATCTGGGTGTTACATCTTATCTATTAAAATGTTCGGCCTTTTAATAAAGTGTATGTATGGTGGTAGAAGTTTCCTCCCTAATGAGTCCCGGAGTGCAGAAATCACTGCTTCTCAAAGGAAGACCAGGCTGTAACTCTCTTGATTTTAAATCAAAGGTTGGCTGTGACTCCTCAATCCTTTGCAGTCCAGAAAGAGTCGGCAGAGCTGCTAATTAGAGCACTGTTTGCGTTTTTTTGGCTTGAAACCCTGAAATGAAGGGCAGGTCTGCTCTGTGTGTTTGACAATGACGAGACCTCAGATTCCAGGCGAAGGCTTTTAGATGAAAAAAAATGGAGAAGGGCTTCCCAGGGACAGGCTTCCCTGGCTGTGGAGTGGACAAGCCTTCAACAACTCGGGGATGACACTGAGGGCAGTGTTGTCCTTGCCCTGGGGGATCACAGGCTGGAGACTGAGAACTGGACTCTAATTTTAATGATGCTCGGACTGAACCTCTCCTGCTTTTACAAAGTGGTCTTAGTTCTGCAAAATTATTCTATTTTCTGCTATGATTAGGTAGGATTCAAACACAGTATTGATAAGTATTCCTGCACTGAAGGGGAGAGGGAGATATTTTATGTCACAATGGGGACAAAAGCCTCATTCTTTCCCTGTTATATTCATTAGAGTTTCTTTTGTTTACAAGGCTGTCTTACTCCATCAGAGGTATGGCAAATTGTCTCCTAAAGGAAGCAATGAATTCACTAGACATACACCTAAACCTTGACAATTATTGTCTCTTTCTATATATTTTTAAAGCCTTGGATACTATTAATCACAGAGCTCAGGAAAAGCATATGACCTTCCCTGTATCGGTCTTAGAAAGATCTTGTGTATTAAGAAGCTGTCTGCCAACAGGAGAACAGCAAATGGCTGAGCAACTCAAGTCTCCGTGGTAAAGAGAGTTAGAGAAGCCACCAGGAGCCCTGATTTATCTGGGTACAAGTGTACACCTAAAGTTAAATATGTGGTTTTATGTGGTTTCCCTGAGACTCGTCACAGCTTGGTTCTCTGTGCCTTCTTTCGGGCCCCGCAAAGATAAAACACTTACCAGCAAACGTGTGAATACATCCTCCTCTCAGTCTTGTCTTACTCTGAAGCTGTTTCAAAGCTTGTCTTTCCTAGAAGCACATCACAAATATCCCAGGTGGCAGGAGGCATTCATAGTGCAAGGGGAGTTAAGTATTGCAGGTTACTTGATATTTTTGCCAATAACTTGGTGCCCTAAAGCCACTTTCAGGCTGCTGCTTCGTCACAGCTCTCTGGGTTGGGGACTATTCTGTATGGATCAATTCTGAAAAAAGAGATGTGCTGACAATACCACAATAAATAATGCTAACATTTAACATTTGGTACATCCTTGAATGCCTTCCTGCAGTAGTTTGAAAAGCCTGACCAGTATTCAAATTATAATAGGAAACTATTCGAGTTCAAACTTACAGGAAATGGCTTTTTGAAGCTTCATATTGCTAGAACTTATCAAGCATATAGCTTCAAACAGAGAATAAGATGGAAGGTTGGGAGGGGATTTTTATTTGCCAGGCTTTCTCCTTTATTTTGCTAGAAATTACAGCTGAGAGTAAACAGTGGCTCTCCTCAAATTTGAAAGGATGAGAGACATTTTAAAAAGGAAAATTTTGTCCCTGACATGCTGCATATATGGCAGCAGTAGGAAAAAGTTAACAGGACAGTAATGGGATGGCTTTCCTGTTATGTCCTTATCCTTCAGAACTTAAAAGCCCTGAGATAGTTAAAAAGTATTTTCTCATGAAAAAGAGGCTGTTAAAAAAACCCAAACCAACAAATCACAACAGATTTAAGCTTTGTTTCTTTTGGCAGCTGTCTAAAAGTCTCTCTTTTTCTATTTTGGAGGATCTCCAAAAGTTTTTAAAATGTATCTTCAAGATGGCCTTCACTTTTACAGGTATTTTAATAAATGAGAGCAGGGAACCCATATTCAGTGTGGCTGCTTCTTGTCAGTTGCCCAGCAATCTATTTTTGGTTCAGTGTTATAGAGCATCATTATCGATGATCTACAAGAAAATATCCAAATTTTAAGACAAAAATCACAGATGACAGAAACACTGGCAAATTAGTAAATAATAAATCAGTTTTTCAGAGTGATCTGGATCGAATGAACAACCAGAGTCCTTTGAACAAGACAAAAAATATGAGGTCCAGGAACCAGGAAAATAGGTCATGCTTACTGGCTGAGGTGACTGTGTTTTTGAAATGATAAACACCTCAATGTGAGCTGCCTGCAGCAGCTGAAAAATTAAATAGGAACCTTGAATGTGTGAACTGGAGAAGAATGAGCCCATGCAGATATTGCCACGATACAGAGAAGTAAAGGCAGACCGTTCTTGCAGCGCTGTGTCACAAATTTAAAAAGGGTTCTGAAAAAGAAAAATTACAAGAATGGTGTGTGTCCTAGAAGTCCTGGCTTACAGGTAAGAGTTCAGTTCATCCTCATTCACTCTCAATTTCTTTGCGAGGAGTTGGGAGGTGTTTTACAAGTGCTAACACTGAGGAAGACTCTGGGAGCAGAGGACCCTTGGATGTCACAGAGAATGTCACGGCATGATCTGAGCCCAGCAACTGGAGAGAGAAACACTCAGAATGGAAAAAAGGCAAATTGTTTTAATAATCAACAGCTTACCGCAGACCATGATGGATTTCCCAACACTAAATACATTTTTAAATGGGTTTGGGCATCTTTCTAAAACTCATAGCAGTGTTCAGCCCAAAGTGGTCGGTTCCTCGGTACATTCACTGCCTGGAGGTTCCTCTGCCCCTCGGGAACTCATCTCATGCTGTAGATGCCCATCCATAGAGTCTCTCTCAGGCTACTCCTGCTCTTGCGCCAAAAGAAGGAAGAACATTTGTGTGTTTGCTCACCCTGGGGAGGAGAAGGCAGAGTGGGGAAGAAGCAGCTGCTGCCTGCAGGCAGCGGGAGTCTCCAGGGCCAGGCTGTGCCCAAAGCCTGCCCTGGAGCTGCAGTGGGTGGGGAGCAGGCACCAGGCACTGCCTGGCCGTGCCCATCCTGCCCACTGACCCCCACCATCTGGGAGCACACATCTGTGTTCTTCTAGGCTAATGCAAAGCACCTTACACCAGGCAATCAGCGATGGCAAGTAGATAAGTCCTTCCTTTCGCTGTGGAGAGAGAGTATTAGAAATGCTTCTCCTGAAAGAAAGTGCCCTTTCAGAAATGTGCTTTGGATTTAGGGACTCTGCACAGTCCTTCATCTGTCAGCTTCCTCCTGCATTCCTCACATTTGATGGTTCACTGCTTTTAGATTTGCTTCTGCCTGGCTATCTGTTCCTGCTCTCCTGTGACTAATACGTAGTTGTACGGTACCACTGAGTGCCTCTGCAAGGTGGTAGCATGGCATATATGGGACCCAGAGGAATTCCGGAATGACCTTTTTAAAAAAACAACAGCATAAAATAAATTAGAAAAGGTAAGCTGCTTTGGAGAAGGCTTGATGCTTAGAGCAGCAGCCGTAGTGAAGAGAAGTTGAATGTTTTAGAAGGAGCTTTTCCCCACCTGAGATCAATGGGGAAACTCTTCTTGAGTCTCAGTATTTGCTCAGGTACCGATCTCTCATCCCTCCTCCTTCTCTCCAGTCCTTGTTTTATCTTCAAAACTAGACCATTATGGTTGCATATTTAAAAATATTTAATATTTTAGAATTACTGGTACCTTGTTGCTGCTGCCCAATGATTGTGGCTGCTCAGGAGCTGATGGAGCAAACAGCAGAAAAGCATCATGTGCAGGAGTGAATGTCCAAACCCTACATCCTTCTGGGGCCAGGTAAGGGATGAGTGCCATGAATGATTCACCATCAAGCAGCATTAAAGCTCCACTATTGTAATTTTAATATATGGCCCCAAACTAAAAGACAGAGCCAAGGGTACAGTGGTTACTACAAGAGCAATCCCACGATGAAGGTTGCTTTTACAAGAAAGCCTCATGTCTAGTTTCAGCATGGATGAGGTGGATGAGGAGGATAGAAGGCTCTGCCACTTAGCAAAAATCATTTGGGACACAAATGTAGTGCTTAATATGTTTGTAAAGCATCTAGCAAGGTTCTGGGTAGTTCCTGTGCAGAGTAATAACTGTTCTTTTCTGTTTCATATTTATAATTCAGAAGAGTTAGCCCTTGAGTAAGTGTAAACTGCACTTCCATCATATTTCCATTTGGGTTATGAATATTTTACACACCTGCAGTCTCAAAAGCACATAATTGCAAAACCACACTTAGACAGGGACTGAATAAACACTGTTGCTGATTCTTAATGAGCCATTAATCAGATGTTTAACTACAGGTAATTCCCTTGAGTCCTGATGTCCCAAGAAAAATCTGTATTCCCTCTAAGTCATAGAGAAGCAGATGACTTATGAACAGGAAATTGCGAGGTGCAGGCTGAACGAACGACGTTGGCTTCCCATGGCAGCTCCTAATGGTGACAGGTAAAATTTTTAAAATTTTGTTTGGGTGTCTAAGTCTCACTGCCATGAGCCATGGGCTCTAGCACCAGACAAGGACTTTGTAGGAGCTAAAGACTTTCGTGCCAGTTGTTGAAGGGTAAATTTGGGCTACAGCTGTGAAGATGCTCTGCTTGCCTCCTGTCAGTCAGCGTTACCAGCTTTCCATGGTGGGGAGTAAGAGTGATTCTTCACACAGTGTGAAGTCCCCCTCTGGAATCCACTATCAAAGGAGGGTGTGTATTCCAGCTGCATTTTAACAAGGGATGGATAATTTTATGGCCACTCTTATTTGTAGCTTTGCATGGTAAATTAAGGATAATAAAAGGATAATAAAAGAAGGTATTTCAAAGTGTACAGCAAACTCTGCAGGAGTCAAGAAGGAAATTTCTGCCACCAGCAGTATTGTTGTCTGGCTAGACTGAAATGGACATCTCTTTCATGGGGAAAATAAAAATGTTAAAATTTTATTTAAGTCCAAATAAGCCCAGTGCTATATTTTGAGCATGAGTTGATGTGCTGAAAAATCATTGCTGAAAAGCACTGCAGTCTTCCACTAGAACAGCTCAACGTGTTTGAGGGTTTTTTGGAAAAAGGAAAGGAAAGGGAAAGGGAAGGGAAGGGAANAGAAAAGAAAAGAAAAGAAAAGAAAAGAAAAGAAAAGAAAAGAAAAGAAAAGAAAAGAAAAGAAAAGAAAAGAAAAGAAAAGAAAAGAAAAGAAAAGAAAAGAAAAGAAAAGAAAAGAAAAGAAAAGAAAAGAAAAGAAAAGAAAAGAAAAGAAAAGAAAAGAAAAGAAAAGAAAAGAAAAGAAAAGAAAAGAAAAGAAAAGAAAAGAAAAGAAAAGAAAAGAAAAGAAAAGAAAAGAAAAGAAAAGAAAAGAAAAGAAAAGAAAAGAAAAGAAAAGAAAAGAAAAGAAAAGAAAAGAAAAGAAAAGAAAAGAAAAGAAAAGAAAAGAAAAGAAAAGAAAAGAAAAGAAAAGAAAAGAAAAGGAAAAAAAGAAAAGAAAAAAGAAAAGATAAAAGAAAAGAAAGGTTTTCCTAATTTCTAATCTTGTGTCAAAACATGTCTGGTTTCATTCCCAGTTTCTCTGGCACTAAAATGTCATATTGTGCTACGACGGCTTGGAGAGTTACTGATGTTCATGACAGATCTGCTGTAAACAGCATTTTGTAAAGGACACGACGGTTTTAGGAGCTTATCCATTTCTCTTCGTAAACCAGTCACACATTCCCGTATCAGCCAACTGATGAGTGTAGCTGGTTCTCCTCTGAAGAGCAGGCACATGGAGGTGAAGCCAACCTACACATATCAGACATCAGAGGAGCTCCAGGTTATTAGCTATGGAGAACAAAAGGTTTTAGACGATCTCTCCATCTGTTTCTCCCTCCTGTGCCAGACACACGGTGTAGCAGACCGTGTCTTCAGACATTTTCCAGGTGGAAAATGTGCACACAAGAAGCGTCTGCATCAGCTCCTATATCTGTTTCCCAAAGCACAAGCTCCTTCCATCACAGCTGAAGGAGCCACATCCTGGCAGCAGACATCCATGAAGTCTCATTCATGATTTTAATCTCTGGATGTCGCTTCCTCAAAGGATGCTCTGCTTAGCAGAGAAGTTATATAATAATTTGTTAATTAAATACTCATTGAAATTCCCTGCCTGCCTTTTTCTTTTGTGTGGGGCTGTGTGCAAGACCCTGCTTGAGGGAACAGTGGATATGTTTGTACTCACCCTCTTCCAGGGGAATCCTGTATGGCTGCACCCTCTTCCTCAGAGACCAACAGAGAGACTGAACTGGAGGCGGCTGTGGGAAGACTTTGGGCAGCAAGGCACTACTCTGTTGTACAGCCACATCCCAAAATGCTCACAGGCCCAGGAAGGAATAGATGGAGAGCATGCACAGGTCCTCCTGACGGGGTCTGCCCAGCAGCCACTGGCAGAGCTGCCCAAACAAGCATGTCCCACCAATGTGGGTGCTAAAGAAAGTTCATATGAGTAAAATATGCAACATTCACTGATAGGAAGGTGCTATTCTTCATTCCCTCCGGTGGGAAGTGTGGCTTGCTGTCAACAGACCCTGGATGTGCTGCTGCTGTGCTGAGCAGAGCCAGTGGCTGCAGCACATGGCAGCGCTGTCCCACCCTCACAGCTGCAATCATCCTCTCTATTTTCTCTCTTGCCTGCTGCTGGCACAGCGCCCAGCAGCTTTCAGACCAGGCATCATCTCCTCCTGCTGCTGCTGAGACATCTTGGTGCATGGGAAGGGGAAGTGGAAGGTAAAGGGGGGATGAGGTAAAAGGTAGCAGATGACACTAATTAGTGAAAGAGGCACTTTCAGACTTGCTTTTGTAGACAGAAGCATTGGCAAAACCTCCTCTGTGATTCAGTAGCATCTGCGTGGCCATTTCACATTCAAACAGGGGCTCTGAGAAACTAATGACAGGGATGTAAAAGTCTTGTTAGGCTGCTCTCGATAAAACAGCACTTGTCATACAAACGAGAGGGTATATCATTCATCATTGCCGGCTTTACCTGCCAAAGGAGAGCTATAAGTTTTCTTTTTTCCATCCACAAATCTTGAAGTTCACTGTGATCTGTCTAGATGATTCCTCTCTGGGAGAAAAAAAAAAGTGTTTTGAATTTAGTAAATAATCCTCAGGAATATTTACAGAAGATACATAAATGTCAGCACCTCCTCTAAAGATATAGTTCAGTGTCTTAAAATCAACATATGCACACTGGGTGACTGGTTCTGAATATTCTCCCTGAACAAAAACCCAGCCAGGCAGGCCAGCAGGGAGCTATGCAAATGGTGAAGAGCAATGATCTGCCTTCAATGCAGGCTTAATTTATGAACTAGATTTATTAGGTCTTTATTGAATGAGTTACTGCATATCCTACTTCTTCCTGTGTCAATAGCTGTGTCCAGGGAGAAGGCAAAAGACCCAAAGCTTGGCACCACTTTTCACGTGCAAATTCAATATTTGCAAATACCAGTGTGAAACTGGTTCCACTTTCTGTTTTGTACCCAGAAGAAAAGAGGCCAAAGTGGGCACTGCAGCTGAGAGGGAAACCCTCTCCCAGGGCATCCTCAGCAGAACTTGGCACTGCCCTCTTCCACGTGGCAGCCCAGCCACAGGAGATGCTCCAGGCTCCTGCCCAACAGCCCGTGTTCTCCACTGCCTCCCAGGGAGCAGGGACACAGCATGAGGAACTGGAATGGTGCCCTCAAAAACGGTCTGAGATTGTAGCAGAAATAAAAAATAACAGGAAAAAATTATACTGTGCACATCTTGAGCTTCAGATGATTGTCCCCTGCTGTATTGGGTGCTGCTGGTAGCCTTTCCAGAACTGTTTGGAGGGCATTACTGAGCGTCCTTCGCCTCTAGCTCTGCAGTCCCATAAAAAGATCCACTTCTTGGAGACACTGATTGCATATAATTACTTTTTTCCTTTCTAAATTGCAGTTTAGAGATTCCCCCAGCTTCTGTGCCTGACAGTTGAGGAGAATGATCTAAATTCTAAAATCAAATTACAGAGAAGTAATAGACCTAAAACCACCTTAATGTATAATGAGTACAATGTTTAGCACATACCCAAGAAATATTCCTAGCACTGTTGGATCAAACATAATAAAATGAAGTTATGGACCACTGAAATCACAGCAATTCAGCATCTTGTCCTTGCAACACAAAACAAGAGACACTGAGATATTAGCCCTGAACTTCAAATCATCTCCAAAGCTGTATCTATTATTGCTGAGGTTTTTTGTCTGCATGCTGCCTTTTTTTTAATATCTGTTTATTTTTTCTGCTAAAACACAGATGTTTGCCCTGTATTGTATTCATGTGAACCAGCCAGATAAGCACTCAGCTGCTCTGTGCATGTAAGTACAATCATTTTGCATGTAAGGAAAGAAAAAAACAGCCCCTGTCAGCTGAAATAGCAAAAAAAAAAAAAAAAAGGAAAAAAGAAAAAGAAAAAATAAGAGTGTGTGTGAACAAGCATTCAGTGATAGATGCCTTATCTCTGAGATTGATCTCAGAGATTTTGGCCCTTTAGCGTGAGATTGATGTGGAACAGTTTTCAGTTTTGACATTGTGTGGGACTCATCAGAGATGTTGCCATCTTTGCAGAGAGGGGAAGCTGGTGTCTGGCTCAGCAGGCAGCAGAGCAGAGCAGCAGAGGCTCGGGGAGGTCTGATGTGTCTTCCCTACAGCACAGCCACTCGGGATTTCTCTGTGCAATACCTCCTATTGATCATATTGTCTTTTCCCTCAAACGCCTCTGTGCCACATTTGCTCTTCTTGGTCGTTTTTGGGTGCAGCTGCAAATGATATTTATTTGCCTTTAATTTCAAGGATGTTCTGAGAGGTGCAGGGATTCCTCAAATACCTGAGGAATACTCAGGGATTGGATAGATGACAGTGTAGGCTCTGCACACACACAACAGCGGGATGCAGAGCTAAAGTCTGGGCTAACCTAACATGGGGATTTAAGTAGTTTAATTTTGAACTAATTTTAAAATAATGGAATTAGATTTTTATGCTCCTAATTCTGCCTAAATGAACAATAGAATCAAATTCCTTTAGACCACGCACGCTGTGATCCCAAACATTTAAATAGAGTCAAAGTGTCAGTGAGGGCTGAGCCTGCCCATGTAAAGCTCTGGTGATCCTCAAGTGCCCACAAAGGGGAACTCAAGGCATCTCTTATTTGGGCACAGAATAGAACAGAATCAAGGCCTTTGTGCTCAGTAATTTTGATGTACTAATGCATTCAGCTCTCAATCACCTAAGCATCAAAGCAATTAAGCTTTGGTTTTCAGCAGTGCATCTTAATTGTGCAGTCTTCTCTGCAGAGGATAGATGATCAAGCTCACATGGCAGTGCAGAGCTCAGGACAGGGATATCCATCTCCCACTCAGCTCCTGCCTCTTGGTTCTCCTCACAGAGACAGTGGTGGGTGCTTAGGGACATGTACCCTCGACCTGTTTCCCCTTCAATGTCATTGATCCCATTATTGGTGCTGTCTGACCTTGAAACACCCTTTATTTTTTATTTTTAAGTAGATTAGGAAGAAAGCTTCTTGGAGGGTTTAAAAGACTGTATGCTAAAGATGATTTCTGCAACCTGATATGGATTACCATAGTTACTCTGTCTGAGCATGGCAGCTTTCCAACTCCTCTGCCAGGAATGATCTAAAAGCTTTTCTTTTATTGTGTCTTGAGGTGAGAGTCTGGCTTTAAAAAGCTTTCAGAATCCTAATTCTTTCCTCCAGTTTGTTGGCAGGGGGAGTCCAGGGCCGCTCCATCTGATGTCTGATATCACTGATAACCTACAAACGACGCGCTCGGGATCTCTGATTGTGCATGTCCAATCACTTCGTTAATTGAGGGAGATGCAGCTCATGGCACCCCCATTATCTCTGCAATCTCTTATTCCTCCAGCCTCTTTCCAGGCATACTGTTCAGGGTTTGTGGCACTCCCTCTTCTTCACGGAACATGTGCATTTTCTGGGCCAGATCTGCAGTTAGCAAGAGCAGCAGAATGTAAAGGGCAGTCTCTTGAGTCTTGTTATCTTCTTATGCACAGTAATAGCACAGTCTGCATGCCATTCATGATTTTTATTTAATAGAGTTTCCTGGTGTGTATTTTAGGATTCATTTAAAAATACATCAGTGATGAGCAGGGTAGGAAGAAGAAACTGAGCCAAAAATTCTCTCTATACCCAGACCAATAACTGTCTTCTCCTGCCTGCAGCTGACATTTAGGAGTATTCTTAAATCACTTAAAGTGATTTTTAAAAATCACTTCCAAAAAAAGGAATCTGAGGAGAGACTATGGGTGGTTTGCCTGATGCCAGCATGAGTAGGGTGAAGAAATTGGGTCCTAAGTTAATGTTGAATTAATGTTGATAAGTGATTAGAGGGAAACTGGAAGTGGCAGACTGCGTGTGGAATATCTCAGCATTGCTTATGGCACTATTCTAATGATGAAAAATCCAGGTTACTATATATAGTGCTAATTTATTCCTTGGGATTTTAACTGGGGCTCTTTCAGGATTCCATGGACTATGGCATGGACCACCCTGCTGACCACACCTCAGCACAGAGCACTTTAGCACTGTTTCTATTTCATGTCTCTATTTGGCAGGTCCAAGATCGGGATAGACCTGCTTCTCCCAGTCTCAAATTAATTCTTTACCCATGAGACTATTCTTTATCCTGCTGTACTGTCTGGAAATGATAAATTATTGCTGTAGATAACAAATACTTTCTTCTTCTTCCTCCCCACTGCTTAGCCCTTGTTCACAGTGCTGTCCTTCCTGCCTTCAATAGTTGGGTTAAAGCCTGTGCAAAAACCCAAGTCACAGTGAAATGTCAGCACGCAAAACCAGTCTAAAATGCCTGGATTGCTGATAGAGACACGCTGCACATTCATCCATCTCCCTCCTGAAATCAATAAGGCTCTCAGCAGAGCCTTCTAAGGGGTCCCAGCAGAGCCTTCACGGTAAGTTTTCTGCTCTGATCCGTGGTTTTGGCTGAAATCCTGAGGTGCTGCCTGTGCTGCTGCTGAGGCTGCTCAGGGCAGGGGATGCCAGGGCTGCTTCAGCCCATCAGGTCCACCAAGCCCAGCACAGAAGATATTTTAAAAGCCATGAATTTTTAAAATGAGCAAAAAGCAAGCCCTCGGGCATCCTGCTTTTCCAAATTGTGAGAGCTGTGACCAAATACAGACACAGGTAGTTTGCATAATTAAAATTAAGCTTTCTTTTCCATTTTCCTCCTCTTCTTTTTCCAGCAGCACCCCATTTAATGCCTGTGGCAAGATTCATCACCTGGAGGCTGTTTTTTATGAGATTTGACAAAGATCATTCAGGAGTCAATATTTTGCCAAAAGCTAAGTGATAAGTCTAGTGACTTGCATATAATTACCCCTTTTCTTTTATGTCTTCCTTTTTTCCCCCTCCTCTTTTCATTGGGGCTTTGAGTTACTGACAGCAGAGCAAATGAGCTATGCTCAGGAGGTATAAAGGCTTCAGGTTTGTACTTTGCTCACTGCCTCAGATTCATTTTGCATGATTTCTGAATAACAGCAGGAGCACGGAGAAGCCGTCATGTCTTTATGTACAAAACTCACAGCTCTCCACTGAATTCCTTGAGGTTTCCTTGTTGTTTGATGAGGTAGGCAACAGTGGTTCCAGCAGGACAAAATGAACTGGTTTAAAGGAGCAGGGTATGGAATGGGCAAGGAGAATGAGGCTCTCAGATATCTTTAGGCTCCTTCAAATAACCTGGGTTGAACAAAGAGGTGGATTTTGGTCCAAAGTAATTTTTGCCTCTGTGAATGGACCTTACATAGAAATCAGCATAAAAATCCTCTTGGCAGCTGGCTCCCTTCCTAAATATGATCACCCTTCAGCCCATAAAATTACGGCTCCAGCTTTGTACCAATGTAGTTAAAAGAGCAGATTTATCTGGGGCCCTAAATCAGAAGCTCACATGCAGCAGTGTCTGTGTGCTGCCAGACCCGTGCACGAGTGCCCCAAGTCACAGTTGTTACATTCTGGTAAAGCTGTTTCTGAGATTTTGCAAAGAAATTTATACTGAAGATCTTTGGGTTTGTTTGTCTGATTGCCTGATGAGTACTAGTGAGGCTTTTTAAGCAGGGCAGATGTGAAGGAATACTGAAAGGAACCGGATACTCTGACCCTGGGTCAGGCATCTGGTCCCATCAAAGCCCAATTTACCTGTGAAACCTTCCAAAAGGGAGCAAATTCATGCCAGTCTCTCTGGAAGTAAAGAGCTGCCTTGTGACTGAGCAAATGCTCACAGGGTGGTATGAAATGAGTCTATATTGATTTCAAAGAGAAGGCTGTTATGAGGAAGCATTTCCTAAGACTCAAGGCTGGTTAGTCCACAATCATTTTGTGTTAAATAATTCAGAAGCTGATGCAAAAGTAAATTAGTAAGTAGTCTAAACAACATGGTTTTGTGGCAAACTTTATCAAAGAGACCTAATTTTTACTCTCTGATTATATTACAAGTCTGGTTGACAAAAATGATCGTACAAATTTAGTGCATTTAGACCTTGTGAGGTGTTTGACTTGGCAGTGAATGGCGTGCTGATTAAACATTAGCACCATTCAGTAACACTAGAATATGCATTAAATGGATAACGAAGTGCCTGGCAGAGCTCAGGGGGTAGCTGTCGATGGGGAATCAGGACTAAATGGACCTGTGGTTTCTGGGGCACATTCGGGTTAAGTAACAAAGCTCTCTGTTGTTTGTATCAACGGCCTACGGCAAAACACAAAACGAAAAATTTTTGGAAAGCGCTACAATCTAGAGAATGGTAGGCAGTGAAGAGGAAAGGAGGCTGGCACTGGGGAAGGGGAACTTTTTGGTAAAGGGGATGAGGAATCCATCAGGCCCCATGTTGGTCTGTGCAAGGGCACAGCTCTGAGGGCTGGAGCACGGGGAGCTCTCACGGGATGAAGAGAGCAGTGATCCAAGAAGCCTCTGCACATCGATCCTGCTGCAAGGACCTGACAAAGGGAATTTATGTGGCCTTTAAATATATAAACAAGGGAGCACTGAATAACAGGAAAAGAGGTAATTTTACTTTTATTGCAGCGCCGCTAAAACCAGGTCTCAAGTAGCAAAATACTGCGTCGAAACTTTGCAAGGATATGAAAAAGTTGGAAAGTGGGTAGGAAAGAACAGCTAAAATTATTTGGGGGTATGAGGAAATGTTTTACGATAGGAGACCTGAAAGGTTCAGTGTGTTTCATGGACCAAAAAATTGTCTGAGGTGTTTTTCTTTTGTGCATGAGTCTGTTCTGGGAAGAAAATAACTCTGTCCTAAAAGGAGAGAAAAATAAAAGAAGCACCTATATCTGAAAGCTGAAACAGATACTATTAAAGGAGATGTGGGCTTGGTGAGGGGTTCTCAGGGTTTGTTTTATTTTAATTGGGAAGTGATTTTAGTCATTAGAGTACATAATCAAGAGAACGAAACAAGAGAATTCTTTGCTTTTTGATGGCTCCAGAGTAAGACTTGCTGCTGTTCTCCACTATTGACTTTTTTGGGACTTACAGCTCTGTTCGATTAGAAATAGCTAGGTAAAATACACTGGTCTGTTATAAGGTCAAAGGAAGACTTAATGAGTCTTCCTGGTCTTCAGCTTGTTGACCCTATAACTGGGGATGAACACGGTGATATTAAAAACGGCCTCACCCGATCTCAAAAGGAAAAGCTCTCCCAGTGTTATCAGCTTCCTCGTGTGCGACAGTTGTTGTTCATACATTTTTAATGTTTTAATCTGGAAAGCTCGTTGACATTTTGTTCTGAAACACACGGTGCTGCTGCGCAAAGGAGGACATTTGTTCCTGCAGCTGCACCATCTGGGCAGGAGAGCAGCAGGGCTGCCCCGGAGTGCTCTGCCCTGCCCTGCAGAGCATTGCCAGCATTCCTCAGGTGCTGGAATTGCTCCGCTGCCATCCACATGGCTCGTGTTGAGCTAATATCGAGGCTGCCTTGGGTGGCTCCAGCACGGCCGTGACTCGGCTCTCTGCTCAGAAGGGTCAGCAGCAACAGGCAATGGTTTGATAGAAGGAAGAGATTTATGGTGCTTTATGGAACGTTTTGTTTTTTTGTTTTTTTTTTTTTTAATGGATTTATGGTGATTTATGGAATTCCAGCATCAGGCCTTAAAGATCTGGAGGCAAAAGGAACAACTACAGTTATGAAATGTGTTGAGAAGTGTTTCCCATCAGGAAGCAGTGGATGAACTGACCACAGCTTGGCCCAGCTGTGTCCGTATCTTACCCACACTGCAAGGCTTTGTGTCTGATATTAATGCTGACCTTGTGCTGATCCCGTGCTCAGGAGTGAATCTTTTTGTGAAAAGTAAAAAAAAAAAAAAGAAGGAAAACCAAAACAAAAAACCCAAACAAACCAACAAACTTTTGGATACAAATCCTGCAGTGCTCTCACTCCCAAAGCCCTGCTAGGCAGGAATTGCTGCCTTTTCTCTTCCCCCAGGCACAGACTGAACAAAGTTTTGTCTTAGATTGACCCAGCTCCAGCCTCAGCATAGGGGATTTGTTACAGATTTCCCCTTGTTCCATTACTGCAGTGATTTACCCATTTCTAGCAACTAAACCTCAAATGCATCCACATGTCACGTCGCTGGCAGTGTCACAAGGCGCTCCAAGGCCAGTGCGTCTAAGCGAGGAGGAGGGAGTGGTGCACAGAAGCCTCTAAATTCCAAAGCAGAACTATAAAGAGCTGTAATTGTACCCAGAGTAACTTCCCTGCTATAATTCTCAGCAGGAAAACAATTACATTGCAGCAGTATAACCAGACAGACACGCTGTAAATACAAAACATCCTTTGGAAATATATGCTCCACATTCTAAATACATTTCGAATTAAGGCAAACAGCTCTTTTCCAATTGGGATTCAAGGCAGACATGCCGAGGGGTTTGGGATTTTTTTTCTTTTCCCCTTATGCTTCTACTTTTTTGTTTAGCAGACAGATGAAGATGCTGTGTTAGTTGATATGTGGATGGCACGCTCAGGCTGTCATCAGAGAAGTGGCAGGGGAGAGCTCACCCTCACTCTCCCCACTGCAGCTGGGTATTTCTGTCCTCCTGAGGTGAAGGCAAGTGAGAAAGAGGGGTTTGGTTGGTTTTTGGCACCAGAGAGGACAGAAGCCAGAAGCACAGAGCCAGATGTGCTGCTGGTGCTGGGCTGCAGCAGCTCTGCTGAGCTCGAAGGCTCAGCTGTTCAATACCCTCAGCGTGCTCTGGTCACTAGGGGAGGATAGAGGATCGCAGAGCCCGTGGGTCATGGACACTCCTGATGGAAATGGGAATGCTGCAGGGTCTGTCTACCTGAGATCCTGCTGCTTCTGCTGCAGCAGAACCCGGAGAAGCAGCTGGATACAGAAAGGAAACCAGCCGTGGCTTGCTTTCTTTATACCTTTATTTGGAGGACAAGACCCAGGGTTGATATTTGGGGCACGTTGTCTTTCCCCAAACATTCAGGATTTGATTGATGGTCGTTTTTAAGTGGTAAGATGTTGATCTGCCAGAGGTTATTTTAAATTACTGGGCTTGAAAGATATTCCTGAACTCTGTTTAGAGAACCTAAAACATATATAAATGCAATTTTTTAGTATCTTCATTCATCTTTTCAGGGGTTTTATGCAGCATATGTTCCTACACTGCTCAAAGAAGTAAAATTTGGCCATTTGCTGCTGCCTAGTCCAGCCCCTCTTGGAGAAGGGTAACTTGGCAGGTTGGGAGAGTTTTTTAGTTTCTACCATCCCTCACCCAGTTCAACAGGAGAAGGAGATGGGGCGGGGGAAAGCAAGGTCCTAAAGAAATGTGTTTGAAAATCTACACAGTTCTCTGGGAAGAGAGATATCATCTTCAGATGTATTTTAAAACCATTCTCCTGCAGTACATTCAACATGATGGTTTTATACGCCAGCAGGAAGGTTTTCATTGAAAACTTTTGGAGGGAAGATACAAGTTTATGTGTTTATATCAGTCAGGGTATGGCTTGCAATGCTTCGTGCTGATTCTGGATGTGACTATTATTCAAGTTATTGTGAGATACTGCAACACCTTCTACAAGTGTCCACCCTATTTCCACTGGTCAGTGGATATTTTAGCATTGCCTTTAATTAGAGGGACTACGGTGTAGAATTTAAGGACAGTAGGTTGAATTGAGGTCAGGAATGGTGTGTGTCCACCACAAATGGAAGCATTGCCCAAGGCAGGGGATTAGGACAGTGCTTTTCTCCAAAGACAGGAACAACAAAAAGTTCACATTTTGAAAATAATAATAATAATAATAGTACAGGAGAGAGAGAGAGAGAGAGGGGAGGAAGGAATAAAAGAGAGATCTTTCAGAGATCACAAAGCCAAACCTAGCAGCACTTTATTGCAGCTCTCAAAGTTCAGAAGTGAAGCCCATAACAATGAAATGCATGGCTTGAGGGCCAGAGCTAAATCAGGCTCCCAGCACAGAGCAGGGGCTGTCCTACAGATTGGTTTGTCACTGCAAGTAATGGCTGTGGAGCAAACAAAGGGAACACAGCTGATGTTTAACAGCCACAAAGCTACTTCTGCCTCCTATCTGGAAGCTTATATAGGTAAGTTTCTCCATGCTGGCAGGTCATAAACCTGAGTTTTCCCTACATATGCTCCTTTTCCATGCTCGTTCTCTCATGCTGGGAGTAAGTAGGGAAGACAGGTTGGGGATGGAGCTTTAGAATTTGAATCATTGAATTGCCATTCTTGTTTTCAGTGAATACACTGGTTTGCATGTACCAGAGCAGGGGATTCTAAAAGCACAATCACTCTGTGCAAGTGCAAAAGTGCACAGACATGTACACACACAGGTATACACACCACAAATAAAAACAAGCATAATTCTGCTGTGCACTTCTAGAGCTTCTGGTCTGAAGCTGAACATGAATTTTCCTGTGTATTTGTCTTCTTTACACTGTCTTCATTACAATGATTTGGTTTGCTTAGAGCAACAAACAACACATGGGGTAGGGAGGGAAATAAGCAATTGTCTTTATGTTTTGCCTATATATATACCATTAGCTCCACACAAAACATGAGTCACCAGCAGCAGGTGTCCTGCTGTTATGTTCGGCTGATTAGTAATGATAGGGAGGGGGCTGCTCTCCCTATATGGCGTCCCAGAGGGAACCTAAAAATAGCTCAGACTTACAGCAATGTAAAAGTATTTGTGGGCTTTGAACCAAGTCTGCTTCTGAAGGTAAGAATCACAGCTGATCTGTTTAATCTGCCATTCCTTCTTTTTTTCCTTCTTTTTTTTTTTTTTTTTT